>QEPC01001478.1:5469168-5532107 GCA_003113815.1 Sphenodon punctatus
GGCAGCAGCGGCGGTGATCCCGGCGGCGGCAGAGACAGCAGCAGCGGCGGCGATCCCGGCGGTGGTGGAGGCAGAGGCATTAGCGGCGGCTATCCCGGCAGCGGTGGCGGCAGAGGCAGCAGTGGTGGTGATCCCGGCGGCGGCAGAGGCAGAGGCAGCAGTGGCGGTGATCCCGGAAGCGGTGGCAGCAGAGGCAGCAGTGGTGGCAATCCCGGCAGCGGTGGCGGCAGAGGCAGCAGCGGCGGTGATCCCGGCGGCGGCAGAGGCAGCAGCGGCGGTGATCCCAGTGGTGACAGAGGCAGAGGCAGCAGCGGTGGCGATCCCGGCGCCGGCAGCTGGAGCTGAGCAGCTGGAAGCAGCTGGAGTCGTCGTCGTCGGTGATCCTGGAGCGCGGTCTCACATTGATTCAAGTAGGTGCCATGTGCTGATGTAACCAGCTTGATAAAGGCTGCGCAAGCCCCTGATTGGCTTGTGGCCTGAATAAAGCTGGTCCTTGATTGGCTCACTGCCAAGGAAGGGAAATCCCACGGGGATTTCCCCAGTTTCTGCGAGAATCCTGCCTAGGGCAGGATTCTGTGCAACTCCCGCGAATCGCGGGAGCACAGAAGACTCGGGGCCATGGCTATGGTTTTCATTATTGATCCCCGCCTGCTTCTTAGCAGGGTTCGTGGCGGAAGCCCCCTTTCTTAGGTGGTAAGACAAGGGGTACCCCCTGGGCCATCTCCCTGCGGAGCCCCCAAGTCGCCATCCTCCCACCCATCTCTGCTGGTATCTGACAGTGGGCAGCACCAGACTGCAGTTTCAGTGGAGTCAGTTTTCTGCACATGGCAATGGCTGCAGCTGCCTGCTCCTGTCTGGTAAGTTTCAGGGTCACTGGGCTCCACTTAAATTAAACATTTGTTTTTCTTCCCATGGGCAGATTGGGGGGAGTTGTGTGCTTTAAGATTAAATTGTGTACCCTGCTTGCCCCCATGTGCACTGTGGGGGCTTGCTTCTAACGTGCTGCTTTGTAAGTGAATAGAGGGTTGTTGGATTTTTTTTGAACCTTGCTTGTGTTTCCCCTGGGCAGATTGTGGGGTATGGGAGGGTTAAGATTCGTGACCCCATGTGCACTGTGGGGGACTTGGTTCTAACCTGCTGCTTCTAAAAGTGATTTTAAAAAGAGAGAGAGATTTACCTTTTGTGTTTCCCCTGGGCAGATGGGGGTGGGGTGAAGGGAGCTCTTTGCCTCCTGCCCCAATGTGCACTGGACTTGGTTCTACTTGGTTGCCTGTTTTCCCCCTGAGCAGATGGGGGTGGGGTGGGGGACTTTGCCATGTATCTGCCACACCCTATCATTGTGTGTGCCCTCAACTCTGCTCCCTTATCCTGAGTTCAGTCTTTTAGTATTTGGGGGTAGGAAGTGGATCCAGGGGCCAGATCCAGGAGTTGGAAAAGAGCATAAAACCTCACCATTGGCCACATTTGTCACCATTGGCCACACATGAGGTTACAGAGCATATTTGAGGGGGGTGAGCTTTGTTTGTGGTGACCCCATCATGGGCTGGACTTTGGGGTTGGTTGATTGCTCTAAAATTACAGGTTTGGGGTTCTTTTTGTTGTGGTTTTTAAAGAGTTTTCCTGTTTCAGTGTTGCCACCTCATGTTTGTAAGGCTGTTTTTAGACAAGGCGCTGAAAAGCGCCTCCAGAGCCACGCGTTAAGAGAGAAGCCGTGCTGCGCTGCTGGAAGTGATGTGCTCCCTGTTGGCGGCTGGAGACGCGGCACTTTGCAGAGTATTCAGAACCTATGTTGCTGTGTATTTCAGAAACTGTAAGGTTTCCTTGAATTGCACCGTAAATAAGTTACTGGAAATCTTTGTACTCTGGGCTAGCTGTTATGGTACTCGTGCCATTTGAATACATTGCCTGCTGGTGGCTATTGGAGACAGGTCCCTGCCAGTGGACTTACAATCTAAGAAGGACAAGGGTGAGGGGAACACAGGGAGAGAGAGACACACACACATTCCCATTTTTTACAGATGGAGAACTGAGGCTGTAAAATTCCATAGTAATTTCAAAGTTCTGCTTGGCCCCACCTACCATTGGTTCCCCCACCCACTGACCCACCAGCCTTAGAACCCACCAGCTGCCACTGAGAGGTATACTATCAACCAGGGCTGGGGAACCTCGGGACTGGGAGCCAAATGCAAGTTTTTATTTGGCTCCTTTTCCATTCCTGGATCTGCCCCCTGGATCCATTTCCTACTCCTAGCACTGAAAGATTGAACTCGAGGGAAGGGAGCAGAGTTGAGGGCATGTACACAAGGAGCGGGGACAGATCCAGGGCACAGATTCATGATCTGGACTCTCCCCTTCCTGAGTGTACCCAGCTTGTACTAATTTTCAAAATGACCCCTAAATGTAGTATTTAGCATATACGAAATGGATGTGCTATACTATAGTCTTGTCTCTTTTATTTGATATGAGCAATTTCCATTGAGATTGAGGCCATCTTCTAGACTTGTTACAGAGAATGAAGAATAATTCAAATGTTTGAGTAACCTTTCTTGAATTACATTGGGAATATTGATAAAATATGGCTTCCACTGGTAGGAAATGACCCCGTAGGGATGAATGCAATTCATTAGCTGGCTTATGAATCCAAATTACCTCAGATAATGTCACATACTGACATGATGTTCATGAGGCTGGGATTTCAGGAGAGTTATGGAAAATGGCTTAAATGAAATGCTAACACAAGTTCCTTAGTCAGCCTTGTAGAAGGCCAGTGTGGGAAGATGTCATGGTGAAGCTAATGATCTGCTACTACATCAGTCCAGCAGCCAAACTATGGAGACTTGAGGGGACAGTAGCAGGTAAGGAACAGACCTCTTGCTATTGTCCTGCCTGTTTTTTTGCCCTGCCACTCAGCCTAGTTATCTACTGCTGAAAGGATTTGGCTCTGAATGACAAATGCATCCGTTTATTACTCAGTTCCAGTACTCCCACTGAAGTCTATTTGAAGGCCATTATGCTTTTTAAAATTTTTATTTTTTAAGCTCTTATTGTTTTTCAGGAAAACAGGAGATGACTTCATCTGTCATCATACAACTTCTTTTTAAGATGGACGTTAGTCAAAAGAAGTAATTGTACTTATCCTTTAGCACGGAATATCCTGATTATAGTGCCTGTGGCCCTTCAAAAGTACTCAAAGCAGCTCCTGATTTAATAGTGACCTCAAATCCTTTACTCCTCTTTCATGACTCATTAGGGGGTGGAAGAGCAGAACCGTGCTGCATTAGTCACTGATGATCCTGTTGGAAGTAATTATTTTATTTATACTGCAGCATCTACAGCATTTAGCAGAGAGTTGTGTAGGGATCCTGGGGATGCTGATGTCAAAGGAACCTCCCACTTCTAAATAACCTTTTATTTTTCTTGTAGGCTTTTCTTTTAACTTGATCATGGTGTGTGTTGCCCCAAACCTGCTAGATTCTTCATCGCTTGTAGCAAATCAATGCAGAGTTTGGTAAAGTAAACATTACTGTGATGCAATCCTCCACTCAATGGAAACTGTGCACAAACTCAGCCATTAACGTCAAAGGATGGCGGTTGGAACCCTGTATGCTTCACATACCCTTTCCCCCTTGATAAACTTGAATGTGAACTACCTTGCAGAGGATGTTGTGAACATTACCTCTTTAACATTCATTAACTCAAGAGTTGGTTAAGTTTATTGCGGGTAGTAGTTCTCGCCATGACCCAAAGCAAATAACACAGAGAAAAACCATTCCAAACGTAGGCTATGAAACAATATTAAAGTACAATTAAAATTAGACATTGTTCTTTAAGTTTCCAACTTATTGTTATTAATAATAGCATGGTCATTGCTACCAAATCTAAAGACAGAACAATAAAACCATATATTTTAACAATAATATATCCATCATAAAAAATAAAAAGAGATACAGGTATAACCAAATGTGTTTTGGATTATGTTCCACAAAATGAACCATCTTCCATAATCCAAATTAAAAAAATCATGTTTCACAGTCTAGCCCGAGACATTGGTTAGAAACAGTATGATGCCAATACAAATAAAACCATCTTCACAGGGGCAGTTACAGGTTGCTAATCATTTCAAATCACTCACTATCCTACCAAATAAAAATTGCATTGATTTGGTAGCTTAAGCAGTAAACATTCAAGCTAATCAATTAACAAACAGTCTTAGAACCTAAGGTAAAAATAATAAAATAGCAAAAAATAACAAAAACCAACCTGTTATAATACTGAATACATATACACAAATGTACCTTCTGGTATACAAATTCGAGCGTCAATTCATCCCTTGATCCAAGCACTCTTTGTCAAAGATCACAGGGCCTTGGTCGCCACAGTTTACTAATCTACCCATTAACTCAAGAAATATGCTGGTGAAGAGTGCTGTAGAAAAACCCATAATGAAATTAATAATCCAGTGTACAGTGTAGGTTTTGAATGACATGCAAGAAAAAAAATCTTAGGTTCCGACAGCTGTAACCGACAGCTGAGTTCCGACAGTCTCCTGACTTTTGCAAACTTGATTTGTCAGCTTTACAACTGGATTATTGCTGGCAACAAGTGTTAAATTGAATTCATTAAAGTGAAACTAGTGCTTGTAAACGTTATAAAAAAAATTCTTTCAGTATTCCCCGCACACCATGGTCACCACCAGCAGAAGGGCATGGCACTCCGGTTACTCACTCAATGTGCATCATCCCTGACGCAGCAGGATCCATTGTAAGAGGAAGAAACAGCTGCATGCTGATGTAATCCATAGTTCCCTGTCAGCAAGGGTTCTAATTAGTGTCAACTGCAAAGGTGGTTTCTGTGATGCAGAAGGATAATTTAAAATTAAATTGATGTCCTTTTAGCCTTCTGTATACTTTTCATAATAACATGTAGATATTTCTTGTTGCCAGAGGAATAACGGAGTTCTACATAGTACCAATCTGTGTTTAACTTCAGTTTAAGCGAAGCATGTGTGTGCATTTGCTGGATCAGATTCCTAAGCCCCTTAGGAGAGGAAGGATAGTTTAGTGGTTAAATTGTTAACTTAGGACTTCTGGTCCATTTGCCCTCACACTAGGGTGGCCAGATATGCAAATTTTAGAGGACACTTATGAGAAATACAGGTTGCAGGGCTGCATTGACTCCTCTGTAGCCGTGCAACCTGTATTTCTCATAAGCGTCCTCTAAAATTTGCATATCTGGCCACCCTATCCCACATTCATCCAATGTGGTCTTGGATATGTCACTAAGCTTCTCTGTGTTTTAGTTTCCATTTGTTGGATGGGGATAATATAACCTTCTCCTTGCCTGACAGATCTGCTGTGAGGACAAAAGCATTAAAGGCACTTGGACACTATGGCAATTTAGGTAACATAAGTACCACTCCTACCTTGTCCCATGCTCTAATTTATGTACAGATGTCTTCATTTAAGACTAAGGAATGGCAAAGTAGTTCAGATAAAACAAGTACTGATGCAAACTTTTGTTTAAAACAACCTCCACTTGAAATTTTCCTGGGACTTGAAAAAATATATATCATGTTTAAAATGTTTCTCTGCACTTCTGTGTAATGAGCCAAGCTCAGAAACTAATCTGTTCTGAGTGATGTTGCACAGCCGTTTTTGTAGCCCACCACTTTTGTCTGCACCAACCACTTACAGATTTCTGTCTGCAGTTGGGTTTACTGGCTGTCAGATGTGAGTAGGGTGGCCACTGACACATTGCCAGAAAAGAGGACAAACATCTGCATGAAATTTACATATGTGATTTTATACTAATTTATGCAAATGTGGAGTGGAGGGCGGGGCCAGATGTGGGTGGGGCCAACCCAACAGTAGGCAGAGCGAACGGTAGGTGGAGCCAACCCAACGGTTAAGCCAATGGTGTGGCTTAACCCAGCAGCAAGGAGTTCCCAGAGTTAACATTGGAGGGATATTACATTAGTTAACCCTAGGAACTCCTTGCTGCTGCATGAAGCCTTGTCATGGGGGGATAGAGAGTCCTCTTACTAGGGTTAGGGGTGTGTGAGATGGTGGCCAGGATTGCAGCAGCTTGTCTGGGTAGATCAAAAGTCAAACAAATAATATCGTTAGCCGTTTCCTTAACACTATCTACAAACAGCATGCTGGAGGATTTTTATTTGCTTTTTAAAAGCAGGGTACTGTGAATTTAAATGAGTTAAGAATGCTTCAGAATCAGAGATTACCTTATTGTTTCATTTGCTAGTAGTCTTTATTAATTTCTCCTTGCCCCCCTGCTAAATTTTTACATGGAGAAAAGAAATCCCAGGTTTTGAATAGAATATTTCATACCGCATAGAATACTTCATTTTTTAAAATTAACATCAAAGTTAAAAGTTGCAACAAGTTAGAAGATTGTGAAGCTGCTTTCATTTTATTAACTCTTCTGACTCCTGCAGAGAAACACCTAATTTACATCAGTGCAACTGATATCTGAATTAGGCCCAGTGCATTGCCTTCCTTTACTTGCCTGTATTATGAATGCATCTTGCTAAAGATACAAAACAGACGCCTCAGGCAGTCAGGCTTCTAAAAACAGCCTAAATAACTTGATTAATGCTAGTTGATTAGGCATTAAAACCTGAACTAAAGTCAAATTGTGCCTTCCGATGCATGCGTGAGAGGCTCACATTGAACCTGAGGCATGCACGCATGGCCACAACCTGCCCCCCCTGCTGAGTCATCCCCCCCCCAGGGTGGGACGCTTGGCCAGTGGCCTGCCCATTGGAAATGGATGCAGCAGCCTGCACGAATGTTCCTCGCCCCCCACTCCCTCTCCCATTTCCGTTCTCAGTTGTCAGTCTATTGGTCCCTCCAGGGACTCCCTACTGTGTTGTGTACTGTGCCTGGGGAGACTTGGAGAGGGGAGTCAGCAGTGCACCGCAGTTTCACTTGGAAGTTGGTCTGGCACCGGCTGGAACAGATCAGGAGCTTGGGCTTGCAATTCAAAATACAATGCCTCCTCTCTCCCCTCCTGTGACTGTTGCAGGCAGCCAGGGCGGGGAGGGGGGCACAGCACGCGCAAAGTTGCCCCCTTTGCTCTTCCTGGCCGCGGAGAGGGGGGAGGAAGAGAGGTTCCCCCCCCCCCCCGCAGCGCGCGCAAAGTTGAAAGAGAGAGAGAGAGACATGCGACTGAAGCTCGGCAGCCGGAAACTGAGCCAACACCGTCCCCCCGAGTTTTTTCTCACCGCTTCCTCCCCTCCTGGCTGACCCCTACCCCAAAGAAGGAGCAGGGTCATGTTGCAGGCACACAGGCAGCAGTCACGTGACTGCGGCTAGTGCCTTAGCAGCTGAGAAGACTGAGTCGGGAGGGAGACTGGGAGTACCAGGGAGTTGTCGGGATGGGATGGTCAGGTTCATGACTGCCACCCTCTGCCGTGTGCCCCTAAAGCCCGCCGGCTGGCTGCAGCTGCACACTCTGCACTTCCGCCCACTTGGTCCCTGGGTGGAAGTGCAGAGATTGCAGCTGTGGCCAGCCGGTGGTGAAACTCGAGATGGAAGGGGAAATTCTGGACACTTCAATGATCCGGTTCCCCTTCCATCCCAGACAACATAAGCTGTCAGAAATGCTGGGCGGTCCCTCTGGCCACCCTGAATGTGAGACAAGTGGGACTTGAATTCACAGTGCCTCACAAATCAAGTTATGAAATAGAAACTCTTCCGATACAAGATACTGGACTTGGTGGACGATTGGGTTGACCCAATATGGCACTTATTATGTTTTTTTATCAAAACATCAAAAGCGATTCTTGTGATACTTACAATCCAGTTAGCATCAAGAAGTGCTGTATGTCTTATAAGAGAGCCTGAATTATTGATCCTTTCAACCTAATTTCCCAGAGGCTCCTATTTCTGGAAGTTAATATAAATGGGTTGAAAGTGTGACCTTTTTATTACTTCTGTTTTGTATTTGCCTCAGGTTCTGTGCATCCTCCCCTAACTATTCCACCTATCTGATCCATAAGATAATTATTATAAAAATCAGAGGGAAACCTTTTCATTTTATCTTGTTTAATGAGTGTACAATCATCTCTTATATGATGCAGAAATCTCAGGGGAAAAACATAATTGCATAGAGCTCAGCAGACAGTTAATAAACTCATGAGAGCTTCTGTAAAGTCCTGATGGAGCTGCAAAGCATAATACAAATAGCTCTAATCTTACCTACCAACAAGTCCTGACAGTTGTACTCAGTTGCCCTTTGAGTGCCTAGTCTCATTCTGCAGCTCATTCCCCCCTGTCTTTCCACCTTTCTAGACAGAGGTCATGACTGAAATAATTTCTTTCTACTCATCTTACATATTCACTTTGATGCAAGCTTTTCCCTGACTCACTATCTGTTTCTACATCCATAATCGTCAGTATGCATGAAACATCCCAGGCTAATGTGAAATGGCACAGACATCAAAATGTGTTATTCATACCTTTGTGAGTAATGCCTGCTCACTCTTTAAAACACGGCTTTACTTTCCTAATGCTTTGTTAGCACCTTTACTTCCTACCGCCTCCTGTTTACTCATTCGCTGTGAACTTCCTTGGAAAAAATTCCTCCCTCACACTGTCTGCTATGGCACATTTTCATCCAGCGCTGCCTGCTTTTAAGACCTTTTAAAGGTAGGTGGTGTGGGGCAGAGGGGGCGAAAGGATTTTGGAATTCTGATGAAAAACTTATCTGTATAGAAAACTAAGTGGTGAAATCACCATCCACTCTAATAAAAACAGTGTAAATCTTCCCCAACTAAAGATAATACTCCTTATAGGTGACCACTCCCCTTGTCCCCCAAAATGTCCATGACAAAAAACTATGTGGCATAACTAAGGAATTACAAATGAACTCCCTGAATCATTCCTATCAGTGATCTTTCCAGATACCATATGTGAAGAACATCCTAGTAGAAAAGATATGTTCTGTTGTAGCTGATGAGCTTGCTTAGATGAGCATGCCTGATATAAGCATGCCATAGATCATGAACTACTTTTAGTGGTTACAATAACTAATTGTGTCGTAGGAAACAGACCAATGACACTTGGCTTGTGGCTCTCAGGGTGTTAGTAAATGTGACACACAGGGTGAAAACAGACATGACGCTAACCACTCTTTAACCACCCTTGGTGGGTATTTATGCATGTTGCAGGGCTGTATTGGTGCCCTATGCAGCCCTGCAACATGCATAAATAACCACCAAGGGTGGTTAAAGGGTGGTTAGCGTCATGTCTGTTTTCACCCACATACTCAAAAGTAAGTGCATAGGTACTAGGTAGCGTCATGTTTTTAAGGCATGGGTTTTTGCTGTTGCTGCTCTATGGTGAACTAGCCACCCATGGCATAGGTGCCAGCTCTGTGGAGCCAGCTGTGAATGTGGCTATATGTAATATCAGCTATGTGGATGGGGGCAGTGGGGGATTGGAAGTTGGGTTAGGGAGAGGACCCATGGGATATGTGCTGCTGCTGCTTCCTGCCTGCTGTATGTACCCCAGTGTGTGGGCAAGGATGCTTGGCAGTGTGGAGGATGGCCAGTCCATTCACTTCCACTGTGACCCCACCCCAGGTGGCAATAGCACGAGTGGCAGGAGTAGGAACCCCCTTCCTCTCTTGTTCTGATTTTGGGGAGCCAGGAAAATGGCTGGGAGAGGAATGGGGACTCCCTCAGGGCCAGAGGCTGTATCGCAGAGCAGTTGCTCCGCACTACAGCTCCCAACCCACACTCTGCCCACCCTCACAACTTGGTGGGTGGCCACTGCGCACCCAAAAGCTGGGACGTTCGAACATTGTACACCCACAGTGTTTTTTGTGTGTGGTTGTGTAATGTTATCTCTGTTTCCACCCTTGGAACCTTATGAAACACCTCATATAGCCAACAACTACTAGGATGCCTTGACATTCCTCCAAGCAGACTGATGAGTTTAGCAGGAGAGGGGAAAAACAACAAAATACTCTCCCATCAGCTACAAGGTGTGGGAGGAGACAGAGGGCAGAGCACATTCACTCAAATAGAAGCCCCACCACCAGAACGATTACCGTATGATGAACTTCAGGGAAGCTTCAGAATAACCACAGAGAAGTCATCAGGAATCACAGTTCTGGGATAGCTCTCCTTCACAGCTGAGCAAGGCAAGTGTTTTGTGCAATTATACTTACTCTTAGATAGCCATTCCTGACTTACCGCTAGAGCTTCAATGAGTACCTGGAAAAACAGGTATACCTGTTGAATTTCCAGTACCTGAATCCACCCAAAGTTTTTAGACGCTAATTGGTATCTGATGAATTCCTGATTCAGGTATCCAGTGTGTCCTGGAATATCAAATTCTGGTCCGGATTTTTTTCAAGTATCTGTTCCAATTTTTTAAGTTTCTGTCCTGTTTTGCTGATCGGCAACTGGAAAATTAGTAAATCGGTAGCAGAAATTACTGACTTTTTGACACGGTACTGGAAAATGCAGGTATTGCCCACGGGTACTAAATTAGGTATCTGTTTCCGCTCTCCTTACCCTCCATATCTATTGGGGCACTTAATCCCCACACGTAGGCACTTGGAGGCAATCATAAGAACATAAGAATTGTCATTACTGGGTCAGTCCAATGATCCATCAAACCCAGCATCCTGTCTCTGACAGTGGCAAATCTCAGTCACTTGGAAGAAGTACCTGACAGGTCACAATGGGGTGATTTATTACCCGTTGTTTACTCCCAGCTCCCAACAGTAAGAGGTTACATTCCCCAGAGTTACCTGGATAATAGCTGCTAATGGACCTATCCTCCAGAAACTTGTTCAATCCTGTTTTAAACCCAGCTATACTACTGGCCTGAACCATATCTTCTGGCAACAAATTCCACAACTTAATTGGGCATTGAGTGAAAAAATACTTTATTGTTTTAAATCTGCTACTTGCTAGTTTCATGGAGTCTCCCCTAGTTCTATTACTATTTGAGAGGGTGAATAACCATTCCCTATTTACTTGTTCCATACCACTCATGATTCTATAAACTTCTGTCATATCCCCTCTCGCATATCTCTTCTCCAAGCTGAAGAGCCCCAACGTGTCTCTAGCCTCTCTTCATAAGGGAGTCGTTCCATACCCTTTATCATTTTTGTTGCTCTTCTCTGCACCTTCTTTGTTTCAACTATGGGTGAAAACAGACATAACGCTCACTCCGCTTTAACACCGCTTTAACTTTTCTTATGCATGTTGCAGGGCTGCATAGGGCACCAATATAGCCCTGCAACATGCATAAGAAATGTTAAAGTGGAGTTTTATGTCTGTTTTCACCCTATACCTTTTTTGAGATGGGGCGACCAGAACTGCGCACAATACTCAAGGTGTGGTCGCACCATAGATTTATATAGTGTCATTATAATATTTTCAGTTTTATTCTCTATCCCTTTACTAATAATTCCTAATGTTCTGTTTGATTTTTTTGGCCACAGCCACACATTGAGCTGAGGATTTCAGTGTATTGTCCACAATGACTTCAAGGTCTTTTTCCTGAGTGGTAAGTCCTAATTTAGAACCCAACATTGTGTACATAAAGTTTGGATTGTTTTTCCCTATGTGCATCACTTTGCCCTTGACCACATTAAATTTCATCTGCCTTTTAGATCATCTGTCAATTCCCCACTCCCCCAAAAACTACCTTGGGGAAGATCATGTGTTACCCTGAAATAACCTAAGTTTCTTTGAAGTTATCCTGAATTAAGCTGCCATGTTGTGTGAAAAACCCAGAGCAAAGAGAGGTTTCCATGATCATTTTGTGTTTGTAGCTCTGGGTGACACTGTGCTGACACAGGTTGGGGATCTTGCATGTAATATTGCCAATACAACATGAATAAATGACATAGCAAGATCCCATTACAAAAATCAGGATTTTTCTCATGCTGATTGATGAAGAAAGGTACCTCATTTTATGGAGGTTGGATATTGCAGTTTGTATCTGGCTGGTACGCCAGACATTTGGGTAAAATTCTAGGTTTCCCTGTGGGTGTCCCACTCCTCACTTAGGAATTGACCAGTCAGACAAGATGTTTACAGAAACTAAAGTAGTCAATTATTAAAACACAAGACAAAAAGGAAGAATGTTATTTGATAAAAATGCAAATTAGGTATTTCTGGAATTGAACAAAACTCCAGACTCAGTAATACATTTAGAAATCACTCCGTCTATAAATGATTTCAAGAGAGGAATAAATGTACAAAGCAAATAATATATAGAAATCCTAAAAAGAGTTCTTATGTTAAAAAGCACCTTCCCAAGGAGATGGACAGACAGTCCCCTTGAATTGGCAAATCTTATCCACTAGAAGACAAGCACTGAGTTGAAGTGAAGCAGCGGTGAGCTTTCCCCAATGGGGACTCTGTTGGGGTCCAAGTGTCCCACAGACAGAGGTCCAGGGGTGATGAGTAGTGAGCTGTGCAGCTAGCAATTAAGGTCATCTTTTATAGACCATTCCATTACTGGAATAGCAAATGTAGAAACCCTATGATTATTCATTGAGCGTAGCAAGTTATTTATGATGATTAGCTAAATAATATGCTATTAGCTAAACTAATAGAATAGTTGTTTGCACCATCCAATCAAACTCATCATCTTGATTCCTCTTTTCTCTGATCTGTCAATTAGGCCTTTCTTCTTCACTCCCCCCTCCTCCCCTCATTGGCATAATTCCAAATGAGAGTTCAGGGCCTAATAACTTCCCTGTTTCACTCTCTACGGCCCTTTTCACACAGACACTCTAACACTGATGAAATGGGTGTTACATTTTATCGTACATGTTGCAGGGCACCCATAGAGCACACCTGCACCATGTATAATAAAATGTAACACATTTTATCAGTGTTAGAGTGTCTGTGTGAAAAGCCCTATATTAGCATTACTTCACTTATGTCAAGCAGGCAAGCACACATGCCTATAGCTCTTAACTTAGCCAGGGGCAAATAAAACACTACAAGTTATACAAGTTTTTCAACAGGGTCAGGAGCTTTGTCTTTCACAAACAGAATTTTGGTACAAAATTGTGTTCTTTCTGTAGCCTGTTGCTCCATTTAGTTGTATTTTTTAAAAAATGAAACAATAATGGAGACTGTAAAGAGATGAAGGAGATCTAGGGTGATTTCAGACGTGACGGGGCAGCTATTGGCCCCATCACGGAATCACCATTTGCTTCTCCACCGGAATCAAAACGTCACGTCCAACAGATGTGCCGGCTGATTCTGACGGGGAATCGGCGGGGGGGGGCAGGGTGCGTGGTGCAACGTGCAGCCGCAGAGCCCCATCCCCCCATGCTCCCCCAGCCACCCGCCCTCCTGGAGACGGGCAGGCGCAGTGACCAATCTGACCGCTGCGCCCGATTCCGTCTCGGGGTCTGGGCCACGGTCCGGAATCGGCGGCAGTAACAGACGTTACCGTCCGCCGATTCCGGGCTGTGGTTCAATTAACCACACTTTCGGAGATGGTGCCCGGACCATCCTCGAAAGCGTGGTTATTTTGCTTACCGCTGGTGGCTCACCGTGGTGAGCATCTGGCGACAAGCAAACAGACATTACGCGACCATCCACCACCATGGGGGATTCACCGTGGTTGAGTGTGATAACGTAAAGTCTGAAAATACCCCTAGTTTTCTTTTCAGCACTGCTACTCTGAAATATGCATTTAGTATTTTGTATTGCTTGTAGCAGCTTACTCTTCTGAAAAAATATTTTAGGTAGTAGGGAGCCCTGAATACAGATGCAGGTTAGAATACCATAGTCAGAGCAGCCAAAAACCTAGGGATCAGAGTTTAAAACTTTCCATTTTCTGTATGAGAGGCTTATACATGACAACTGAAGATATATTGCTGTATACTCAATTTTCTTCTTAGTCATTCATTGTCTCTTTCCTCTCCTCAACCACTTATGCTAGTAAATGGAGCATATGATGACACATCTTTAGGGTAGTTGAACTGAACTTGTATACTTGAATTTTGTTTGTGCCAGGTATTTTTTTGCAATTACTCCTTGTAGAATTTCAATTTCTTTACTGTAAGGCATCTTGGAAAAGAAAGTGCGTAGGTAATTTCAGACGTGACGGGCCTCCCGGCCCACCACGCTGAACCTTGGACCGGGATCCATCTCGGATCCCGGTCTGTGATCAGACCGGCCGTCCTTTTGACGTTCCAGACGGATCTCTGAGGCCGCTGTGCATGATCCCGGACCATGGTCTGGGCCATGGTCAGGACCGTTACCTTCATTCCGTTCCTGATCGTGGTCCAGCTAACCATGATTCTAGAGATGAGGCCGGCCTCACCACTAGAATCGTGGTTAGCTTTGAACCCTGCCAGGAATTCACTGTGGTGAACATCTGGTGGGGCTCACACAGACGTTTGCGTGATCACAGCCACCACACTGAATCCACTGTGATTTGGTGTGGTTGACTGTGATCACGTAACATTTGAAATTACCCCTTGATTCAAAGCAAATTCTCAGACAAGACATGTAGTCAGATTTGTAGTATGTCATTAGGGGATTAGCCAGAGGGTTTATATTCCAGTGTTTGCTTGTAAAGCTAAGCAGGAGTTCATGGGACCAAGTTGCTGTTCTGATTTGGTATGTTAGTATTTATTTATACCCATTTTTAACTGGTGTAAATGACTGCACAAGATGAACTGAACTGACAAATTGTTTCTCATATTTGTAACTTTTTTAGCTTTGGAACAGAAAAGTACGTGTTGCTTTGAAACTAATGTTCTGTTCTGCATTTTTGTTTAAATATGTCTGGAGCCAGAAGAGAAGTGTGAGAGCAGCTAGTGGGAAGCGAGTTGGCTTCTAAGGTAGACTACTGCCTCTCTCTCTCTCTCTCTCTCTCTCTCTCTCTCTCTCTGACTTTATGGATTCTGTTTTATGTTTAGTAAAAATTGAGCAATGTGTTGAAGACATGTAAGAGTGGTGCCTTGTGATTCTTCAGGGCACAACAGTCTCAGATCAAATTTCCCCAGGAACCTAATTAGCTGTTTTTACCCGACAGTTTGACTGCACAGGGCTGTAGCACAAGCCCCGCAGAACCACATGTCTTCAAACATCCTGATGCTTTTTAGCTTAAAGAAAAGCTATATATAGGAGAGGTCAGTGATCCATGCACAATTTTAACAGAGCAATAGTATCGTTACAAAACAACCTTCAAACACTTACTAGACCAATTTTCAATATTTTGCTGTGAACAGACTGTTGCAATTTCAATTAATCTGCTCACGCTGTAGTTTTTCAATAATGAAACTTATGTAAAATCATATCAGTTGGGGTACTCCATTCAGAAGGATGATCAGAAAGTTCTCCAGTCAGCCCTATCTTTCAGCTACAAGTAATTTTCAGAAACTGCCTCTTGCATACTATTACATACAATTAGTACATTGCCATCTAATTTGGGGTGTTCCCTGATTATAGAAAATGTATGAGTAGGCTCACCTCTGTATCTAATTGAGGCAGGGAAATGTTTCTATGGCAATGTACTTTGTTTAATGCTAAAAAAAATGTTGTATTTACTCAATCTTAGAGCAAGTTGTAGCTAATGGAAAAACAAACTGGAACAGAGTCAAACTCCTTATGACTAAATATACTCATCCTTGTAAAAAACCTACTTTTTTCGGTCTGATGCAACGCCTAACAGACTACTCCTCAAAACAGTCTGCAGGCGATAGCTCCATTGAAGTGAATGGAGCTTTTGCTGTTGGATTACTTTGAGGACCGAGCTGTTAATCTGCACTGGAATTAATATTTTATCTTCAGAGATGAGGCTGCAGTTCCTGTGATGAATAACTTGTCTCAGATATATTTCTTTTTGTGTTTAGTGCTAATATTGCTTGATGCCCTATAATGCTTTTCTTTGAGGATAACTGAAGAAGAGTACATTTCAGGGTGTTTCTCTGCAGAAATATCTATATCTAGATGCACATCTTGTTTTCCAAGAAGCACAGTTTTGTGGGTTTCTGAGAAAATGATTAAAACATCCTGTTCAGAAGGCTCTCTGATATTATGGTTGTGTCATACCCAGCAGCTTGTATTGCATGGTTTCAGCATACGTGAGCTAAGCTGTGATACAACCATACAACAGTAACATTATTAATTAGAAGTTGAGTTTTTTGTGTTGTCTGTTTTAAATGCATCATTTAATTTCATTCTACCTAGCATTTAGACTGTTTGGGGAATGAATGATCTTTACCTGGAGTAGTTTGAAATAGCTGAAACAATAGCTAAACATCACCATTGATATTTAAACTACGGTGAAATGAAATCAAAGTGGGTAACTCACTGAGACAAATGAGAGCAGTTTGCACATCTCAGAAACAAATGCTACACCAGTTCACACAAATCTCAAGCGAATCCACTTTGCACAAGGCAGCACAGGAGTGAGACTGGTTGGCCAGCCAACCAGAAAGAGACTTGGGAGAAAAGATCAGAAGGAACCCCAGAGCAGATCCAGGGGGCCAAATGTTGCCCCCTTCCTCCATTTTAAAACAAAAGTCAACGGTAAGTGTTCCCTCATAACGGTTAAGTGGATTGCCCTGCCCAGTTTCTCAGTAGTTTGAGCATTGGCTATCTGCAATGTAATGGGGAATTAGGATTCACTCTCGCTGATTCCCCACTCTACCTCCAAACACAGCCATGACTACAATTCTCATAGGTTTTGGATCTTACAACCCAGGTTCTCTCTACCCACTTCTGCAAGGATGTGTGCTAGTCCAAACATGCCAATCCAGATTCACAAATGGAAACCTGTAGTTATCTAATTTGGGGTGTTCCCTGATTATAGAAAATTTAATTGGGTAGGCTCACCTCTCTATCTAACAGAGGAACATTCCAGAATCATGTAACCGGTTTCTGCAAACAAACACACCCCAGCTTTAGACAGCTTTGTAAAAAGAAATCAGATTAAAATTAAAATAAACAAGGAAAACATGTTCAGTTATAAATAGCTGCTACTGAATACAAAGAGTGCTTTTACATGGACAGCGCCCATGGCTCTGCTTCATCTCACACCTGGTCAGCCGATACATTTAAAGGCAACCCTGCTCTGCTCCAGCCTCGCTAGTAGTGTTCCGGAACATCCCAGAACACCACCAGCGGAGCGATAGTGTAGGCGGGGCTGTATGCAGAATACGTGGGGTGGTCACCCCCGGGCCTGTCTAAAGACACCCAAAGTGTTCAATTTGTGCTTCTATTTTACAGTAACTGTGAGCTGACACTAGGGAGTGTCTCAGTCTCCTTTGAGTGCTTTGCATATGATCCATTATTATTATTATTATTATAAACATTGATATAGTGCCAGTCATGTACTTGGCACCGTACAGAACATAGAAATAGATGCGGTCCCTGCCTGTGGCTTACAATCTAAAAGACAAGGAGGGGGAGACAGGGAGAGGGGATAGTGGGAGAGACAGGGGAGAAGACAGACAAACATTCAGGCAGATGTGAAGTCTCAGGTGTGGGTGCTTGGCTTGGTTACAATCAGTTTGGTTGCAGCAGTCTGCAGAGGAGGGCAGACAGTGAGTATATGGGGAACGACTAGCAGGCATTGGGAAAGGCGGCGAGGAAAAAGTGGGTCTTGAGGAGGGATTTGAAGGAGCGGAGGGAGGGGGCAAGGCGGATGTGGGTAGGGAGGGAGTTCCAGGCATGGGGGGCAGCGAGGGAGAAGGGTCGAAGGCGGTTAGGTGAGCAGGAGAAACGAGGGAGAGTGAGGGAGGGGACAGAGGAAGAGCGGAGAGCGCGTGCAGGAGTGCGTAGGGAGATTAGGTCCGAGAGGTAAGGGGGAGCTTGGTTGTGGAGTGTTTTGAACGTGAATACCAGGAGTTTAAACAGGATACGTTCAGGAAGGGGGAGCCAGTGAAGAGAGAAGAGGAGAGGCTGCACATGGTCGAAGCGACGGGCAGAGTGAATGACCTTGGCAGCGGAGTTTTGGATTGCGATAAGGGGGCAGGTGAGAGCGAGGGAGGCCAGCAAGGAGGAGGTTGCAGTAATCAAGACGAGAGATAACCATGGCATGAACAAGAGTTTTGGCCGAGGAGGTAGAGAGAAAGGGGTGGATCCGAGCAATGTTATGGAGGGCGAATCGGCAGGATTTGGCAACAGAGTCAATGTAAGGTTTAAAAGAGAGGTGCGTGTCAAAGATGAAGCCCAAGCTGTGGGCTTTGAGGACAGGATGGATGGTGACTCCATCGATGTAGATGGGCAGGTTAGAGGGCGAGGAAGAGGAGGGAGGAAAAATGAGGAGTTCGGTCTTGGCCATGTTGAGTTTGAGTTGATGTCAGGACATCCAGGCGGAGATATCAGAGAGGCAGTTGACGAGGCGTGAGCGGACAGAAGAGGAGAGGGAGGGAATAGAAAGATATAGTTGGGTGTCATCAGCGTAGAGATGATATTGGGATCCGTGAGAGGCAATAATTTTGCCAAGGGACAGGGTGTAAATAGAGAAGAGGAGAGGGCCAAGGACAGAGCCTTGGGGGACCCCAACCGAAATGGGGAGGGAGGAGGAGCTCGACTCGGGGAGCGAGACTATTGCTTCTCAGGTAGGTAGTTGTCAGCTTGTGGATTTACTTTAATCTGCCTGACTTAAGCCTGATTCTGTGCCTTATACAAAGTTACATTTTATAACTTTTACATAATAGTTCCAATTTTTATTTTTTTATATATTATTGCATTTGGTGTTTCTTTCACAAGGAATAGCATTACAGCAAATATTATTGGAATTTTGGAATTAAAGATGTTCCGTTTTACAAGACACATGATATATTTTTGATAATCATAAGCGTGTTATATATATATAGATCAGCCTGCTCTTGTGTGTATCTTTATCCAACAGATATCAAAATACTTTACAAAGAAAGTATCATTATCCCTGTTTTATATATGGGAAATAACTTCATTTCTGTGCTCTTATTTCCATGAGTTCACATGGCAAGAACTCATGATCTTTTTTTCTGTGAAAATGGTACAGAACCATTTTCTGTACAATGGTTGTACAGAAACTATTCTACTGGACCACCCTGTTTATGCTCCAAGGGGAAAGAAGAGAATGGGAGTGGAAGGACTCCCTGATCAGGACTGTGAAGTTGACTTGCCAGCTGTCTGTGTCCTATTAATGACAGTGTAGCAATTACACCACTAAGCCCTCACAGCCATCCAGGTGATACAGTTTCCACTGCATTAGTCAGTGTTAATATTCTAGGTGTTGTGTTACCTTGACCAGATGGACTTGTTACCCAGTGATCAGCTCTTCGTTAATAAATAAACTATGTACAGGTTAAGGTAGCATGGACTGTCCATTAGTCTCTAGCTAAAACCTGCAACAATTAGAGCAATTTCATAGTTCCCTTCTCAGCCTCTGTCTGCTACAAAACTGCCCACTTCTGCTACAGGAAATGTGATCACTCTGCACCTTCTGCAAGCCTTTTCTAAATCATAGGTGTGAAAATCCACTGTCTCTGGTAAAATGAAGAGGCACGACACATTTGCATCATTCCATTTCTACTGCCCAGACATCTGCCCTGACAGCAGTCAAAATTACAGCATTCATCTAAAAGGGTTAAGATGCTATTGAGCACTGGGAGTTTTTGTCTCCAGGAGATGATTATGAGAAAGATAATTTTTTGTTGGTACTATTCCCCATCTCAAAAGCAGGCAGTGCTGTCAGGAGAGAGTTCAGCATTCTAGGAATTCATTTATCATTATGGGAGGATGCATAAGTCTTGGAATTGTTTAGCACATCAGAATTGCAAAATAAACAAGCATCCACAGAAGTGAAGACAGAGTTCTCTCTGTCTGTTAATAATACTACATACCCTGTTCTCATGCAGCATGGCCATATAATAAAGTTTCCGATGGCCATAACACAGGATACTGGATCCCATGTTAGAAATTTTCCCGCTCAAGGTGGAAAGCATTTTACCACCATTTTTCAAGAAGAGAATATACACTATGAACCCGGCGGTGCGGCCGGATGGGAAGTTTAGCGAGTTGGTGCTGCATTCTCTCTTCAGTCGCCACCATGAAGGAGCCCGCCGCTGACACTGAGGACTGACCCGTGTGCTGGCCCAGCTGAGCGGTAGGAGGAGCTACGCTCCCGACACAAGTTAAGAGCCCCTCTCTATCTGGTTGTGCTGAGTCTGCCCTTTCCCTTCCATACCGGGGTCCTGTGCCACCTGTTTCTCATCTGCTGCCTGTTGTAACCCCGCTGACCAGAAGGAGCCCGCCGCTGACACTGAGGACTGACCCGTGTGCCGGCCCAGCTGAGCGGTAGGAGGAGCTACGCTCCCGACACAAGTCAAGAGCCCCACGCTAGCCGGCGGTGCTGAGCCTGCCCTTTCCCTTCCATACCGGGGTCCTGTGCCACCTGTTTCTCATCTGCTGCCTGTTGTAACCCCGCTGACCAGAAGGAGCCTGCCGCTGACACTGAGGACTGACCCATGCGCTCTCCCAGCTGAGCGGTAGGAGGAGCTACGCTCCCGACACAAGTCAAGAGCCCCATGCTAACTGGCGGCGCCGGAGGTGCGTGCTGGGGCAGTGCACCTAAGGGCTGCGCGCACAAGGGTGTGCCCTTGTGCGCGCGGCCTTAGGCGCAGGGCTGGTGCAGGCTTTTGGATTTTTGAGATTGTGCTTGTGTGACTGTGACTTAGACTACTGCCCTTGGGGTTGAAATTAGTTTATTATTAATTTATATTTACTTAGTTTTTGTAATTTCCTTTTGGTCTCATGTCTAAGCAGGGGAAGAATAAGAGTAAGAAGAAACAGGGGGTGACCACAAGGGCCCGGGCGGGCCAATTACAACTTGAGGATTGTCTTGTTACAATGCCGACAGTAAAAGATTCTAAGCGGATGGCCCCCCTTCAATCTTCCGTACACTCCCCTGTGGAATCTCCTGGTGAAGGGCCGGTTTGTTAGCTACTCGCATAACTCCGGTTCCCGGTGCTCCTCCCCAGGCTGTTGTGAATATTAAGGAGGGAGGTCCTGTTATTGGGTCTCAGCCCAATAAACCAATTTTGCAGGCCCCTCTTGATTCCTTGCTGTCCTGTGCTTTGGCCTTTAAAAAGCAAGGTGAAAGGTGGCATGCCTTGGCAGCGCGGTCTCGGGAATCATCATATCCTACAGCTAGTACTCAGTGTCTTTCCCTTGGTGATGTGGCTAGTCTATCTCAGTCCCATGCCAAAGAGATAGAGCCCCAATATCCAGTTCTGCAAGAATTGGAAGAAGCACCTACTCCATTATTAATCTACCGAATGGTGAACAACGGGCTGAGAAGTTGCCTGTTGTCCATCCTAGGCTTAATATAGAGACGAGGGGATCCCCCAATGGTCATTTTGACCCTCCCACCAAATTGAGCTTTACCCCTTTTGACAAACTGGAGGCTCATGTGCTCCAGCTGTACCAGCAGGTAGAAGAGTCCCTTTCATTGTTTAAGGCACGAATTGAAGGCCATGAGGTACATTCGCAGGGCATTTTGCAGCAGTTACTTAGGCTTGGAGAGTGGATGGATGGCTCTGGGGGGGCCAGGGCTGGGTCGGGCCCCACATGTGTGGATCAGGCAACTCAAACATCTATTTCATATAGCACCAGCTATTCTGGCCCCCCAGTCCCAAAGGCTGTTGAGGACCAGAATCTTATCCAGGTGCCAGACGCCTTGGTTTTCACAATCTACCCCCTGCGATTGGGGGCACTTCCTGCTTGGGACTCCAAGCTCCGGATTAGTCAGCACATTGCTGATATTCTGGGCTCTTGTTTTTTGCCTTCCCATATCAGTCGTTTTTTTCATTTATCTACAAGGGATGGTGTTACACGTTTGGTGATTTATTTTCGTACACCAGCCATAGTTGACAACCTCCTGTCTTGCTCTCATTTCTTTTTCTCATGGGGGGTATACATGGGTAACTTACATTCTAAAAAAGGAATTTTCCAGCTTTTACATCAAGTCCCTTTGAATATTTTGGGTCCCCTTGAGGGAAACTCGTATCCTGTTTGGGCACCCAAAAGGAAGACATTAACCCCATTAGAGATCCCAACTGTTAGTAGATGTACAGTATTGACCCAGGAGGAAACTATAATAGCTATGCCAGGCCCTGTTTTGCCCTGTGGGTCTCCCATATTGTCAGAAGTTGGTTTTCCATTAATGTTAAATCATTTGCCCTCTAGGCTTCTTTCCGTGGCTGACTCAGGGTTGCCTCTTCCTGTGGAGATAGTTTCACAGGTCCCTAGGGAAACACAATCCCCTGGACTAGCCAAGGATTTGGTAACAGTAGGTCAAATGCCCGTCGGTGGGCCTCTGTTTGTGCCCCAGCCTCATTGCCCTATTGTTCCAAGCCCTCGTTTGTTTAAACAGGTTTCTGTAGATGAAGGGGGATTTCCTCCTAGAGGGGCCTCGATCTTTGCTGAAATTATGGCTGTAGATGCCACATGCAGAACCGCTGTCCTGGGCTACAAGGGCTGATAGTGGGTGCTTCCTTTGCCTCCTTGGGCTCCGAGCTGTATGTTAGAGTAAGAGACCAGGTAACCTTTTAGTTTTAGTTAAATGAATTTTACTGTTTTTTTTTAAAAAAATAGGAAGCTGGGTTCTTGGGTTAACTAGTATTTTTCAGTGACTATGGCTTTTTGATGTATTTTGTTGTTTCCCTTCAGTGGTTGTATGTGTTTATGTTTGTGTGTTTATTGTTCGTTATGTATGTTAAAGCAATGACCCATGGTCACGCTAATAAATTATCTTATCTATCTATGAACCCAACAAAGGTTTAATAACTGTTATCTAGATATTTTAAAGACAAAGGAGCAGTGTTACATAGTGGTTAAAACATGGCACTGGAACTCAATCCTGAATTTTATGTCTTGGCTCTGCCTTTTTGGGATCAGGGTGGGACTTCATGGAGGCAGGTTGTCCCACATTTGTATGCTGCTGGGGTCTCCCGTCTCCTATAAAGCACGCTCCTATAAAGCATTGAGTGTTAGCCAACATACTGGAATAGATGGCAAACCCATCAAAACTGGGATGGCAGTTCCTGTATTCACCAGTTAGTGTGTTGTATAAGCAGAAGTACCTTCTCCAAAAAGGGACATATCTAGAATTGTCACTTCTCACGGTTTGACCACGAGACACCAATTTTGGCCTCTAGGAGTCTTAGGGTCAAACCTTGAGTGGTGGCCACCCTAGAAATACTTTCCCTAAAATTGAAAATCAGGAGGGGATGGGGATTTATTTTATTTTTATTTATTTATTTATTTATTTTATTTATTTCACATTTTCACCCTGCCCTTCCCTGAAGGCTCAGGGCAGCTTACAAAACCCCCCATAAAATATAATGAATTGCATATGTATTTTGATTGGAAGTGTTGTTTATCAGGTAATTTCAGACATGCTAGGCCCAGAGGCCGAACACGCTGAACCCCAGACCGGCATCTGTCTTGGATCCCAGTCAGTGATGAAGCCAGCCATCCTTTAGACATGCTGGCTTCTGTCATGCTGGGGAATCTTGGAGGGGGTGGGGCCATGTGGCACAACGTGCGGCCATATGGCCCCGCTCCCCTGGCCACCCACCCTTGGCAAGACAGGCGGGTGCAGCAGCCAATGTGGCCGCTGTGCCCAATGCTGTACCGCGGTCGGGGCCACGATCCATTATGGACCAAGGTAACAGAGGTTACTTTTGGTCCATCACAGATCATGGTCAAGCTAACCACAGTTCTGGGGATGGGGCCGGCACCATCCCCAGAACCGTGGTTAGCTTTGACCCCCATCAGAGATTCACTGGGGTGAACATCTGGCGGGTCTCAAACAGACGTGCACGGGATCACAGCCACCACCCTGAATCCACTGTGATTTAGGGTGGTTGACTGTGATCTCGTCACGTCTGAAATACCCATTAATTATTGTAAGGTGCCCCAAGCCATAAGAAGATAAGTAGTGCCACACTGGGCATTGAGCCCAGCCCCTGTCTCTGACAGTGGCCACTTGGAAGAAGTACCCAACAGGTCACAATGGGGTGAGCCATTCCCTGCTGTTCATTCCCAGCTTCCAACAATAAGAGGCTATGTTCCCCAAAACGTACCCATCTAATAGCTGTTAATGAACCTATGCTCCAGTAACTTGTCCATTCATTTTTCTAAACCCAGCTATACTACTGGCCTTGACCACATCTTCTGGCAACAAATTCCATAACTTAATTGTGTGTTGAGTGAAAAAATACTTCTTTTATTTGTTTTAAATCTGCTACATGTTAGTTTCATAGAATGTCCTCTAGTTCTAGTAGTATTTGAGAGAGTTATTTAACTGTTCCCTATTTACTTGTTCCACACCATTGTGCCCCACTAATCTAATAGTGAGGCACTCATGATTTTAAGACTTCTATCATACCCCCTGTCAGTCATCTCGTCTCCAAGCTGAAGAGTCCTAACCTATTTAGCTTCTCTTTGTAGGGGAGCTGTTTCAGACACTTTATAACTTTTGTTTCCCTTCTCTGTTCCTTTTCTATTTCAACTATATCTTTTTTGAGATGGGGTTACCAGAACTTCACACAACATTGAAGGTGCGGTTGCACCATAGATTTATATAGGGGCATTATTATATTACGTACCTGGTAAGGAATCAAAACTCTTGCTTAGCACTCAAACCCCTTGGAAAAAACCTACAGGGAAAAACTTCTTCTATTGGTGAAACAACCTAATGAACTGAATACACCTTCTTTAAATAGACTTACAAAAAACTAAAAACTGCCTCAGCTGGATGTGTAAACGTAACTACACTCAGCTGAGGGAAACTTTCAAAGGGAGCGGCCAAAAGAAAGCCGCCCAAAACTCTGAACAAGTCAAAACAAATGCCCAAAACCACATACTAAGTAACTTTAAACTTCAACCAAAACATGTTCTCAAAACCTCAAAATGAATTAAAACAAATAAATACAAAAAACCTCCCTCACCCCGGACTAAAGATAAATCAAACACTAGATATGGATAAACTAGGACTCAAACAGTAAAATGTAAAACCTCAATCGCCCAGGACTCTGAATATATCAAATCCTACCCAGTGCTCTGGATAAATCAATATTTGACCACCTGAGAATTTAGAATTTCTGGAGAAGGACTATATGAAGTGGGAGACTTTATGCCCCCTCTAAGCACAACCTGGATTGGAAAATGGTTGCTTTCCACCCTATCACCAACCACAAAACTCTCTACCAACTGTAAGAGAGGGGGGGAAATGATGGCATAATCGATTGTACTTCCTCCATTTAAGAAGAGGAAGGTTAATTCCCCTGGAATATCCCCCCAAAAGTTACCATTCAGGATATATAAATTATTTTCTAAGATAAATTTGAATAACAACTTCCCCTTCTTATTAATCTTTTGGTCGCTAGATATACGATTTTTATTCCAGTCTGCCTCGGGGTCAAGTAGATTAATTTCCTGCAGTTCCCTCCATAGATCAGCATTGGTAGGGCCTATCCGGGCATTAAAATCCCCTAGTATAAGCAGGTCAGGGCTATTTCTTTCTTGGATCTTTTGGGCCAAGCAATGCTTAAACTGGATCCATAAATTACCTCTTGAATTAGATGGTGGGAAATAAACATTCACCAACAGGCAAGAAATACCTGTATCCAGGAAACAGCAATTCAAAAACAAAGCATTAGTTGCCCACGATTCCGCTACAGTAACCCTAATCTGCAATTTGTTTGAAATAAAAATACCCAATTCTCCAGCCAGACGGCCCTTTTGATGTACCCTTATTGCTGGAAGGAACCACTTCTGATACCCCTCTAAATTAAATAGATCATCATCTGGGAGCCAAAGTTCCTGAAGGCAAATTATATCATAGGAGCATAGATAGGAGATAAAATCTGGATCTAACATCTTATTTGCCCATCCTGCTATATTCCAGGACACAACCCCAGTGCTTATATGCCCATCTTTAGGGGGGACACAGAGTGCATCGCATCAGGTTACTGTCTGGGGGTGCTGATATTTTTTGGGCATCATCATATACTTGTTCGTTAGTACGGACAACACACTTGGGGATCTTTAGGTCCCCAGAAATTTGATTTAACAATGCCAGTGTTGATACAGAAACCACTGTTATAGAACTATCGCATCTACTATTAGAAGATGTATCTTCTCTCAACCCTTCCTCATGCCTACTCATACAATTACTAGACGACATACTTACAGGGGGAATTCTAATAGGGTTCCTAGCCAGAATATCTGGGTCACAGAAAATATTACCCTGGGGAATATGATCACTTCCTGCTAAACAACAGGGAATTAGATTTGAGGATAAGATTTCAGGTTCATGGCAAATTAAACCCTGGACCCCATTTTTGTCTGGAAATTCAGACTTTAAATGAGTACCCCCACCACTCACTTGCTGATAAAGATTCAGCAAGCGGTCAATAAAGCCCCTCTGCTTTAGGGGCAGCTGATTCAACAACTGTAGGGACCCAGGCAAATCCTGGGGCAGGGCAGTAGAAGCCTCTGCTCCCACAGCACCACCCACCTCCATTTCCTCAAGTTCAATTAAGTTATCTAATTGATATGTTAATGGCTCCTGGACACCTGTCTGTATCTCCCTAAGATCTACCTCATCCTGTTTTTGCAAAGGACATTTTCCCACCAGGGTGCTAAGTTGACCAACTCCCTTACCACACGGAGTGGAGGTTATTGTTTTATCAAATACTGGCGATAAATAAACCGCATTGCTATTAAAAAGGTACTCACGTTCAAATAATCGAGTCACCCATGCAGGGGTAGTAAATTCAATATTCAGTACCCAACGGCTATCAGAGTTAACAATATGAGAAACTGATCTTATCACTCTACGAGTCACTGGTAACCCTGCAGTTGCTCGCAAATGTTCAGCTATGTCCAGGACAGTAGACCACAAGGGAAGTCTGCCATTTGAGAGTGATAAAACTGTAAGAATGACATTACAGGGGAGATGACAAAGCGGGCCAAAATCTTCAGCAACAAAAATACGTCCTGGCATAACTGGGGCCGTCATAGTTGCTGCATCCACTTTAAGAGGGGGAGGGATACTCACTGAGTCCACGTTTAGAGGCATTTTAGTGCCAACCCCCCCCCATACGAAGCTTTTAAGGTGATTGCTGAAAAAAGTTCATCCATTCTTCTACTTTGATGATGAAGTTGCTCGAATAGATGTGAAAGAGTTTGGGCAGTAAGTAAAATATGACTAGCTAAATAGGATGAAGATGCAGCCTGATCAATTTGGCGCATGTAATTCCCTATTATGACAGAGGTTTCTGGGTCTAGAATGGGCCCTATTCCCTTTTGAATGCCCAAAGAAGATTCATGATCAGGAGGTGCCCTCGCACCAGAAGAACAAATTACCCCTCTGCCCTCATTTGTGTATACTCCCTCCTGGATCAAAGCCAGTATATGCAAGTCAGATGTCTCAGAGGCTGAATTTACACCCCCCGGGGAGTCCTTGCCTTCTCCTATCTCTCCAGCTTGTTGAAAATCAGCCAAGCACGCATATCTATTAGAGGAACTAAAAGGAGACCATACTATTTTCTCGGCCTTAGCAAAGACCAAGTCAGTAATTTTAGCCTGTTTGAGTCGTGGTTGATCGCCTACGAGCTTAGGGGGAAGAGAACCCTCTTACATTCACTCATTATGGAAATAGGATGGGAGGAAAATAAATAGTAATTTCATAAGCCCATATGAAGCTAAGAGAATACAATAAACGCCAGCAAGGGAAAAACAGAGGCACGGGCCGGGCCTAACCGGCGCCTAAGGCTGTGCGCACAAGGGTGCGCCCTTGCGAGCGCAGCCCTTAGGTGCACACGCCAGTCGGCGCACATGCCAACAGCGCTGCTCAGTCTTGTTCCCATGGAGGGGGGCGGGGCTCTCCTCCCGTCCAATGAGGGGCCTCACTACAACCACATGCTGTCACCGCACCTTGGGAGTACTATGCGCTCGCTCCTTTCAGCTCTCCTGGCTAGCGGGGGTCTCACCATGGCTGCTGCTTGTATCAGTGCTCCGCCCTTCACTCCTCACCCACACCGAGAAATTGTTTGCTGGGTGCACCCTGATTCTACAGCCTTCAGCACCTTGGAGAGCGTAGAGTGGGAAGGCTCTCCTTCAGACTTTTTTCAGTGAGATGCTGCTCCTTCAGCTCTCAGGCAGAGAAATTCTAAATTCTCAGGTGGGTTGTGCCCGCCGTACCTGGACTGGAACTCTTACATGGGAAGTGGGTGTGACTTTGGCTTCCCGACAATTGATGGATTTATGTCATCAATTGGAGCAGGCCTTACATGTGGATTCGGTCATTACTGCCCTTATCGACCTCCTCCAGATGCTGAAACCCATTGTTACCAAAACCTCCACCGCTAGAAAGGACTAGGGCGGTGGGAGGATAAGTGGATGGTGGGATATGGAGTGCAAAATATCTCGTGCTGAATTGCAGAGATGCTCGTGTGCCCTTAAACTGAATTATTGTAAGGGCATGCTAGATTTGTATAGAAGTAAATACACTTCTTACAAACTTTTGTTAAAAGAAAAGAAGGTTTACCAACTTACTAGATGGAATTGGTTATTAAGGGCCCTAAAAAATAATGAAGGGAAGCAGTTCTGGAAGCTTCTGAATGGATCATTGAGAGGTCTGTATTATTCTTTAGACTTTAATATAAGTAATCGTAAGTGGGAAGAGCACTTTAGGGAGATATTTAATTCTAGTGTCCCCTTGGAAAAAAATGACGATCTTGTGCCGTTACTCTGCCTGAGTGGGAACCAATTAGTGACCAACAGGTATATGAGGTGATAGATAAGTTAAAAAATGGTAAGGCACCAGGTGATGACTTCATTCCACCAGAAGTATTTAAAATTGCTCCAGAATGGTGGGTAAAGGTTCTGGCAAATCTCTTCACCTTGGTGAATACTTCAGGATCTGTTCCCCTTTCTTGGAAGACGGCGATTGTGGTGCCGGTCTATAAGAAGGGGGTCAGATCTGATACAAAAGACTACCGTCCTATAAGTTTGTTAACTATTGTTTCTAAAATCTATTCAAGGCTTTTACTGGATAAATTACAGTATTGGGTCCACCAGAATGATGTAATAGCGCCAGAGCAAATAGGTTTTTCACCAGGGAAAAGTACAGTGGATCATTGCTTCCTTTTGACTGGTTGAAAAAATATAGAGCAAAGGGCTTGAATTTATATACAGCTTTTGTAGATTTTTCATCCGTGTTCGATCTGATCAACAGAGAGAAACTGTGGGGTATATTGAGGAGATTAGATATTGATCGTAGACTCCTAATGTTGATCAGTTCTCTTTACTCTGATACAGGGATGCGGATTAGAATTGATAAGTAGGGGAATCTGTCAGATAGGATTGCCTCTACTAGAGGCGTCAGGCAGGGGAACCTCTTGGGCCCCCTGCTTTTCAATTTATATGTTAATGACCTCATCCTGAAGCTTTGTGATAAGGGGGACTATATGGCCCCTAGGCTAGGACAGAGAAGGATTTATTTGATTATGTATGCCGATGACATGGTATTATTATCTACCTCAGGCTTGGGCTTGAGACGTTTGATAGCGGATTTTGTAAAGGAATGTAAAGTGCAAGATCTAAAGGTCAATTATAAAAAACCAAAAGTTTTGATATTTAAACAAAGATATAGGCAGGAGTCTTGGCAGATGGACTCTGTTCCAATAGAGCAAGTGAGAAATTTTTGCTATCTGGGGATTGTGTCCTCACATAACGGCTCTTGGGCCCCTCATATCTACTCTGTGAAAAAGAGTGTAATTGGAACCATAGGAGCAATCACCAAATACTTTAGTACCAAAGGTGGGCAAAGGTTTATTCCAGCGATGAGGGTCTTTGAAACCAAGGTCGTTGCTAAAATGAGGTATGGGGCTCTACTGTGGGGTCATTCCCTTGTGGCGTTAAACATTTTGGAACCTGTCTTCCATAATTTCTTTCGGAATCTTTTGCAGATTTCAAAATCTACCCCTGCAGCCCCTATTAGGTTGGAACTGGGGACACGATCTTTGAAATGTTACTTATTAGAGTCCCTGCTTCTAAGTGTCCTAAAAATTAGCTATACCCACGGGGAAGATTTTGCTTATTTATCTTTGCAAGAAAAACTTGATAATGATGTCCTTAGCTCTTACTGGTGGGAGAAGACAACGGTTAGTTTTAACGAACTGGGATTGCCCTATCTTTTTTTGAAAGGAATATCATCATTTAAGGAAGCAAAGAATTTGGTGAAAGCCAGGCTTCTAGATATAGATAGACAAAATACGATAGCAATGGCTTCTCAGTTGAAGTTCTTCCCTTGGTATCAGTTTCTTATCCCGGGTTTGTCTGGGGCAGAATATATCAAGTTGGATCTTCCATTCCATCATAAACATGCATTATTGGCCCTCCGGTTACAGATTATGCCTTCTGCTGTCTTGGAAGGAAGGTACCGGGGGTGTTGCTTATGCTGATAGAATTTGTCCTTGTCGCGATATGGATATTGAGGATCTTCAACATTATTTTTGTGTGTGCCCATTATATGCTCCTCTACGTGATGCTTTGTGGACTATTGCAAATATACCATCTGATATGACTGTGGCTCAAAAATTGATTTATCTGTTGTCAGCCAGAAATTTGCATTTAATTGGTGCTGTTGCTTGTGCTGCTTTCTTGATGGAAAAATGTAGGGAAAGGAAATTGGGAAATTACAGCGAGTTCAATTAAGGTGCCTGATTGACATCGACAATTAAGATTATGGTAATCAAATACCCCTTGCTGTTCTTATTCCTATGGTTATTTTGGAATTTGGATTGAAAGGTGGTGGTTTTGCCTAAGTGATTTGGGTATAGCTCTTATGAAAATACTTGTTTATTGTTATGCTATATTCTGTTATGGCCTGCGGCCAGTACAACAAAGATTTAATATAGTTAATATTTGTTTACCCACAGCAGTCAAGTGCTGCCGATACAAGCCCTGAGAAGGGCAAGGCATGTTTTATTCTATATTCACCCACCTCTAGTGGTTAAGTGTTGCCGACATAAGCCCCGTGAAGGGGAAGGCATTTTTCTACTCAATATGGTTAGGCGCATCAACCCAGTGGTTAAGTGTTGCTAATATGAGTTCTAAGAAGGCCAGGGTTGTTTTTAGAGATTTTAATTTTGGTTAAATCCAGCTATGACTCGGGTTTAATTTATTTAATCCTGTTTTTTTTTTTTTTTTTTACTCTATGTATTTTATTTGTGTTGTAATTGTAATTGGTATGTAGGAGGCGAAAGTTTATACTTTTAGGTTATGTAGAGTTGATTTGCTCTTTTTTGTGACTTTTTTTGTTTGTTCTGTTTGAATCTGTATTGTGTATTTTTATTTGTTACAACCTATGGTCAAGACAATAAATTATAACATTAATATTTAACCACTAAATTAAAACCTACAGTCTGTATTGCATAAAGATGAATCATACCAGACAACCTTGGGGGGTGGGGGGGTATTTTGTAAAATCATTGTGTATGGAAAACCTTTTACAAAAAGCATTTCAATTCTAAAGAATCATTTAAACCAAAGGGTTTAACGGTGTTAAATTTTAAAATCCAAAATGCTTCACGTTGTAACAGCCTTTGTTCAACCCTTTCTGTGCCACTTCCTATTCCCTTTTCCAGATAATTAATTAATACATTAAACAACACAGTCCCAAGTAGGTATTATCATCTAGCCCACATTTTACCAGCTTGTCAACAAGGATATCATGGGGGACTTTGTCAAATGCCTTGCTGAAATCAAGATATATTACATCCATGGAGTTGTCATGTTCCACTAAACTAGTTACTCAATCAAAAAAATCAGTGCTTACTACCTTTTCCAGATAATGAATGAATACATTAAACAACACCAGTCCCAGTACATATCCTTGGGGCACTCCAGTATTTACTTCTCTCCGTTGCAAAAACTTACCATTTAGTCCTACTCTTTGCTTCCTATCTTTTAACCAGTTACCAGTCCACAATAGGACACTGCCTCCTATGTCATGGCTTTTTAATTTCCTCAAGACTGTTTCATGAGGGACCTTATCCAATGCTTTCTGAAAATCCAGATACACTATGTCGACTGGCTCACCCATATCCACATGCTTATTTATACCCTCCAAAAAATTCTGTTAGATTAGTGAGGCACGACTTCATTTTGCTAAATTCATGTTGACTTTTCCCCATTGTCATGTTAATCAATATGCCCAGTAATTCTGTTCTTAATAATAGTTTGTAGTAGGGGTGGGGCACTGGGGAGAATACTGAATTGGATCTCCCTGGTACCGGATTTACTGGTATTGGCATACCGGATTTTTAACATTGGCCGCGGTACCGGATTTTTTACATTGCGGCTATTGACTTCAATGGCTGCAATGTAAAAAATCCGGTACCGTGGCCAATGTTAAAAATCTGGTATGCCGGTACAGGTAAATATCGGATTAAGCCGATACACCCAAATACCGACAATATCGGATCTCGGGAGAACTGGAATTCCCACTCCTAGTTTGTAGCCTTTTGCCTGGCACAGACATCAGGGTCACTAGTCTGTAGTTTCCTGGATTGCAACTGGGGTCCTTCTAAAATATCAACATTATAGTTGCCACACTCCAGTCCTCAGGTATAGTTTCAGATTTTAGTGTTAATTTACAAATTACCAGTAGTTGGTCTACAATTTCACAGAACCATAGAGTTGGAAGGGGTCATCTAGTTCAACCTGCTGATCAGTGCAGGAAATCTGCAGCATCCCTGACAGATGACTGCTTAGCCTGTTTTGAAAACCTCCAGTGAAGAAGAGCCCACCACCTCCCTAGGCAATTTGTTTCACTGTCAAACAGCTCTTACCATTAGGAAGTTCTTCCTAATGTTTAACTGAAATCTGCTTTCTTGTAATCTGAACCTATTATTTATAATCTTGCCTTCAGGGGCAAGAGAGAACAAGTCTTTGCCATCCTCTCCGACACAGCCCTTCAGGTAGTGTAAGACTGCTATCACGTCTCCCCTTAGTCTTCTCCTCTCTAGGCTAAACATACCCAGCTCCTTCAACCTTTCCTCATAGGACTTGGTTTCCAGACCCCTGACCATCTTTGTCGCTCTCCTCTGAACCTGTTCCAATTTGTTAATGTCCTTCTGAAAGCGTGGTGCCCAGAACTGGGCACAGTACTCCAGATGAGGTCTGACCAGTGCAGAATAGATTGGAACTGTTACTTCTCATGACTTGGAAACAATGCTTCTGTTAATCCAGCCTAAAACTGCATTAGCCTTTTTTGTAGCTGCATCACACTGCTGACTCATGCTCAGTTTGTGATTAACTACAATCCCCAGATCCTTTTCACATGTATTGATGCCAAGCCAGGTATCCCAATTTGATTTTTCTTACCTAAATGCAGAACTTTACATTTATCTCTGTTGAACTTTATTTTGTTAATTTCAGTCCAGGTTTTCATCCCATGAAGTTAATTTTGAATTTTATTTCTGTTTTCTACGGTGTTAGCGATCCCTTCCAGGTTTGTGTCATCTGCAAATGTAATAAGCATTCTTTCTACTCCCTCATCCAAATCATTAATAAAGATGTTGAACAGTAACGGGCCCAAGACAGAGCCCTGCGGCACCGCGCTCAACACCTCCCTCCAGATTGATGGGGAGCTAATTGATAAGCACTCTTTGAGTACGGTTCTTTAACTAGCTGTAAATCCACCTAATGGTATTATAATCTAGCCCACATTTTACCAGCTTGTCAACAAGGATATCATGGGGGACTTTGTCAAATGCCTTGCTGAAATTAAGATATATTACATTCATGGAGTTATCATGTTCCACTAAACTAGTAACTCAATCAAAAAGTGATATAAAATTAAGTCTGGCATGACTTATTCTTGACAAATCCATGCTGGCTTCTAGTAATCACTGTATTGTTTTCTAGATGCTTTCAGATTGACTGCTTTATAATCTGTTCTAGTATCTTTCCAGGTATTGATGTCAGACTGACAGGTCTAGCTTCCCGGATCTTCCTTTCCCTCCTTTTTGAAGACAGCGACAACATTTGCCCATCTCCATTCTTCTGGCACGTCATCCGTTCTGCAAGAGTTTTCATAGATGATAGACAGAGGTTCTGAGAGTACATCAGCAAGTTCCTTTAGTACCATAGGCTGTAATTCATCTGGTCTCGAAGACTTCAACTTGTTTCCTGAGCTGCAATCCTTTCTCCTCATCATTCATGCTACTTTTGCCAGGTTGGACACAGTTTCCCTTTTGGGAGAAGAGGCAACATCGGAGCTGAGCAATTCTGCCTTCTTTTTGTCACCTGTGAACATTTCACCATCTTCACTGAGCAGTGGACCTACCGCTTCCTTTTTCTTCCTCTTACTTCTAACATACCTGAAAAAACCCTTGTTTGTTGTTCTTACTATCCCTCACTAGCCTCAGCTCATTCTGTGCTTTTGTCTTCCTGACACCGTCCGTACAAGTCTGGACTACTTGTCTTATATGTTCTTCATGATTTGTCCCATTTTCCATTTCTTATACATTCTCAGCTCACCAATGCAGTCACACTGGTTTCTTTAGATGTCTACCTTTATTTTTTTTATCACTGGAATTGTTTGTGGTGATTGTCCCTTCAGTATCTCATTTTTCAGAAACTACCATCTATCTTGGACTCCTTTTTCCTTTAGTTCATCTAGCCTTGGAATCCTGCCTAGCATTTCTCTGAGTTTATTAAAATCAGCTTTCCTAAAGTCCAAGGTACACGTCTGACTATGCTCACCTTCACTTTTTCTTAAGATTGTGAATTCCAACATTTCATGATGACTCCTCTCCACAAAGTTGCCACTACTTTCACCTCATTGATCAAGTCTTCCTGGTTGGTTAGGATCAAGTTTAGGATAGCTGACCCCCTTGTTCCTTCCTCCCAGGGTCGGCCTTACTGTGGGGCAGACCGAGGCGGTCACCCCAGGCCCCGCTTCCAGGGGGGTCCCACGGCTGTGCTGCCTCAGACAGCAGGTGAGCTTCCTGTAACTTTAAAAAAATCAATCACTGGCCTGCTTGCCTGATCCCCCACCCTCAGAAGCAGCCTGGATGGGGGCAGAGAGGGAGGAATTTCCACTACCCCCACTGCCCACCTGAGTGACCCCAATACCCGCCACTGCACTGCTCACCTGTGCGCGTCCCAGTGTTTCTCCTGTTGGAGCCACAGCTTAAAACTTTCTGCTGTGCACCTCTGTGTGCATGCGCATGCTGGGGCAACCCATTTCCTGAATCTGATATGCTGGGAAATGTAGTCCTAGCATTGCCAGATTCAGGAAATGGCTGCTAGTACTGGTGTGCGCACACGCGCAGTGTGGAGACGAACAGCAGAACTTCCAAACAGTCAGGAGGTTATGACAGGCAGTGGCAGCAGGCACATTGGCAGGGGGGTCGGACGTGTGTGTGTGAGTAGTGTGTGTGTGGTCGAAGTGTGTGTGTGAGTAGTGACTGTGTGTTTGTTTGAATGTGTGTGTGTGTGTTTGCATGTGTGTGTGAGAGAGAGAGAGAGAGAGAGAGAGAGAGAGAGATATGAACATGTGTGTGAGTTTGAATGGGTGTGTGAGTGAAAGAGAGAAAGGTGAGTATGTGTGTAAGTTTGAATGGGTGTGTGAGTGAAAGAGGTGAGCGTGTATGAGTTTGAATGTGGGTGTGTGTGAGAGAAGTGAGAGCATTTGTGTGTGTGTGTGAGAGAGAATGAATGAGTGTAGTGGTGATTGAATGTGAGAGAATGAATGTGTGTGAGAGAGTGTCAGAATGAATGTGTGTTTGAATGAATGTGTGTGAGTGAGGGATGTGTGTATGAGAGAGAAAAGAGTGTGTGTGTGGGCAAGTGTGTGCGCGTGAGAGGGGGTTTCTCCCTCTTCCCCATCCCCACTCCCATGGCTGTCCCCTCTCAGACCCCGATGGCTGCCCCCATTCCTCCTGCCCCCATGGCTCCTCCAGGAGAAAAGGGAGCCACCACTCTGCCCAAGGAGAGGCCCAACAGAATGCTCCTTCTGTCCCTTCCTGCTTAGCAACCTAAGCCTGCCTGCCTCTGACTGGCCTCCAGCCCTCCCAGAAGACCCAGGCCCAGCAGCATCTGAGGTAAGGACCACTTGGCCAATACCTTTTCCTCTTCTCCCATGATCTGAGCACATTTGTGCTTCTGCACGCCTCTGTGGGGCTTTGGGAGTAGACTTGGGCCATCTGGGGGAGGGTTTGGGAAGGGGCTGGGGTTGCTGTGATTGTGGGGTGGGGTTGTTTCTTGTTTGATATGTTTGACCAGATTTTCAGTGCTTTGGTGCTTGAGATCCCCAGTGCTTTGGTGCTTGTGGGGGGGGGGGGACTGGTTCGGGACTGCTGCTGTTGAATGCGAGTTCGGTTGGTAATCTACAACACTCCAGGAGTTGATCCTGGATCAATCAGCCGACCTTGTGTGTATTACAGAGACCTGGCTGGACACTGAGTCGGGGCCAATTTTGGCTGACCTTGTTCCAGCCGGGTACTCTGTACAGTACCAGCCTAGACCAGAGGGGTGGGGAGGCGGTGTAGCCATGAATTTTAGGACACCTGGTCTGTGAGGATCCAGTGCAGACTATTTTGGGCATGGAGGGGATCCATCTGGTGATCAATTTGGCTGGAGTCAGATTGGGGCTGCTGCTCATATACCGTGCACCTACCTGTATGGCAGCATCCCTACACGCCCTAGCTGAGTTGGTGTCAGGGGTGGTCTTGCAGTCTCCAAGGACTTTAGACCTGGGGGATTTCAACATCCACACTGACGGCGACCTTGGAGGAGCGGAGTGTGAGTTCATGGCCGCCATGGCAACCATGGGACTGTCTCAGAGGGTTGTGGGCCTGACGCATGATGGAGGACATACCCTTGACCTAATATTCTGTACTGGCCTCGAGGCGGGGGATCCAGTGGTGGGGAATGTATCAATTACACCCTTGTCATGGACGGATCATTATCTCCTCCAGACCGATTTCCTGGCACATGCCTGGCCCCGGAGAGGTGTAGGACCAGTTCGGTTGGTCTGCCCATGGAGACTTATGGAAGCAGAGAGGTTCTGGAAATTAATGCCCTAGCGGAATTGCCTCCTGATCACAATGACTGTTTGCTCGATGACCTCATTGTCTTCTGGAACAACCTGTTGACTGAGGCCATTGACAGAACAGCTCCCAGGCGTCCACTTCCAAAATGCCGACGATGTGGGTCCCCTTGGTTTACAGAGGACCTGTGCCAGATGAAGTGGGAAGGACGGTGGTTGGAGCGATGGTGGCACCGGAGTCGTACTGAAGCCGACCAATTGTGACCTAAAGCTAGTTTAAAAGCTTATGCTGTGGCAGTGCGGGCAGCAAAAAAAGAGTTCTTTGCTGCCCTCATAGCATTGGCAAAGTCATGTCCAGAGGAGCTTTTCCAGGCGGTGCAGCGGCTGGTCAGTCAGGCCTCTCTCCACCTGGAATTGGAATCTTCCGGTGCCCGCTGTGACATGTTTGTTGACTTTTTTGTGGATAAAATCGCTCAGATTCACCGCGACTTCAATGCTGCACTTATAGTCACGTCCAGTGGAGCTTTTCCGGGCAGTGCAGTGGCTGGTCATTCAGGCCTCTCTTTGCCTGGAACTGGAATCTTCTGGTGCCCGCTGTGACACGTTTGTTGACTTTTTTGTGGATAAAATCGCTCAGATTCACCGCAACTTCAATGCTGTGCTTATAACAGTAGGTGAACCTGAGGGGGTGGAGGACCCGCCTTGTCCGATTTCATGGGATCAATTTCACTGGGTGTCGCCTGCTAATGCGACGTAGGTCCTTGGGGCTGTAAGGGCCACCTGTTGTGAATTAGATCTGTGCCCATCCTGGCTGGTCAAGGCCTGCCGGGGACATTAGGGCTGTTGCTGGCGGGGGTTGTTAATGCCTCCCTTAGGGAGGGCAGGGTGCTGAGCCGCCTCAAAGAGGCAGTAGTGAGGCCCCTGCTCAAGAAACCATCTCTTGACATTGACTCCCCGGCCAGCTATCGGCCAGTCTCTAACCTTCCCTTTTTAGGGAAGGTTATTAAATGGGTGGTGGCTAGGCAGCTTCAGGGGCATCTAGATCGGGTCAGTTTCCTTGATCCCTCGCAGTCTGGTTTTCACCTGGGTTTGGCACAGAGGCTGCACTTGTGGCTTTGGTTGATGAACTGCACTGTGAATTAGACTGGGGCAGATCTTCTATTTTAATTCTTTTAGATCTGTCATCTACATTTGATACCGTTGACCATGAGAAGTTGGTGGCTCGGCTGCGGAACCGGGCCAGGGTGGACGGAATTTTTTTTGAATGGTTTTGCTCGTTCCTGGCTGGGAGAACTCAGCATGTGGTTCTTGGGGAATTTACTTCCCTGAGACCTCATGTGTGGAGTCCTGCAGGGTTCTATTCTGTCCCCCCTCCTGTTCAACTTGTATTTGCAACCTTTGGGTGAGGTCGTGAGAGGGTTCGGCATGCGTTGTCATCAGTATGCCGATGACACACAACTCTACCTCTCTTTTTCTGCAGACCCAGACCCAGCAGTCTCGGTGCTCACCTGGTGCCTGGCGGCTGTGTGGGACTGGATGAGGACAAGTCGTCTGAAGTTGAATCCCGACAAGACAAGGTGATGTTGGTGGGTAGGGCCGGGGTGGTGGTGGCTCCCATAATTGACGGGGTTTGCCACCCTTTGGCCACGCAGGTCCATAGTCTGGGGGTGCTCCTCGACCCACAGCTCTGCCTGAATCTCCAGGTGGAGGCTGTGGCGAGGGGAGCATTTTGCCAGTTACATCTGGTATGACGGCTGTGGCCGTATGTTTCGGACTCGGATCTACCATCATCCATGCCTTTATTACCTCTCGATTAGACTACTGTAACACACTCTACATGGGGCTACCCGTGGGGACAGTCCGGAGGTTGCAGCTGGTACAGAATGTGGTGGCCTATCTCTTAACAGGGATGGGTCGCTGCGAGCACATTACACCAGTGCTCTGTTCTCTGCACTGGTTGCCTATTATCTTCTAGGCCCAATTTAAGGTGCTGTTTATGACCTACAAAGCCCTAAATGGCCTGGGCCCGGATTACCTGCGGGACCGCCTCAGGCTCTAGATTGCATTGCGGCCCCTGTGGTCGGCTGGGGACTCCTGACTCGAAGTCCCCCGGATTGCCTGGGTGGTGACAATGGAGAGGACATTCTCGGTGACTGCTCCTAGGCTGTGGAACTCCCTTCCAACGGAGGACCGCCTGGCCCTGGCCCTCCCCTCTTTCCATAGACAGTGTAAGACCTGGCTATTCCAGTGGGCCTTTGGGGAGGGAGATGGGTAGGGTGGGGTGGGTTGGGGAAATTCTGCCCTTTTAGTTCTTTTTATTCCTTTAAATGTTTTAAATTATATTTTATATGTGTTTTATTGATATCTGTAAGCCGCCTTGAACTGCTCTCGAGCAGGAGGGGACGGGGTATAAAACTAGTAAAATAAATAAATAAACTAAATAAAATTTCACCAGTTACATCTGGTATGTCAGCTTAGGCCGTATGTTTTGGACTCTGATCTGGCCACTATTGTCCATGCTTTTATTACCTCGGGACTGGACTACTGCAACGCACTGTACGTGAGGCTACTCTTGGTGCTGGTTCAGAAACTGAAGCTGGTGCAGAACACGGCGGCTCGTCTTCTAACGGTGACGGGCCGACGCGAGCACATTACACTGATGCATCACTCTTTGCACTGACTGCTGATAGTCTTCCAGGCCCAATTCAAGGTGTTGGAGTTGACCTCTAAAGCCCTAAATGGCGTGGACCTTACCTACCTGCAGGACCGTCTCACCCTCCGGGTCCTGGATCAGCCCCTGCAGTTGGCCAGGGGTGTCCTCCTAAAAGTCCCATGGGTTTCTCTGGTGTTGACCTTGAGGAGAGTGTTCTTTGTGACTGAGCCGCGGCTGTGGAACTCCCTCCCGCTGGAAGTCTGCTTGACCACTGACCTCCCCTCTTTCTGCAGACAATGTAAGACCTGGTTGTTCTGCCAGGCTTTCCCTGAGGGAGATGGAGTGGGTGGGTTGGGTTAGGGAGGGGTATAGGGGTGATTTGTTTTATTGTGGGATTTTTAATTGCACTTGCTGCTATTTGTTTTAATTTGTTTTTAACATGTTAGCCACCCTGAGATGCTTTTAGCAGGAGGGGGCAGCATACAAATTTTATTATAAATAAAATAAATAAATAAATAAATAAAATAAATATGTTGTAAAACCTGCCTCTATATAATATTTGTCAGAATGAATAAATGAATATTATATGTGTGAAATGGAACAGCTTTATATAGTCTCATATAGATTTTATTGTACATACACTGTAGAAATAAATACTCAACAATCAATATAAAATCAACCTCACAGTCAATAGAAATTGAAAACCTCTGAATAATCAGTAACAGTCTAAACCTATATACAAAATCATGGCATCCATTCAACAGTCACACTTATTTCTACTCCATCATATTCTATGAGTTCCTCCTGGGTAACGTCATTCATTTCAGAATGATCTTTTTCAAGACATGAATCAATCCGTTATGACAATACAGGATAAACTCCACCTTAAAACAATCCTAGTAGTTGCTCTTGATGTCCCTCACCAAGGAGATACAGATAATGTAGATGATGGTTGGATACATCATCTCCTCAGATGTACAAAGATAAATATAGGATAATACTCCATTATAAAAAACCCTCCAGTTTACAATAATAGTTAAGGTGCCTGCAAATTCAATCATGCATTAAAAAGCATGGAAATTGCAAGTTATTACTCCTGCCTTAACTTGCGTGCCATGTAAACAGTAAAGACTAGTGGTGGGACCCCGGGCCCATTACCGGCTACCAGATTTACCGGTTACCAGTTCTGCGAAAACCGGATTCCCGGATTAAATCCGGTATGCCGGTACCGGATTTATTTCATTGATTTCAATGGGGCGCTGTGTCCCCATTGAAACCAATGAAATAAATTAATTCCCTCCCCCTCCCAGGCTGCGCGGGTGGAAGGGGGGACACCCCCCACCCACCCTGCCCAGCCTGGATTTTTATTTTAAAAAAGAGTAAAGAAAAGACCCCGAGGCAAGGCGAGCCCACCCCCCAGCACCAGCGGCCGTGGCGTCCCCGCAGCCGCCGGTAAGTATGACCCGATCCCTGGGGTGTGTGTGGGTGTTTAACACCCCCCCGGGATCACCCCTACTAAAGGTCAGCGCGCTTACCTTTGGGAGCTCCGGTGGCGGCGGGCGGTTCGGCGGCCTCAGTGCCGGCTGTGGCTGCCGGCGTCAGGACGCTCTAGACCTTCCGGGGAAACCTGGAAGTTCCCCGGAAGGCCTAGAGCGACACACACAGGGGACACGGACACACACACACAGAGGGGACATACATAAGTGGACATGGACATGTACATAGCGTGTGGACACACACACACACATGGGGACACGGACATACACATGGGGGCACACACAAAGACACACACAGAGGGGGACGCACAGACACACCCTGAGGGGGAGACACACAAATGTGGGACACATGGGGACACACAGGCACATATACACACTGGGGACATGGACACACACACACGGGAACACACACACAACCATGGGGAGGACACACACACAGACGGTCTCTCTCTCTCACACACACACACACACACACACACACACACACACACACACACACACACATGGAAGGACACATACTGAGACATGTGGGACACACAGACACATGGGGGACAAGGACGGACACACAGAGGGACACACACAATGGGACATGGGGACAAAGACACACAGAGGGGGGCACGCACACACAGAGGGGGACACACACACGGGGGGGACACACTGTCTCATACACAGAACGGGATGGACACACACACACACATGGGGGAACACACACAGATGGACATACACAAACATGGGACATACACACACTGAGGGACACACATTGGGACATGGACACACACACACACACACACACACACACAGGGGGACAAGGACACACACACAGGGGGAACACACACACATGAGGGTGTGAACACACACACACACGGTAGGATACAGATGCACACAAACATGGGGGACATACACAGAGAGGGACACACATAGGACACACACGGGGGGGACATACACCCTGGGACATGGGGGGACACACACAGGAGAGACACACAAGCACACACGGTGGGACACACAGAGGGGGGACACACCACAGGGGACACACACAAACATACACACACACACACGGAGACACACAGACAAACAGACACACATGGGGGACACACACAAGGGGCGCACATGGACACACACATGGTAGGACAAGGATACACACAAACATGGGACACACACACACAGAGGGGGGGACACAGAGGGGGGACACAGCCACATTGGGGGGACACCACCACCCCCGCAGAGGGGGAGAAAACACGCAGAGGGGGAAAACACACATGGAGGGACACACACACAGGGGACACACAAACACACAGAGAGGGGATACACACATGGGGACACACACAGAGAGACACAGGAGTGGGACATTCCCCCCCCCAAGAGGAGGGTGGGATGCACGCCCAGGACATACACACGGGGACACAGACACAAGGCAGAGAGGATACATACATATGTGGGCACGGACATGCACACAGGGTGTGGACACACATAGGGGGACACACTCATGCATGGGGAGACAAACGGGGGGGACACACATATCGGACACACACAGGGGAACACACACATATGGGACACACACACAACCATGGGGAGGACACACGCACACACACACAGACAGGTGGATACACACATGGATGGTCACACACAGGGACAAACATACTGGACACACACACATGGAGGGACACACACAGGGACATGGGGTGACACACATGGGGGGACAAGGACACACACACAAACACAGGGTAGGACATGGACACACATGTGGATACACACATGGGACACACACTCACACACAGAGGGGGACAGACACACACACAGGGAAACACACATACACACAGGGACACACACACAAACGCAGAGGGGGACACACCCACACATGGGGGGAAACACAGGGGACATAAACACATGCTGAGGGACACACAGGGGGGGATAAGGACACACACAGAGGAAGACATGCACACACGGGAAGACACACACATACACACATGGGGAACACACACACAAACACACACATGGTAGGACATGATCACACAAATGGGGGGACATACACACACAGAAGGGGGGACACACTCTCACACAGAGGGGGCCACATCAACACCCCCCCCACACACAGACAGGGACACACATGCAGAGGGGGAAAACACACACAGAGGGACACACATGGGAGGATACACACATGGGGGGCACACATGGTAGGACACAGAAACACATATGCACACAGAGGAAGATATGGACACAGAAACACAGGGACACACAAGGGGGAGACACACACAGAGGGAGAACACATGCAGAAGGGGACACACACATTCTCACACACACACAAGGGGAGGGGGGACACATACCGAGGGAACGGACGGACAAACAGGCAGACACACACAGGGGAACAGAGAGAGAGAGAAGGGGACGGACAACCCACCCCCCCGACACAGAGAGAAGGGGACACACAGAGAGAGGAGAATGACACACAGCAAAAAGGGGGGGGGGGAGAGAGAGAGAGAGAGGACACACATACAGAAGGGGACAAAGAGAGAGAGAGAGAGAAGGGGACACACACATGGATACACACTTATCCCCCTGCCCACCCACCTATTGCCATTGCCATCACTATTTAAAGGCCTGGAGCTGCTGCACATGTGCGCGTGCTGAGGGCCACATGTTTCCTAGTGTGGTATGCTGGGAAATGTAGTCCCACCAAGCCACGCTAGGAAACATAAGTGCAGTTTTGCGTTCTGCCATAGACTACAATGGGAATTTAAACATGTTAATAATTTTAAAAGTAATGGGTGGTCTTAAAAAAAGCAAAGCCAAGGCACCCCTAGCCCATAGGCCTGAATCTTCTAAAATAATTTCAAGTCCTGACCCATAACTAAAAAACTGCCATGCTGGTCAAATTTGAGATGGTTGCAAAAAACACAAAAAACCTGCTCCAACATTTCACCTGTTGGATCTCAGCCATTTTAAGTCTGATGTCTCTGAAATTTGAACAGGTTAAGCCTCTCACCCAAGCAACTCTCCATGCAAAATCTCACAATGATAGTGTAAATTATCTCCATTTTATAAGGAATAGAATGTTTGGGCTTTATAATGGAGTGTGCGAGAGGTTTTAACTATCCAGGCACTCCCGTGCCTGGATAATCATAACATGGCAATAGAATTCTTATTTCTTTGCTCCTCTAGCTTGCAATGATCAGCTGGAAATTCTAAAGTCTCAACTGGAAACAAAAAAGGATGTAAGAGCTCTCAAGCCAACACCATATTGGTGGGAGTTAAACAATCCTGTTAGTTAGCTACCTTCCACATTCATGGCAGAGTGAAGATTGAACTCCTCTTCAATATGCAGTAGTTTCTCAGCGGAGGTCATGTTTTGGTCATAGCATGAAGGTTGTCATGACATTTTACATAGTATTTATCAGGCTAAGTTCTCCTTTTCACATGGAGCAGTGAAGAAGGAGAAGGCTAGACTTGGCCCAGATCATGTTCTCCCAGTGGGAGCAAATACGAAAAAGATTTTTATAGTCTTGTACTCAAAATTGTTGAACCACAAATTCTTTATGTACCCCCTATGAAGAGTTGATACCCAAAACAAGTTGGGTTGTATGGGTTCTTCAGTGTATTTTATTGTATATCATTGGGAGTGTTTGTTTTTTATCTTTTGTATACATATTATATATTTCCAGTAAAAGTTCTTTACAGTTATAGTAGCTTTCTCTTGTGTATGGTTCGTTCTGTGTGCTACTATTTCCCCCTCTTCCCCCCTTTTTGTAATTCTCCCATTGACTGTAATGGTGCAGGATTGTGCTGATAATGTCAGGAAGCAGAGGAGAGACAATGGGAAATTATGGGTCCGTGTGTATTAAATGTACTTACCTACACTTGTTTTAAAACCGCCTTGCATTGCCAAAAATACATGAAGAGGCTTCAGTGTAAATGAGAATCAGGCCCTTATTTGATAGAAGACAATATGAATACTACAAGTGCATATTCCCTAGCTCTATTATCTCGCAGTGCTATGGGCTGCTATGCCATTGTGCTGTGTCTGGGCCTGATGGAAATTCACATAATTGTTTGACAGACAACAGACAAGTCTTTTTTGGGTCTTCAAAGCATCTAAACAGCATAATTTATCAAAGCTTGCTTTTCAGAGGGGAAAAAGGAATAAAAAGTTACTCTTACTTCAATGATAAGTGCACAGTCTCCCCTCTTTTTTAGGCTGCTACACTTCAATGAAAGCAGCTGTCAGCCAAAAGAAGCTGAGATCAGCGCCTCTTCTCATTGCTGCTGTATATAATTGGTAGAGAAATAATGCATGATGCATGATGGACGGTGGCAGAGGAAGCATGTAGGAGAATTCGGCAACAATATGATGTTTCTCTGCTAAGATTGGCTGTGTAATCAGATGAGATTTTCATGCATGATACATGTTTAAAGGAACAAAAAAAGAAAAGAAAATTAACTGGATGGTGTTGAAAATGGGGAGAAATTGCAATGGAAATGTGTGCTCTAGACTGAATTTATGTACACAGAAATGTGTATCTCCCTCAAATGTGGCACCCAAATAGAAGAAACACTAGATAATGGCGGAGGAGCTTGGTTTATAGGCTAAAGACAGGAAAGTCAAAAGCTGAAGAATTTTGATTGGTCTAACTGTGTCCTCTGTGAGGTCTGATTGTCAGCTTGCTTAGAACACTGGGGCTCAAGTTATTTTGTGGTCTAGTGCCACTGAGATCGGCTGTTACAGCAGGGCAAAGCTACCATGCCCTGGCTTTGAGGAAATTCCCTATTACATACATAGGGTATCATTAACAAACATTTTAGTGTATGATTTTTTCCTCTAATTACTGGAAGAAGACTCTGATCTACTGGTTTGACTACAATTCTTAATAACATCTCTGTCCCAACCTACAAGGAACACACTGTATCATTTGGTTTGAGATTAAGCCTGCTTGCTTTCACTGAAATTCTGTTTTGTCCTTTCTTCTGTTTAGTAGGCACCAAGTCCTCTGGTTTTAATAGAAAAAAATCCAAAATAATGCAGGCTTTGCAACCCAAATGAGCTCACTGTCTTCTCCAATAGCCTCCAACATGTGAAGGGCAAGACAGAGCAAGAAAGTGGGGTGCTGCGAGAAAATACAGTGGTAGGTGGATAATTGCTCCTCATTCTTGGAGATCTCTCAGCAACTCAGATGGGATTTTTTTGGGAGGAAATACTGTTTCATCTCCAGAGACAAGCTGTAGGCAATTTAGGTTCACCTTGCTTGCCGAGCTGCTGTGGCAGGAGGGGGGTGGCCAAAAAAACACAGAGAAATAATATAAAATAAATGTCCTGTGACTATTGTCATAGCCAAGTACAATCTGTAGTGAGAGGCAATGATAACATACAAGCAATGATGAGCGCAGGGAAAAACCACTGGGTAGAAGAGAGTTTAAACTTCCTCTGGCATTTCTAATGCATAGCCCCACTCATTCGCTGGCTAAAAAATAACAAGCCACTGTATGATTGTGCATATATTGCAGTACGCTTCTTCCGCCCCCTTTAAGGACCTTTCTATTAAAAAGGGAAACAGTAAAAAAAAGCTTAAATTTGAGAGAATGATTGCCTTGTACAAAGAAAGTAACTCACCATGGAAATCAGAGCTGAAAACAAGGACACATTTTATGTAACCTGAAAGATGTAAGAATAGTTAAGAGTATAAATATTAATAGCTGTCTCTATTAAAATAAGGTGGAAGCATATGTTAAACCATCAATCCAGTCCATGTTTGCAAGCCAAGCGCCTGCATTGCTCTGCTCAGACATATCTACACTACAAAACAATGACTAGCATTGCTTCTCCAGCTGGATGACATTCCCCGCCCCCCTGGGGGGGTGGTGGTGGGACTTGTGTAACACACACTAAGACATCTTTGTCTTAACATTTTTAAGAGGAAACACAGGAATCAACTGGGATGAAGAAACGACCTGGGATGCTAGCTATGTAGCTCATGCCTGCTCTCGTCGTTTCCCTTCCCTGTTGAAACTCCCAAGTTATCACTAGTTCCCATCCTCATACCCAGTGAGCACCAGCTCCCAATAGGCACCGAGCTGGTATGGGTGGAATGTAAGAAAATGGGACCCATACCCACCCAAACCAAGGGGCTAGATGCATATGCATGAATTTCCAATCAAACACACACACAAGCACACAGACCTATAAAGCTATTACTTCCTTTCTCCATTGTAAGGATTCTGAGCTCCTCTGCCATCACAAGCTCTTTCTTACAACCTACCCAGTCCTTCCTCTCTCTCTCTGTTCCCTTCTCCTCATGCACATCCACATCCCTCTGGATCATTAGTAGATCTGTACAATCACCTCTCTCTTATCACCTTCCTGATGCCCACCTTTCTAGCTACATCATCCTTGCTCTCTTCCCAACTCAGCTTTCTTTCAACACTCTGGTTCCTCTCCTGAGGAAGATGGACACATGTTTTCACATGATCACAGTTAATCCGAATTAGTTTTTAAACGAAATTCTCTAATTGGAAGTTATTATTTAGGAATAACTGTTTGCATGATCATTTTTAATCAGGAATAAGAATTAATCCTGATTTGCAGTGTGAACAAATTAATCCAGATTATGAATCACAAGGAAGACTGCAAAATCCCATGGTGCAGCACAACCAGATTTCAGCGTCGCAGTCCTCGTCCACTCTGATTTCTGGGATTACAGTGACAGCAACAGAGACAGCAGTCACCTTGCAAAATTGAGGGGTCTTCACCTTGGTGTGGTGGATTTTGAATTCGGCGTGCCAAGCAGAGAATGCTTGGGAAACTGTGGGATCAGGGGCGTAGCAAGGTTGAGAAGGGCCCGGGCTCAAGTCTCAGTTCTGGGCCCCTTATGTGCGCGCGTGCAAAGCATGCGCGCGCGCTCTCCAAAACCCCAAAGTGGGCGGGGCTTAAGGGATGGGGCAGGACCTGCTGACAGCTTCTAAATATACAAAATCCATTGGGCCTTGCCAGCATCAGCAACTGAGCCATGCTCCCTTGAACTTTGTGTAGTCTTTGAGAGGAGCACCCAACCAAGCACAGCTGGGAGAGAGCTAGAATAATAGAATCTTAGAGTTGGAAGGGAACTCAGAGGTCATCTAGTCCAACACCCTGCTCAGTGCAGGAAATCCACTGCTACAGTCTAGTGCAGGGGTGGGGGAAATTAAGGCCTGGAGGCCAAATACAGTCTGTGGCTAGCCTGGATCTGGCCCCTGGATCCAGTTTCTACCCTCAAGCACTGAAAGACTGAGCTCAGGGGAGGGAGCAGAGATGAGAGCATGCACCCAAGGACAGACCTGTGTCAGATCCATGGCACAATCCATGACCTGGACCCTCCTCTTCCTAAATACACTCCTTAATAAGCAGCCCAGCCCCCAACTCCTTCCAGCTCTCGGAGCTTGTACTAATTGGCCCTTGGGAGGGTAAATGTCCCCCACCTTTGATCTAGCGGGTCACCAGGAAATGAACTAGGAGTTAACACAGAGCATGGATCAACCCTTCACCTCCATCCCCCTTGCAAACGTTGCAGAAGGCAGCAAATGGAATGGAATCTTCAAATTTGAATCCTCAGCCATGAATTCATTAAAATCAAGTTCAAACTGAGCTTTGAATAGGGGTTTTCGATGGATGTCTCCACCCATCTCTATACACTGTCTGTATGTCTATGTATTCATCAGCCTATGCATTCCCTTATAAACACACACACACACACACACACACACACACTCGCTCCATCCATCCACACATCCATCAGTTCCCACACACTCCATCCATCCAATCCATCCAGAATTCCAATACACTCCACCCATCCATCCATTCATTCCCCACACACTCCATCCATTCCCACTGTCCAGACAGGGCACACACCACTTGCTGTGGAGCAGCCCCAATGAAGCTCACACACTACTCCACAGTACTCGAGTGTGGCCTGGGAGCACCCAACCAGTGAGGGGGCCTCTCACTCTAGTACTGTGCCATGCCCCCTCTGAAGGACTTAAGGGAGAAACTGCTGAAGGGAAGGACTTAAGGGATGAACTGCTGACCACCTTGCAGCTTCCCCACTCATGGAGACTGGAGACAGGGAGATCAGCTGCTGGCCTCAACAACACACTGAGCAGACACTGGGCTGGGGGCTCTGCTTGGCGCTCGGCTCCTAAGGTGCGGAGCTGGCCCGGAGGCGGAGGAGACACTAGTCTCTGATTGATCCCGAGTCTCCTGACACCCATCCCGACTCTGCTCTGGGGAGACAAGGGGGGTGGGGGGTTAGTGTGGTGGGGGAGGGGGCAGTCCCCCTCCTCTATCCCTTCTCCCTTGCAGCAAGGCAAGGGAGAAGAGATTTAAAGAGAAGGAGGACTGCCCCCACCACCACACCAACCTTGCAAAGTGAAGCTTAGCAAGCGCTTTACTTAGGGGGGTCACGCCGACTCAGGCAGCTCTCCTCCTCCGCTCCGATATCGTTAGCACTGCAGCCTCTTAGCTGCGGCTCGCTCACTCACCCAAGGCACCCTGGTTCCCCGCTTCCTTTGACTGAAATGAATCAATGTAACTTTGAAGAGCCAGCCTGCCTGCCTCGTGGTGGGCTGAAGTCAGGCAAAAACGCCGACGGGGAATGCAGTGCTGCACTTACGCAATGCGCGACGTTGGGCCGGGCGTGCGTGTGGAGGCGGGGCTAAAGGGCTCCGAGGGGGGTGGTGTGGACTCAGGCAGTGGCGGAGGGGGGGGATGGCCCCCTGGGGGACATCAACATCATGCACAGCTGGCATTGGCAGGGGGGCCCAGGTGGAGCCGCGGCAAAAAAAGCAACAACAAAAAATCCTCAGATGGGATAGGTGGCGTCGGGCGGATCCCTATTTTTCTTTTCAGGCCCCATGGCTTACGCCCCCCCCCCCCGGCCCGGGCTCAAATGCTTCCCCCTGCGCCATGGTAGCTATGCCCCTGTGTGGGATACCACAGGGATACAGACAGCTAGAGGGGACACATGACTATCTGCAGCACTTTATGGCATCTAGGACTCAGTCCAGATTCACCATTCACATGATCACTAATCTGGATGGACCTTTATCCAGATTAAAATAAATTCTCAAAAATTAGGTTTCCAGAACCTGGGTTAAATTTTGAATTTGGGTTCAGTAATTTGGACTAAAGTGTTCACATGATCACCTTGATTTGAATTAAGAGCTGCTTAATCTGGATTAATGCACATGTAAAAATACCCAAAGTAGTTCAGTTCAGATATCTTTTTTGGACCAACTTCTGTTGGTGAAGATATGGAAGCTTTCAAGCCACACAGGACTCTTCATCAGACTTCAGACAAGTCAGAACTGATCTGAGCAAATGCAAGACAGGTATATATACATGAATACAACACCTGTCTTAGTAGTAGTAGTAGTAGCAGCAGTAGTAGTCTTGCGGATACACCTATACACACCATGAGTTTGACTTAAACTTCCAAACTTTTATAAACATAGCAAATGCATTTGCCTTATCTGTTTATCTGTATTGGGGTCTTTAGCATAGGCTGTAGTTTCATTTCCAAGTTCATCTCCTCAATGACAAGAGTTTGAAGCTGATCTAGGAAAGTAGACTGTCTTCCCTCAAAATGCCTTGTCCATAATGCTTTATTGAACCTCATCAGATCCCCCCTTCTTGTTCTCCATTGACTTTTAGAGGGTCAAGCTGCACCTAGCAATGCAACACACTACACACACAAAAAACCTGAAGTATATTTTACCTTAGGAAACTACCCAGGGGTAGCTTATGCCGTGGGTAACATTATTTGTGTGACTGTTATAGAGGGGGCACAAACTACTTCCTGTTCACTATGACCCCATGGGAGCATTCACATGAAGAGAGTTACTCAGGGGTACGATACCTCCAATGATTACTGTGAATGAGAAGCACAGTGTTGTGTTACAATGATGAGGTTGTATTTCCCCATTTTTATTTTACTTGAGTCTGGCTCTTTACACAATTAAGAACCTGTGGTAGACGTTAGAGAGGCAGTGTTGTCTAGTGGATACAGTCCTGGAACCAGAGTTAGCAATCATGTGCTTCACTGCTTAGTACTTTCTTTGTGACATTGTGGAAATTTTCAACAGTAGCTTCTAAATTTGGGTGCTTCAATTTTGGGGTACCAATGTGGGACACTCACTAGGGAACGATTTTCAGAGTTGCTGAGCACCAGCAATTCCTATTGGTTTCATTTAAAGTTGTAGTATTCAGCACCTTTGAAAATCAGGATGTCTAATGTTATGGATTCAAAAACAGAGGCATCAAAAACTGGAAGCTGCTTTGGGGAATGTGATTTTAATCTTTTCTTGCATCTCGGTATTATCTGTGAAATGGAGATGACTGTATTTACCCAGCATTATAAAACATTTTGATGTCTGTATAACAAAAGCATTGTTAAACTGCAAGTAGTTTTTTTTAGTAGTAATCATAGCGAGAGCAGAGATCAAAAACTTCAAAGAAGTTCTGTAGAAAATATATTTTCTTTAATTTAAGATTTAACTAAATCCACTGGAAGAGACAAACAGATGGCAGAAATTGTTCTTTTCCACTCCAGTTATTTGAAAGTTCTGGAAAGGAGAATTGTTGGAAGGCAAGTCCCCTCTGCGCCTGGGGTGGTGAGGGTTTGTCGGCGCCCGCCCTCCCGGGGGGAGAAGAGGACGAGGGGAGAAGTGGGGAGGCTGCCAGGCTCCAAGAGTGGGGAAGTTGTGGTTGCCTGGCAACCATGAGCGGGTGTCCGGGACCCTCGTGAGAGCGGGGAACTCCAGGGCATCATTTTAGGCTTCCCTGCTCGCACGCCTCACTTGCGGCCAGGCACAGAGCAGGGAAGGATGCGCAGGCTGGTCGTGCGGTGGGAGTGGGCCGCACGCCTCGCCGAACATCCAAGCGCCCTCCAGAGCAGCGCAGGGACGAGGGAGGAACTTGCTGCGGCACCGAGGAGCTCTGGGCCTTGGAAGGTGGGAGGTTGCCTCCCTCTGATTATAGGAGCGAGGGCTCCCCATGAGTGAAAAAGCTTGGGCGATATAGTAAGGCTGGGATTGGCACCCTCCCCCCCCATCGTTAATAACTCCTGGGTGGTTTTTTCCCCCTCCAGGTGCAAATGGGGGGGAGTGGCTGGGGAAAGGGGTTGGTACCCCCCCATCATTAATAGATCCTGGGTGGGGGTTTCCCACCAGGAAACGGGGGTGAGTGGCTGGGGCAGGGGGTTGGTACCCCTCCTCCGGGTAATAGCTTTCGGGGGGGGGACGGTTTCCCCATCAAGGGTGGAAGGGGCCTGGGCTGGAACAAGCAAGGCCGGGGACAGTGACTTGCGAGGGCCCAGCGGAAGAACCCCTCATCCCCCCCCTCCACCTCTCTATAGGCCGGTGTGGGGTGGGCCCAGCCTACATAAAACAGGGAGGGAGGTTATTGCCTAAATGAAGGGGAAGGGCACCCCTTCCCTCAACAAAGGTGAGACAGACGGGAACAGGCCACATGGCCCCCCGAAAGACCAAGTGCCCGCGGAAGCCCCCTGCCAAGTGGGCGCCAAAGGAACCCCCAAAGGCACGGGCAGATAAAAGAAAGCAACAGGGGGCACCCCAGTGGGAGGCAGTCCTGCAGGCCATGCAGGAGCAGCTGCTGGGGTACCAGGCCCATATTGAGGAGTTAGAGGGCTCCCAAGGGCAAGACGATGACCATGACAGTGGGCAACAAGGCGATCATGGGCGGGCGGGGCCAAGGAATGCAGCAGAGGTGTGCAACACCCCCCTCAGGTGGGAGGGGCCTCCCTGCCAAGGACAGGGGAGGCGCCATGTTCTGCCATCTCGTTATAGGGAAGATGAGCCAGGGACCAGCAGAAGAAGGGAAGACTTTTCACCCAGCCAACAAGCACAGATTGAGGTGCTTCAAGAAGGGATGCAGGCCCTGACGGACAGCCTGGAGGCACCCCAGCAGCATCAGCAGAGGGGCGGGAGCTCCGGGGGCAGCCCGAGGTCCCAACAGGAGCCGGAACCCTGGGACAGTGAGAAAGATGAGGATTATGGGTATGAAGGGGATTCCGACCAGTGGGGGGCATGGATGACCAGGGGTCAGGTGATTGACAGCCCTGGGGGGGCATAGGCACAAGGGGAGTGGGGGCAGGGACACCATTCCCTGTGTGGGGGGTGGGGTGGCCCCCCATCCGGGCGGTACACCCACTGCCAAAATGAGAGATTCGGGCACTGCCCAGCCATGAATTGTAATGCAGCGGCCCAGGTATGGGGGGTGGAGCAGTTTGGGGCAGGCAGGACTGGTCAGTGCTGCAATTGGAAGGAAAAGCCCCGGCCCCTGTCTGGGCACCATGCAGATGTGTCATTGGGGGAGCACTTCAGGCCACAAAGGTGAAGATTTGGAGTGGCGAATATATAGATATATTTGCCCTTCTCTTCAGCGACCCTATTTCTGATCCCAATGACAAAAAGGAAAGGAAGGACAAGGAGAGGTTTAAGAGGCGAAAAGCGGAGCGTACCTGGTCCAACTGGGTTAGAAATGCTCAAGTGCTCGGACATAGTGCGCCCAGTCTTCGACATGGGAGGCACTGGATCTTGGCTGTGCTACGATGAATCATTCAGGCGCAGGGCAGCCAACAATCCACGGCTGCGGTGGGACACGCATGCCCACAATATATGGTTGGAGTGTATCAGCTGCGCCAGATACACCCTGCAATCCGATAGCAGCCATGTCCTCTCTTGGTCGGGGGGTACTCAGCATAGAGACAGGGGACAGAGTGGAAGAGCAAGGCAGCCCCCAACGGGGCTGACATGCTGGGACTACAATGACGGGGGTAGGTGTTTTCAAGCCTAATGTAAGTTTACGCATGTGTGCACCCAGTGTGCAGGCGACCACGCTGCCTCAGGATGTAACAGGTTTAGGCAGTACAATGCTGGAAACAAGGGAAGGGCGGGTCCTAAACAGACCCTGTCCAGCTAAGGGGGTGCCGCTCTGACAATGGGAAAGGGCACCAACCCCAGTATCCCATGAGGCCTCGAGGGCAGCAACCTGGGGGTACCCCAATCAGATGGTCGCCAAGTACATGGTAGAAGGATTCAAGTACGGTTTTAGGATTCCAACAGTGGGCCCCCATTATCACATGGACGCCAACAACTTGAAATCATTGGTGGGAAAAGAGCAGATTGTTCAGCAAAAAATTAATAAGGAAGTCAGGGAAGGGAGGATACAGGGCCTATTTGATAAGTTGCCCATGCCCACACTTAGGATAGCACCCATGGGCATAGTGCCAAAGAAGACCCGGGGGAGTTTTGCATGATTCACCACTTGTCCCACCCAAAAGGGGAGTTGGTGAATGATGTGATACCCCAGGAACTGTGCTTAGTAAGGTACGCATCATTTGACGCTGCAGTTGAAATGGTGCGCTCCTGTGGGGTAGGTGCCCTCCTCGCGAAGTGCAATATTAAGTCAGCGTTCCTTCTCCTGCCAGTGCACCCTGGGGACTTCGAGCTATTGGGCATGCAGTTCCAAGGGAAATTCTACTTCGACAAGACGATGCCCATGGGATGTTCCATCTCATGCGCAGCCTTTGAGAAGTTTAGTATGGTGCTCGAGTGGATTACACGCCACCGTGCAGGGTGGGGGCAATTACTTAGACGATTTCCTCTTCGCGAGAAGGGCGGAGATCACGGAATGCGTGCTAGCTATGCGCGCATTTCAGGAGATCACCGCGGAAGTGGGAGTGCCATTGGCGCCTGAGAAGACTGAGGGTCCCATGACCAGGTTGACGTATTTGGGCTGGATACTGTACATTCCTTCTCAAGACTGCCAGCGGACAAGATTCAAGGGCTCAAGGAAGCAATTAATGCCACCATGCATGCTACCAAGGTCACAGTCAGGGAACTCCAGTCCCTTATGGGCAGTTTGAATTTTGCCTGCCAGGTCCTTGCGCCCAGGAGGGCATTCATGTTCCGCTTGTATGCCCAAATAGGTGGTAACCATCCACCGCATCACCATATCAGGGTGACGAAGGGGATGCAGGAGGATCTGGCCACCTGGGAGACCTTTCTCCAGGGCTATAATGGAGTTAGCTTCTGGCGGCAATGACTCCTATTGGAGGCCAAGCTCCAGATCCACTCCGATGCAGCGGGAGGCCATGGGTTTGGCGTTTACTTCAGAGGGAGATGGTGTGTGGCTCCATGGCCAGTGGTTTGGGAAGATCAGGGGTTAACCTGTGATCTGACATTCCTGGAGTTCTTCCCCATACTGGTGGCAGTGTCCCTGTGGGAAGTGGAGTTTGCCAGCAAGAGGGTCTTGTTCTGGTGTGATAACATGGCAGTGGTCCATGTTATCAACAAGCTGTCATTGAAATCAGAAAGGGTTATGAAGCTGGTCTGGGCTTTTGTTCTTCAGTGCCCACGGGCGAACATTTTGTTCATAGCGAGACACCTGCCCAGGATCAATAACAGCATAACTGACGCCCTTTCTTGATTTCAGACAGATCATTTTCACCAGCTGGCCCCAGAGGCAAGGGATGACCCCAACCCATTCCCGAGGGATATGTGGAGTCTTGGATCCTAGAACTATATCAGACAGTGCAGGGATCTCTCTTGCCCAAAACCAGACGGGCGTACGAAAATGCTTTCAGCGAATTCCAGGAATTCAGGTCACAGAAAGGTTGGGAATTAGGATTCCCCATCTCTGAGAGGTATATCCTGCAGTTCGCACCAGAACTCAGACATAGAGGTCTGGCGTCGGGGACAGTCGCCAGGAAAATTTCGGCCATTGCCTTCACGAACCGCTTGGCAGTGCATCCCTCTCCCAATAACGGCTTCTTCATGAGCTGATTGAGGGAGAGTTGGTCCAGGAGTGCCCCCCAAGTTCAGGACACCAGAGCCCCCATTACACCCCAGCTGCTAATCCACTTGGTACAGGCGTTGCACCATGTTTGTCATTCCATCAGCGAGATAGTCATGTTTGCGACAGCCTTCTGTGTCGCACTATTCGGAGCCTTCAGGATCAGCGAGCTGGTTCCTGACTCAAAGACCAACAGGTTGGGTAGGGCCCTTCATATACAAGATGTGGTATGTCAGGGTAACACGCTCATGCTGCATCTCTGAAGGTCAAAAACTGACCAGAGGGGGAGGGGGCACATAGTGAGGCTCTGTCCCACTGAGGATACCTGAGTTTGCCCGGTGAAAGGTATGAGGGAGTACTTAGCATCATAGCCAAGAGGTTTGGGCTCCCTTTTTGTTCATAGGGATGGGTCCCCATTGACGCGTTATCAATTTGGGGCAGTCCTGGGCATGTGCGTGAGAGCAGCGGGCCTCGACGCGGGATGTTATAGTGCACACTCCTTTAGGATAGGAGCGGCATCAGCAGCGGTGAGCATGGGACTGCCAGCTGAGCAGATACAGAGGATAGGGAGATGGAGATCAAGCGCATACCGCTCGTATATCAGGAGCAGCGAGCCAAGAGTATATGAGCTAATGGATGTGAGGGAGTCCCAATTGGTTAATCCCGGTTTCTTTTACAGATGTGTCAGCTCAGCGGGGACAGAAAGTGGTCTGGATTGTTGGCCACAGCATCATGCACTGGGCAGGAAAGATGGCCGCACGCAGCGGGTGGGGCACCCAGCTGGGCCTAGGTGACCGGGCGGAGGTCATTTGGATGGGTAGGTGTGGAATGCTTTGGGAGCAATTGCTCCCAACGCTGACTACAGTGAGAGAAGAATTTCCCGCACCGACTGTGATTGTAATATACCTAGGGGAGAACAACCTGCCTAGGGCAACAGGGCTGTGGCTGACAAAGAGGGTTAAGGCAGACCTACGTATGGTACAGGAGAGATTTCAAGGGTGTGCTGTGGTATGGTCAGACATGTTACAGAGGAGGGTGTGGGCCAAGGCTCAGCACCCGGGGTGGATAGACTGGGCCAGAAAGCGGGCAAACAATGAAATAGGTAGTTGGCTGCAGAGAAGGGGTGGGATGGTTATCAGTCACAAAAGAATCAGGTATGATAAGGATGAGTTGTTTAGACAGGATGGTGTCCACCTATCAGATAGGGGTTGTAATATTTACCTTGGGGTCCTAAAACTTCGGCTAGCCGAGATACTTGAATGCGGTGGTGGTGTGGTGGCGAACCAGCCAAGCAAAGCTGGCAGTTCTGCTGGCAGTGGCCTGAGTTAAGGCCAATTGTTTAAGAAATTGTTGACTAAAGTTAATAGATAGCATAGTATGATTAGGAACATCTCCTTAAGAGATGGGCAAGGCCATGCATAGCTGCATGGTGCGGCCCACTGCATGGCCAGCCCAAGGGTGAGAGACAAACGGCCAAACCCCTGGGTGGACCATGTGCCAAACAGAGGTTTATGGTGTTCTCACCCTTGTTGTTTAACACCCCCGACCCCAAGGGCAGGGGGTAGGTACGAACAATCCGCTCCGGTCCGGGGAAACCTGGATCGGGGCAGGGTGTAAGTTAAAGAAGTTTCAAGGTAGGGCACAGGAGGATTCCCCTCGGGCTTAACCCGGCAACGTGGGGAAAAGGGGTGTTGGAGGGACAGGGTGGCGCCAGGTATGGGGTGGTGGGAACCTCCTGTGGTTGGGAAACAGGGATAGTTATTAGGTAGGACCCCAGTTTAAAGAGGGGAAGTGGGTGGAAATAATGAATAAAGAGTGCGGCTGTTAAAACCCACGAAGGTGTTCTCGTCTTCTTTGGGGGGGTGCGTTGACAATTGGTATTTGAGTTTGAAAGTTGCCTGGCATGCATGTGGTGGGTTATTGTAAGCTGGTGGGCTGCCTCAGCAGCTTAAAAAAGGCACTGACACAGGATGAAACACTTTTCTTCATTGTTCCCTTAATTCAGGACCCATTTAATGATGCACTATAACAGCAAATAAGAAAAACAACATGTATAGGGAAAGCCCTCAAAGATCAAACAGACCACCTAGGCCAGGGAAAATTTTCCCTCCTAGGGGCCACTTTGAAAAGTAGTACGAGCTTCACAGTTGGGAGTGGGGGTGCTTAAGGGTTGTGGTTAGTAAGAGGAGGGTCCACAACATGATAGATCTGTGCTATGTGGATCTGCCTCCATCTCTCTTCCCGTATCCTGAGCTTCAGCAGGGCTGGCCTTAGGGATGGCGGGGCCCAGGGTAGGGGAGAAATATAGGGACCCCTTTTGTCACCGCCAGGCCTAGAGGCGCTCCCCAGCTCGATCTGGGGTGCTCCCCGGACCTGGGCTCGGGGACAGGCAGAGGGGGCACTCCCCTCCACCCATCCATTTTTCAGAAGGGGCCCCCTTTCGAAAAATAGATGGGTGGAGGGGAGTGCCCCCTCCACCTGTAAGGGCAGGGCAATTACCTCATCCATGGCTGGTCTGGGCCCAGACTCTGGCCCCCCGCACCGGGCCTGCTTGCCTTGCTCCGATCCCAACTCCGCACGCTCCCTCCCTGCATCAGCCCGCCAGGAAGTTTTATGCAACTTCCTGTGAGGGAGGGGAGATGTGAAGGAAGGAGGAGGAGCCAGTGGCGCTGCCCTGGAGGCCGACTGGGAAGAGGAGCGAGCAAGCAAGCAGGCAGGCAGCGTAGCCGGGTGGGTGGTGGCAGGGCTGTGCAGGCTGTGGCCATACTCCCCCCCCCCAAAAAAAAACAGATTGAGGCGGCCAGGCGGGTAGGGTCCTGCATGCCGCTGCCCACACAAAATAAATAATTTTTAATTTTTTTTTAAAATTGGTCCAACACGAACACTGCCTCCCCCCCCCAAGGGCGGGGCCTGGGGTGACCGCTCCTAGCCGTCCCATGGTAAAGCCGGCCCTGAGCTTTAGTGTTTGGGGGTAGGAAATGGATCCATGTGCCAAATCCATGAGGAATAGGAAAGGGACCCACTGCATTTGGCCCCTGGGTTGAGGTTCCTCACCCCTGATCCCTCCCCAGCAAGGCCTTCTGGTTAGTCTCACCCCAGCCATTCAGTCCTAGATATAATCTATATAGCACCAGCAATGTGGCTGGTGCTTAGAGACAGACTGCCATGGTGAGCTGAGGCTCCACCCAGCCACCTGTCAATCAGTTCCATCCTGGAAGCAAGAATTCAGAGAATTAATCATTTCCTTGTCTCCACAATGTGGATGCTCTGAAAAACTGTTAGTTATATCAACCTATACTGCTGGGATGGGGAACTTCAGGCCCAAGGCTAATTTTTATGTGGCCCCTATCCAGTGCCTGGATCTGGCCCCTAGGCACAGTTCCAACTCCCCAAACACTGAAAGACTAAGTGCAGGGTAAGTGGCCAGAGATGAGGGAACAAACAGAGACAGACCCATGGCACTGGGCACTGATCTCCTCTCACCTGGGAGCACCCTTTAAGCACTCCTGCCCAAAAATTCTATGTGGCCTTCCTCAGTACGCTAATTTTCAAAGTGGCCCTGGGAGGAAAAAAAGGTTTCCCACCTCTCATGTAAAGTCTTTCAGTCCTTGTTTCTAGCATGTTTAGACTTGCAACCCGGCCTTCAGTTAGACTGCTGTGGAATAAGTGATTTATGGCCTGCTGTTTCAATAGTTTAGGTGCAGAACTTGAAAGTTATCACCTCACTCTAGGACCTAGACTGAAGTAATTGGCTCTATTTTTCTAGAAGAAACGGAATGATCATTTTTTATTTGTGCAGGGGCCAGCACTTTCTCAAGGACTGGCTGAATGCTGGAACTTGCTCTCGCAGAAATTAGGAATTGCACTTTCTGTTCAAAGAACAAAAGCTGCAAAACAAAATTTTATTTAAATTAAATTAAATTAAATTCTTTAAAATTGCCATCACTTAAGATATCACACAACACATGTAAAACCCAACCCAAGATACAGGGCAGACACTGTAAATGTTTCAAACACATAGTTTACAATCACAACCCTGTAGCATTGACCCTTTTATATTTTTGTTTGTTTGAACTGATTTAACTAAAGTCTAACTGAAAATAAAAGAAAGAACAGATGTCTTTCTAAAACACTTTGGAAATTTTCTGGGTTACTAAATGGTGTGCATTAACTCTACAATAAGGTGTTTTAAAAAGAATGCTGCGGGAGGGGGGTGGCCATGGCTGCTGAGTGGTGCGGCTGTGGGACACCCACGCATGCAACATGTGTAGGAAGTAGGGGTGGGAAGTTCGGATCTTCCGGTATCCGATACTGCTGGTATTTTGGTGTACCGGCAGTATCGGATTAATCCGGTATTTGGGGGGGTATTACCGGTACCGGATCTTTTACATTGTGGCTATTGAAATGAATGGCCGCAATGTAAAAAAAGAAAAGAAAAAACCCAAACACTTTCCCTCCCCAGTCTAGGCTGCGTGGGTGGAAGGGGGGGGACACCCCCCACCCACCCTGCCCAGCCTGGATTTTTTTTTAAAAATTTTTCCCCCGAAGTCCCTGCTAGTGCGGGCTCTGGCCCGCCGCCGCCGACCCAGAGCCCACACCAGCAGGTAGGTACTGTCGGTACTAGGGTGATCCCTGGGGTGGGGGGTGGTTTAACACCCCCCTACCCCAGGGATCACCCTACCTCCCCACCCAGGGACCGCCTACCTTTGGTGCTCCAAGCGGCGGCGGTCCGGCGGCTTCAGCGCTGGCTGTGGCTGCCGGCTTCAGTGTTTCTAGGCCTTCTGGGGAAACCCAGAAGTTCCCTGGAAGGCCTAGAAAGCGCTGAAGCCGGCAGCCACAGCCAGCGCTGAAGCTTCTGAACTGCCGCCGCCACCCGGAGCGCCAAAGGTAGGTGATCCCCGGGTGGGGAGGTAAGGTGATCCCTGGGGTGAGGGGTATGTTAAACCACTCCCACCCCAGGGATCACCCTAGTACTGACAGTACCTACCTGCTGGTGCGGGCTCTGGGTCGCTGGTTGTGGCCCGGAGCCCGCACTAGGGACTTAGGGTAAATTAAAAAATAAATAAAAAATCCAGGCTTGGCAGGGTGGGTGGGTGGTGCCCCCCCTTCCACCCACACAGCCTGGGAGGGGGAGGTATTCCATTGATTTCAATGGGGACAGTTCCCCATTGAAATCAATGTAATAAATCTGGCACCGGTAATCCAGTTTTAATCCGTTAACCCAGTATTTTGCATACCGGTAACCGGTAAAACCGGTAGCCGGTATTGTGCCTGATGTCCCACCCCTAGTAGGAAGCACTTCAAACAAGTGGCTCCCAACATAGCTGTCCTGTTCACAGAGGCGGCCACTCTGGATTTTTCAGGACTGCTCTGCGCATGACCATGAATGGCTGCTGCGTGGGTCACGAAAGCGTGCCTCCCCACGCACCACCGTCACATGAGCAGTTGGATCTGGGGAGAGTAGGTGGAGGCGTTTTGTTTAAAAACACTCTCAGATCATGTGGCTCCTCAGATATTTGTACCATGGTAAATACAAAACAAAGAAAAACAATTTAGACCAGACAAGAATTTGGGACTTCTTGAGTACAGAGCTTTTTGCCTTTGTTATTTGCTGTAGAATGGCTCTCCTAGGTAACTTTACTGCCTGGTGTTTCAAGACTATATTAGCTACCTCAGTGGACTGTTGTTGTGAGAACATTGTGTTTTCTGAGATGATGCTTTTATTGTTAACTTAGGAATGGAATGGTCTGAAAGCTTTGAGTGAGTCCCTGCCAGGCCCGAGTATTGATTGCTATGAAAAGTGATGTGGGGGATGGGACAGAGGGAGAGGATGGAATGAAAAAGGAAAGAGAAGTTGAAGCATGATATTAATATCCATAGACATAGTCTATGCTTTATGAGAGTCACTGTCCTGCAGATAGAAAATAAGATAAATGGGAAAACCATTTATTATTCATGTATAGAGAGCCAGCACTGCACCTGGTGCTTAGGGACAGATTGCTGACCCAAGGGGCTTGCAACCCTTTATCTCGGTGATAACCCAGAGCTGCATTACAAATTATGATGCTGATTCTGCTCCATCTATGAACTTTCCCTTGAGGGGAATGAATTTCTGGTGTCTGGTTTGGATTATATAATTTAGGGTAAGACTAGGCCCCCACCCCCCACCACTGACTACCACGTTTTACTGCACTCTAGGCAATAGTGGCTGCTTCTATTAGGAAACTCTTCTTGTCCTGGATCTCCTGCTAGGCACAAGTATTTGATAACTCCTTTGAATAGAGAAGAGGCTCCCAAGCTGAGGACTGGGACACCAAAGGAGTCAGAGTATTTGTGGATGGGTTCATGATCTGATTGATCTATTTTGCATTGCTTTGTTGTCTGGGTCACAAGATTATATTTGAGTCTCTAAATGGGGTTATGAAGGCAAAGAAGCTGGAAACCTCTGCAGTAGAGAGATCCCTCAGTGATATCTGGTTACAGGCATATGAGAGGAAGGGTATTTTCAGACGTGACGGGCGGCCGGTTCACCACAGTGAACCACCAGGGAGGGTGAACAGCGCAACCACGCCTGGGGGTGGGAAAACGACCCAAACAGATGTGCCGGGAACGGGACCACGGGCCGGAATCGGGCCGCACCATCGCGGGCCGTGGCAGCACAACAGACGTGCAGCCGAACCCCCGCCGGGCGTTAAACCCCCACAAGGCAACGGGCAGGGGCGGGACACAGACATGGCCGCCTGAGGGCAAACGAAGCCACAAGGCACACAAGGGAACGCCCACACAAGGGAAACGGGAAGGGAGGGGGGAAGAGCGAGAACAGGCTGACAGCCGGCACACACAGCGGACCCGCAGCGGGGCACAATGCA
>QEPC01001478.1:5532207-5594059 GCA_003113815.1 Sphenodon punctatus
CCTGTCCCGCCGCTGTCGCTGTCTCTGCCTCCGCTCTCTTCCGCTTCCCTCCTCGCTCCATCCCGCCACGCTTGCTTGCTGCTGCTCTCGCTTTAAATCTCCCTCCGGTGGTTGTGTTGATGCTGGTTGCCTGGCAGTGACGCTGTGTGCCTCGTCCCCGGCTGGGGCTCGTTTTGTTTGGTTCCGCTCGGGGATTGGCTTCCAGACGTTACTTTTCCTTGGTTCCCTGTCTGGGTTCGTTTGACCACGCTTCCCGGGACCTTCCCCCGGCTAGCCCGGGAAGCGTGGTTGAGGCTGACCCCATGTGGGTATTGAGCGTGATGAACATCTGGCGTGCGCTGTTCAGACGTTCAGGGCCCATTGGCCCCACGGGGGGGTTGAGCGTGGTTCAGTGTGGTTGAGCGTGATCTCGTAACGTCTGAAATCACCCGAAGTTGCTTGTGCCATATACAAATAAAATGAATATTTATTTTATTAAATTATCTGGTGCAAGTCAAAGTTATCTGGGAAGCCTAGAAGCTGAAATTTTCATTGCTCTCCTTTTTCCAGTAGTGTTTTCCCACTTGAGAATATATATATATATATATATATTTAAAGAATATTACAAGCTGAGAAGTCACTCCTGGACTTGGCTTTGTATTTCTTATTTGATTCGCCAGGTGAAGTGGGTGCTGTTTAACATAAGGCTTGAATTGAGAAATGACAATTTTCCCAACACAGGTTTGTGTTTGTCAAATTCTTCTTCTTGTTTTTCTTTGTTTGGTATTTACAAAGGCACAAATATTTGGAGTAGTGTTAAAATGAACACTAAATTTCGTGCCCACAGATAATACCCGCATTTCCGGGTACCACATTGGGTACCCTCCAGGTTACCCTGGTATTGGTCGGGTACCCGAATACCCTCAAAAATCAGGTACTTCTGGTATTGAGTTTTCTATTTACCAATTCCCAATCGGTATAGCAGTATGCTAATCAGTATACTAGGTCGGAAAACTGAAAAATTGGCATGAAAATGAAAAAAAAAGTGACCAGAAGTAATTTTCTGGGACCAGAAGTTGACTTTCTGGGACTGGAAAGTTGATTTTCTGGATAGAAAACCAATTAATAAGTATCTTAAGACATTAAATCACTAAAAAGTAAAAAATTGGGATCAGAAGTAGTTTTCTGGGACCAGGGGTTGCAAAATATTGAAGGAAGTTGACAGAAAACCAATAATTTGATGTCAGGAGTCAGTATATTGATGAAAAATTAAAAAATCAGTACCAGAAGTCAACATTCTGGGACTGGAAGTTGACATTTTGGGTCATCGGGTACCCGAATCGGGTCGCAATTGGGTACCGATTGGTACCCGATGTTCCTGGGTTGATTTGGGTATCGGAAATTGGGCAGATATACCCATTTTTGCAGGTATTGGTTTCAGCTCTAATTGGGAGAGCCACATGATCTGAGACGCCACACCTTATTCCTACTGAGGGTACAGAGATAAAACAAATGTCAAACATGAGAGAGAGAGAACAAACTTAGTTTAAGGAATCTTTAAGATTGTCCTCCCAGTGCTTACTGTGGGCAAGATGGTATTTGTAGATGTACATTTGTTGATTCCACTGTAGCCAAAGGTCTGAAAAAACAGAACTGTCAGGAGTAAGGGAGAATGCTGTTCTAGGAATGCTGAAACCCATTAAATTTTGGGATTTCAGTCTTCTGAAATCAGATCTTTTCCCCCCAATCAGCATCCCATTCACTTTAATTTGTTTAAATATTGATATTTATAGCCACAAACCCACCACCCTATAGGCTTCATTCCCAAATGGATGTATTGCTATTGTTCAGATGTTATAGTCCAGATGTTATTGTTCAGCTATTATAACAAAACATCCAAATCACCTTTTGCCCAAACGTCAATAACTCCAGATTAAGACGCAGCCATAAAAAAAATGTCCCTAAGCAAACTGCCTTTTAAGTCCAACATTTTCTTTTGTTCACAAAACTAAAGTAGATCATTTGATTTTTTCAATTGCAAATGATGGATTATGCATTTGAACACTCACCCAACCCAAATATTGCATCCCCAACAACATACAGTTCCATTCCCCTCCTGCAGTTAATCGGAGAAGAATGTTTGCTCTAGAAGCAAAGAAAAGGAACAAATAAGGAATGCATTGCAGATGAATCCTTCAGTCACATACAATCAGTTCGTATTAGCAAAGCAGCAGCACTGTTTCACTATAGTCCAGTTCTTCTACTATTACCTGTGGGTATTAGCTTCCGGAAAATGCCAAGAAGCATTACTGTAGTAAAAACCCAAGCCTAGAATGTAATGCTTTCTAACACTGCTCTCAATGGAGCTGGATAGAGAACTGTACTGTCCGATCCTGTGTCTCAGATCTGATTGAGTTCAATTTTATTTTGATTCAGTTTTAAAATCAGTTAATACATGACAGCTGAGTTCACACAAGGCTGAAGCAAAGCTGGGCTAGTAAGCTTTGGTAGTATGTATTTCTTCTTTTATTTTCTTTCATCTATATCGGACTCCATCGATGTTTACTCTAAAAATGAAAATTAGAATTGCAAGGCTCTTTGTAAAATGCATCACATTTGTTGATTACAGTGGATACATATGCACCGCTAACACAAGATGGTTTACTGAATCCACATTCGTGTTTTACTCTTAGATGCCGGCTAGAGCTCAACTGGCTTTCTAAATATTTCTGACAAAAAGATATGTTTAAAGTAGAAATCACTGGGCGCAGCCATGCGATGCACTTATTAAATTAAATTAATTTATTTATACATTTATACCCACCCCTCCTGCCTCCGGCAGCTTGGGGCAGCTCACAAATAGCAGTAAAAATACCAGATACAATAAAACAATAAAATAGCAAAACAGTTAAAACCAATATAATAAAGAGTAATAACTATAAAATGTGCAAAAAGACATCCCCTCCCTCTAACCCTTCCTCTCACCAAATGCTGGGTGGAAGAGCCGTAGGCAGCTCTACCCCACTCTGGGCAGCCTGTACCCACATGATGCAGTGCTTTGTGTGCCTGGTGCCCACGGCTGCCAAATCTTCCCTCCGCCGCTTAGTGGGGCAAGCAGCTGGCTGCTACATACTGCATCCTCAGAAAAAGGCTGAGGATGCAGCGTATAGCAGCCTTACCCAAAGCGGGGTAAGGCTGCCCACGGCATGGTAGCATGCCACAACTTGTGTGCCTGGTTCCCGTCTGCCCTACTGTGTGGTGAAGTTTGCTGCGGGGCTCTGAGCGGTGGGCGCTAGCTCCAGTCCTGCGTGGCCACGTCACAGCTGGGGGTGGGCTAGGTGGTGGGGCAGGGCTGGCTGACCGCTTGTGTGGCTGGTACCTCAACTGGCCCTCTTACCTGCTCCATGGGGGGGGGAGGGGAAAAGGGGTGTGTGTGTCTGTTCTGCCCCAAAGTGTGGTGACAGCAATTGCCTGCCCCAGGGGGTACAGGGATCAAGCCCTCTGCAGTTCATGTGCAGGCACCCACTGGTTTACCATGCATTTTGAATTCTCCCTCTAGTGGCCGGCCCACAAAAGGGGGATAAGAATCTACTACTGATACCAGCCATTTAAACCAAGGCATGGTTGAAGTGCTGCTGACTGATCCATTCGATACTGATGGTTTTCATTATGGACAGTTAGCTTTCTCCTCAGATTTAACCCATTTCTGTGGTCCAGGAATTTAAAAATTGTTGATATACGATTCTGAGCAGCACTGGCCAAATTTTCTGCATCTGCAAACAATGTCCCACCTCTCCCATTTCTCTGCTCTCTTAAGCTTCTGTGTCAATTTCCCCTCATTGCCTCTAATAAATGCTATCTTTTTACCATTTTTTTGAAAAGGGAAATGAACATGTGAAAACCCTTTGCTAACTGCAGTTAGTGGAAATTAGTTGATAGCTAATTTGGTTCTGAAAGCTTCAAGAGTGCTCAAGTAAATTTCAGGTTTAAAAAGAAAATTAAACTGTAATAAATGTAGAGTACTCTAGGGGGCACTCCAACCATTGAGAATTTAAATAAAACAGAACAGAGGACATTTCAACTGGGATCCCGTCCTTATTCAAATGAAGCAACACTAGGTTAACCAGTCTAGTTCACTGATTATCACAGTCTCGAGGAAGCCCAACAGCTGGAATTCCACATTTCTAGCCCAGTTAAAGGGTGCTAATAAAGAAGACATTAGCCCACATTAAACTACACCATTTATTAGGCATTTTCCAGATATTCACCCCTGACCGGACAAGGGGCTTCCCCCCTCCCCCCCATTCATTGCGGAGTCTCAGAGAATGTGGAGCCTGCTGTGCAGGCAAATGCTCGCTAATGTGTAACCATTGGGCCACCTCCCATTTATTAGGGTGTGCAGTCTCTGCCTGCATACAGGCCTGACAGGATCCTATAGTCACAGGTGCAGTGCTTAGGCCACGTTTACACATTCGTGCAGCGCCACGCCATAAAATCAAGCGCCACATTAAAAAAATCCCACTCATAGGGTTTAGATGTGACATCATGCACATGATTATCTGCTCGTGCATGCTTTAATGCCGTGGACTAAATACCTCGATATCGAGGTATTTAGTCTGCGGTGTTAAAGCATGTGCAAGTGGTTAATCATGCATGTGATGTCATGTCTGTACTCCACCCCTAGGATTTTTGACGTGGCACATGATTTTATGGTGCTGCGCAACGCGCCCATGTAAAAATGGTCTTTGCAAGGAGCAAGTGTTCTCTCCGCTCTCGCTCTCACTGGCACTTCGTTTACTTTCGCTTTTTGGAAAGTAAAATGGTGCCAAGATGGAAACCAAAACGATGCTCTAGAAAACGAAAAAGAAAAGAGAAGATTTTTTGAGATTATTTGGGAGTGTTTGGGACTTTTGGGGATGTTATTTCTGGCACTTCCTTCAATTTTCTGCTACCATTTGTTAGGTGGACATGCCAAACATGTGCGTGCATCCAAAGTCTCCATATTGCATGGGTCAACTACAGATCAGTACTGTGTAGCAAGATTACCATTTTAAAAGAAATCTTGGTCATTCCACTTAAAAACTGAGAATAGCATAAGACTAAGTAGGAAAGTAGAATATTTCTGTAGGGATTTAAAAAATAAAGTACTTAGGACTTGATTCTTTCAGCTGTGCTACTCCTGGTTTACACCAGTGAAAAGAGAAGAGAGAAGGAGGGAGAAGAAAAGAGAATCCTCTTACACCAGGGAGAAAAGAGAGAAGAGAAAATGAAAAAATAATTAATCTGGACTCGGCACTTTGCAGGAGTGAGTCCAAATTTACCTCCAGTTGTTTCTTCATTTTCTCAATATTCAGAAAACAAATATGTGTTGAGCACATATGTGCTCAGCTCTGATCTCATACAGCTCTTAAGCACATACTTAATTTTAAGCACACTTGATTTTAAGCATGGTGTGGCTTCTGCATGCTTCAAGTAAAGTACATGGAGGACCAAGGATTGCAGGATTAGGTCCTTTCTGACATTTTCTTCTTGATGTCAATAGAGTAAAAATACTCCACTACTGAGGCAAGTCCCATTATATGCCCAAATTCAGGACAGCACTTATGCACATACTTAATTCTATACAGGAATGCTCTCCTAAATAGGATGCGTCCCTGATACAGGGCTACATACAGCAACTTATATAAATAAATAAATAAATAAATAAAACTTTAGCTATGTATAAATGTCATTGTAAAAGATTTAATTATGTTATTAGGAACCTGAAGGGACACTTATTAACAATTGGTGACCCTGATAATTTGAAAGATCTCGATATGATGTTTTGATATTCAGAACGTATGTATTTGTGTATATATTCCACAGTACAAAAAAAACACCAACTTGGCTGTTTAATTAAGAAATAGAAAGGCATAAATCACATGTCTTTGCTGTAGCAAAACTTTTGTTGTAACAAGATATTCTTCTCTCAGTTTTCAGTCATTTCAGTCCTACTGAATTTACCTCATCAATAGTTTGATTTGTCCTAGTTCTCATTTTTAAGAGACACAAACTGATCCAAGGTCTTGTGCCAGGGGAGTGTATTGTGGCTCAGAACATTAAATAGAAAAATAAAACATTCAGAGCTCTTGCAGATTATTCTTGACAATATATGAATAACTTGTGGAACTGCCTGCTGGAGGATATCCGAGACAAATTCAGTACATTACAGAAAATATCTTGCATTTCATAGCAACAGGAATAGTATACAACATGTATGTAGCAGGGAGCAGTCCTGTGCGGCTGCTGCCCCTTTAAGAGGGGGCTGAGGGCACCAGCCAGTGGGCTGTGTGCATGTGCATGGGTCTGGGGGAAGCTAGCCCATGCCAAGGAGCCAGTCTGTGAGAAAACAGGCTTGGTCCTAAGGTGCCAGAGTAGTCAGAACACTGGCCCTTTAAGGGCAGTAGTGCTGTGCTGTGGGCCACACCCACTCTGGCTACATAAGGAGTTGGAAGGCAGCAAAGAAGGTAGTCTCTGCTTGGGAGCTGAAGGGACCACATATCCCTGACAAAGCCTGCCCGCTCTATGCTCTCCAGGGTGCTGAAGAGAGGAGAACCAGGTACTGGGAGAGGCTCTGTCCAGGAGGGAGCCTTGTGCCTGGGGAAGGCTTGACCAGATGGACAAAAGGGGTTGATGTTGTGTTGCTCCTGAGCTTGTGAGAGACTGACCTGGACCTGCAGGGTGAAGGCAACTGAGCCAGCAGCCCCAGGGATTGTGGACACTGTGTCTAATAGACTGTGGACTGTTACCCTCTGGACTACTTGTGTTGGGGCATATAGGAGGGTATCCGCTTCCTTGAAGGGTGATTCAGCCGAGGCTTGGGCTGAATAGGCATGTCCGTGGCGTAGATCTAATTCCCCTAAAGAGATTCCAACACCCCAGTGTGGCCCTGGGATGACCCCCCTGCTACAATGTAGTTACAGTAACATGAATTAACTCAATTCCAAGAACCGAGAGCATTTTGTTACAGAAGAACAAGCTGGAAGTGGGATCATTACTGTCGTATATTGTAAGCAACTGACCTGAAACTAGTTATCTTGGTGTTCACAATTTGTGCTTGGAACCTGAACACTCTGAACAGAGGGATGGATGCAGGTGACTGCTGTAGGGGGTGGGAGTGGAGGTGGGCAGGCTTACTGGAAAGAAGGAAATTGAACAGCAGGTATCCTCTGTGCACTTGGCAGTGAACAGGTGCTGGCAGGGGAAATAGAAAGAAATTAGCTGTCAATACCAGTGGAGTGCACAAAGGTGAAGATTTGTAGGTGGGAAAAGTTTATTTATTTGATTTGCTTCTCAGATGGCAGAAGATAAAATTGAAATGATGGTAAGATGACAAACAGAGCAAGGAGCAAACCCTAGAGAAAAAAACCTTACTTTTGTTTTTATTTTAAATTAATACATGAGATTCTAATACAATCTGGAGAAGTAATAGGAGTAATACTATTGCAGAGGAATAGTTTTGGAACAGTTGCCAAACTACATTTTTACTGGCTCCTGAAAGACTGGTTAGTGGGTACATGGTTTCTTTCTTTCTTTCTTTCTTTCTTTCTTTCTTTCTTTCTTTCTTTCTTTCCCTGTGTTATTAACATTTTCATGGAGACAAAGTGGCCCAAAAGCTTGCATACTCTCATCAACAGAAGTTGGTCCAATAAAAGATATCATCTGAACTACTTTGTCTCCATCTCTTATGTTTGGGATGAACATGGCAACCACACTCTCTCCCTGGATTAAGGTTTTCATCACCTTTTTTAGCAGCCACAAGATGGCAGTAAACCATGCCGTGTAGAGAAACATTAGTGCAATTGCTTCTGTGATGCTGAACTCTTCAAAATCTTGCTGCATTACACAGCCATTTTAGCATGAATAAATTTAATGGGAAAAGGATAGAAATTTAGTCATTCAAAGACAGTTTTCTACTTGTCACGTTACAGCTTCTGGGTCAGATTCTTTTTTCTTCCTTTTTCCTTTATGCATTATCAGAAACTAGGTTTCCCTCTGGCTACCACTGCTTTTTATTCATCCTCGTATTCCTTAAAGCCTGGGTTTAAAATTTTGAATATGTCAAGAATTAAATGAGCACACTAGTGTATGAATTCAGTTCCACTGCCAACCGTAAGATAGTGAGAGCCATTGCCTCACAGGCAGCAGTGTCGGGGGAACTTTTAAAGGAAGCTATGAAGAATCTGAAAACATTATAAAAAGTAAATGGGGAAAGAGTTCTTCTAGATAGAGGGACTGACTTTCCATTACCTTGTGTCACCAAATAGCCAATTACACCTTGCAAAACTGAACAAAAGTGCACCTATTCTGATTTGGTAATATTTTGCACTCATTTTGCAGAAGTGCAACTGACTACACAAGATCAGGGTCCAAGTTCACTTCTTCTCTATGGATCAGGATCAACAAAAGCAGTGACCTCATACAGCAACAGGAAAGATATGCAGAGTACACTGAATACCAATTATGATCACAAACTCATTCCCAGATAGCATGACCGCATGTGGGGTTCTGGCCCACCACTCAGGAACCTCTGGCCTAAGCTAATTAGGTTCTCTCGCGTATTGGTTTCAGGTTTTTACCTGGTTCCCACCTACCAGTCTGTCTCCTCTGATACTCACGTGCACTAATTGAGCTAATTGTTAGTACCTCATCTGATGATTTGAAGGAAGGTGACTCTCCTGCTCCAATCCCTTCCACTGTATAATGCCAGTCTGCTCAACCAATAGCCTGCTAGCAGCACATAAGTTAGTGCTGCCAGACAAAGGGAACCTGTGCAACTCTGGGCACAATACTGAGATCCCCAGGGCTTAATTTGTGCAGGGCATGCCAGGGATCAACCCCAGCACCTCTTTCAGATCCTGTCACTACCACTGCTCTGTAAGACCCCATTCACAGATGGATGCAGAAGCACCAGCCTCAACCCCAGTCTCTCCCCTGACTGGGTGGGGATCTCAACCCCAGTCTCTCCCCTGACTGGATTTGCTGGGGATCAGGGTGCAAGGTCTGAGGGGGTTGTTACAGGATAAGGTCCAGGTGGGAGCAGGATCTGGTCCAAGAAATATCAGCTACAAGCCAGGAAGCAGAACACAGTCCAAGGGGAACAGAAGAGAGAAGCAGACACGGTGGAACCAATGGGCAGGCAAAATCCAGGCAGGTAGGCAAACACAACAGAGCAGAAGGACCAGTTTTGGGGCAAGAGGACCACAGCAAGGCAGAATTTAGTCAAACTCCAAAACAAAAAGGCATAGGTGACTGGTAACTGTTAATAGTGGTGGTGGTGGTGGTGGTAGAACAGGAGTGGGTGCTGGGCAGGAGGCCGGACAGGGGTTCTATAGAGCTTCCCAAAATCTGGGGTGGGGATATGTGTGCCCCCCATCTGTTGCCTATGCAAAAAGGGAAAAGAATAGGGCAAATCTAATCCAAACTCAAATAGGGTCCAAGGAATACAGATAGGGTGGCCAGATATGCAAATGTTAGATGACACTTATGAGAAATACAGGTTGGAGGGCAGCATTGGCTCCAATGCAACCCTCAAACTTGTATTTCTCGTGTCCTCTAACATATGTATATCTGGCCACCCTAGATACAGAGCTGTTCCAAGGACAGACAGACAGAGGTGTTGCCACCGTTGGTTTACGTGACACTTCCATTTTGACCTACGGGAGTGTCAGGTAAAAATCCCACCACAGATGGCAACCTTATATGGAACAATGCTGAGGGATGGTGGTGGTGGTCCTTGGCAAACCCCCAGGGCCCTGGCCAAAGTGCTGTGGTGGTGGTAAGGAGCCAGTCACCATACTCAGAGCCTCAAGGGTGCTAGTTAAAGCTTTGGAAGTTCAACAGGATTGGGAGATGATTGATTAGCATCATCAATGCCAGCCTTGTTCCCATCAAGCTCAATATGGCTCTGGGCAATGGCTGGCAAAGTAGAGGTGGGAATAGGGAGCTGGCTGGCTGTATATCTCCACAAGTCCCTTCTTTGAACACTACCTCTGTTTCTGGAGTCAAGAGGCAGGTTTGAGCCCTGGCACGTTTTAAAAAACAACAACAAAAACAAATGAAGCACCGGAGATCCTTCTTGTGTAGCTTGAAAACAACTGTACTCCACAGCAATCCTGGAGCCTGCAGGTGCATTTAGAAGATAGTTTCCAGTGTTCTCTGAGCCTGCTTTCTGTACATAAATGGGAGGCCCTGCCAAGCTCCATATCCAATGAGCTCTGGAGATCCCTCCAATGAGCGCTCAACTTGCTCTCATAGGGAGAAAACAGATGGGAGAAAACAGATGTGACAGTAGTCCACATTGACCCACTTTGGCCTGGGCCTCACCTGGGCCCACACCCAGATGTGGGCCCACATACACCGCCTGGGGTGGGCAAGCGGTTGCTACAGGACAAGTTCTCTAGGAAATTTCCACCTGGGTCACTCCAAGCCAATGTGGACCCACGTGTCTGTTAGGCCCCGGTCATCTCCGCCACAGGGCGCCATCGCAGGGCACCGCCACAGGGCGCCTGATGGCCATCCATCAGGACTACAGAGCCGCAGGTAAAAAGTCCAGAGTGGGCAATGGAGTGGCTGCACCTCAACACCCCTCCCCATGAGATGGGGCTGGCACACTTAAAGGGAATTGTCAGCAAAGGCAACACCACATTAGTTGTCCCTGGTGTGTAGAGATGATCCTGCCCAACACCCAGTGTATCCCACCCACCACATGAGCACCTGAAAGGGGACTATGGAGCATCAGGAGGAGAGACAGACTGGACACAAAACAGTGCAACCAAGGCGGGTGGGTGGGTGGAGGCATAGGAGTTGTCCCACGGTAAGCACAAGTTATATGTGGTGCATCTCTATCACCCTGTTCACAGGCATCCACCAGCACTGCCACCCCAGGGACAGCCTCAACTTCAGGGGAAATAGAATGCTGTTGTGTCAGGAGAAGCTCCCCAATCTCCCACCAGCAGTCCCCTGGAGTGATGAGGAGACCCAGGCCTTCATTGCGGTATAACCAGCACCTAATGCACTAGAATGAGCGGGTGTTTCAGCGGCTCACCACGCGGATGGAAGAGCTCAGATACCACTGGAACATAAGCCAGTGCCAGTAGCAGGCCAAGGACCTGCGCAGGGGCTCAAGGAGGTCAAAGACAACAACTTTAAGACTGGGCATGAGTGCTAAACCCACTGGTACATGGACGTCCTTGAAAAGTTCCTCTGCATAGACCAGTCCATTGTGGCTCCACGGATTGTCAGCGCTGGGCTTGCCCAGGGCCACCTCTGGATGGATACCCCTCTACCGCTGCCAGTCCCTGAAGCACCCACTCATTCCATCAGTGTTACTCCCCTCTGAGGAGGAGGACAGCCCCTCAGGGACACAGGCCACCATGTCTGGCCACGTCCACAGCTGGCCTCCACCTCAGGGGAATCAGACACCATCTTTGGGACCCTCATTACCTGGTCCCTCAAACCAGAGAGCCAGCACTCAGCACCTAAAGAAGAACCAGCAGTAGAGGTGGAGGCAGAGGGGACTGGTAAGTGAATGCACCCGAGGGAGGTCAGGGGAATAGGTGACCCAGCTATAGGACAGAACATTTAGGTAATGCCTGTCACCAACATAGCTCCCGTTCTTTGCTGTGTTCATAGGTGGCTGAGAGGCCAAGGGGGAGGAACCCAAGGAGGCCTGGGATGCAGAGGGATTCTCTGGGGAAGGTGGGTGTAGCAAGCAGGTGGGAGGGCACCATGGTGGACCAAAGGGGGGCTTACATGTTGGACAGGTGGGCATGGTGGTCAGGGGACACAGTGGGAACCTATTCAACAGGCACAAGGGATGGAGGCAAAGCAGTGGACCAGGAAGATGGGAGTAGGGCGACCTCCACCAACGACTCTCCATTCTGTCCTGCCACAGGTCTGCCAGAAGGAGTGCCACCAGCACCAGCAGGACCCCCCCAGTGGGCACTGAGCAGATCTGGGTCCGGTAGTCATGGAACTGGCAGTGCAGGAGGATATGTTGCAGCAGCTGCTGGATGAGACCATGTGCTGGGTGGGTGAGATCTGGGATGCCATCCAGGGGCTGGAGGAGTGCTGGTGGAGAAGCACTGGTGTTCCTTGTGGCAGTCCGCCACCCAGCACAAAGAAATTGCTGCAGAGGGCTGCAGGGAATGATGGATGGAGAAGCAGCAATGGGACTGCCACATGCGGCAGATGCAGGATTGGGAGGAAGCTATGAGAAGGGAGGACCACCGGCTCAGGAACCTCATGGAGCAGTCCCTAGGGATTCAGTGCACCTTCCTCCACCATGTGGGCACTGCCAGGGCTGCTATCACTGTTGTGCTGGGGCAGGGCCCTGTTCCTGATCTCCCCCTTCTGGAAGCCCCGTCACTACACCCTCAAATTTTGAATGCTCAAGCAGCCAGCCCTGGAGTCATGGGCTCTGATTCCTTGTGCCCATCCAGTAACCCACAGCCAGACCCACAGGCCCAACCTAGCACCAGCCGTTTGAGGGCCCCACCACCTGTCACAGTGATTTTTCTCGCTACTGTTGAGCCCCAGGGGGCGGAGGATGAGACACCACGCCCCCAACTGGACCAGTCCAAAAGAACAGGTGGGCAACTGGGGCTGGGGGAGGGGAATGAAGGGAAACAGTAAAAATAATTGATTTATGTTATCACTTTTATATATAATGGCTAAAACTGCTTTCTGTTATTGCAACTGTGGTGTCTGTCTGTTAGGAGTGGGGGGAAGAGGGAGAGAAAGCACAGGGCAAGAGGGAGTTTCCTTAAACCAGTAAAGGGGGTTAACCATTGGGCTGTCTCTCCGCTAGCACGCTGGGGTGCCAGTAATCCCCTCAGGGTGTAGGGTGGGCTTTCCTCCGTGTTTAGAAGGCAACCCGTATCATCATCGGGGAGGAGAGAATGTGCCACAGGGAAAGATAGCAATAGGAGGGGGCCAAATACTCGCCACGACACACAACCCTGGAAACCAGCGTGAGACGGGGGGAAGGGGCCAAGTGAGAGGGGCAAAGGGAGAGGAGCCAGGGTGTGGGAAGGGAAAGGGAAGGGGGAAGGGAAAGGTTCAGGGTAAAGGGGGGGGGTGTCTGGAAGTACACACAACCTGAAGGAAGGATCAAAAGGGAGAGGAACACAGGCAGGGATCACAGAAACCACGGACCAGTCAGGGGCTATGGGGAAGGGAGTGCAGGAGGCTCAATCACACAGAACTTACACAAGGGGAACAGGGGTTAGCAAGGCAAGGTACAGGAAGACAATCAACAATCACCACCACTCAATAACTACTCAAAGACTTAGCTTTCACAAGGAAGAACAGGGGCCAGCTTCTCTCAGCGATTACCGGCGGGGAACTGATGCCCTGCCGGCCTCTTTATACCCTTCCTGGTCACCCCAGGTGGGAGCCTTTGTGATCAGGTGGAGGCCCCGCCCCCTGCCGAGCACGCTCAGCTGCTAAGCGTGCACTACGCCGGGGCGGGGCTGGAGCTGCAAGCTGGGGGGTGTCTGATTGCAGGGAGGGAGAGACCTGTGACGCTGCCTGGTGAGTGTCCTGTTGCTTCAGAGGCGGAGCTAAGCAAGTGCTTGGGGGCGGTCCACGCTGTGCCAGGGGGTGATCGCTCCCAGCCCGCATCCCCACTCTTCTCTGAACCCCCTGCATCCCAGGCCGCCAAACCACCCCACGGCGCTGCGCCGTGACACTGTCCTAACTGCAGGCCAGGTGGGAGCAGACTGCTGAACCCCAGATCCCAGTAATCAGGGAGGGGGCTGTACATCATGGTGGAGGGCAGGGTGCAGAGAGCAGGGCGGGGCTGCGGCCAGATAGTTCGTCTGCTCTACGTGGGATGTGGGGACAGTGGGACAGCTCTCTGGCTGCCGGGGGGGAGGGAGGTCACACGGACATTTGTTCTGTACTACATGCACACCTGGGGAGTGGCAGCTGCCTTTGTTCACCCCGGGGTGGGCAGGTGCCTCATAATTGTTTTACACCCATAGAGGATGTTTTCAGACATGACAGGCCCTGCCATGGCCATGGACTGCTCTGGGCCATGGCAAGAGCCGTCACTTTGGCTGGGACTTGGCCTGACCGCCGAACAAATGTTATGGTGACCGGGTCAGGGAGCAGGTGGGGATATACACAGATGTACACCCCCTGATGGGGGTTCCCACTCCCCTTACCTAATGGACAGCCATGGCGGCTTATGATGGCTTCCATGGCTGCCTGGCAGCACCACCACTCCAGACTGGGGTAAGTACAGCGGGCCATACCCAATCGGTTGTGGCGCTTACCCGGGGCTATGAGTTTTAATTTATTTATTAGATTTATTTGCCACCCCCTCTTGCCACTGCAGCTTGGGGCGGCTTATGATATCTTTAAAAACAATATACTACAACACTAAAAAACAGGCATAAACCCCACAACAAAGCATAAAAACATCTCCACAACACCCAACCCCTCACCCATCACCCATCTCCCTCACCAAAAAGCCTGGCGGAACAGCCAGGTCTTACATTGTCTTCGGAAAGAGAGGAGGCCTGGAAACAGGCAGAACTCCGTTGGGAGGGCGTTCCACAATCGCGGTGCGGCCACCGAGAATGCCCTCCTCATAGTAGCCACCTGGGATACCCAGGGAACCCAGAGGAGGGCGCTCCCAGCTGACTGTAGGGGTCAATTCAAAACCTGAAGGATGAGGTGATCCTTCAAATAGGCAGGGGCCCAGGTCATTTAGGGCTTTAAAAGTCAAAACCAACACCTTGAATCAGGCCCAGAAGACTATTGGCAGCCAGTTCAGAGAACGGAGCACTGGTGTAATGTTCTTGACACATTCTGCACCAGCTGCAGTCTCCAGATTGTCACCAAGGGTAGCTCCACATAGAGCACATTGCAATAGTCTAGTCTTGAGGTGATAAAAACATGCATGATGGTGGCAAGGTCAGTCTGAGACATAAAGCCTAAGCCATCGCACCAGATGTAATTGGTGAAATGCACCCTTCGCCATAGCTGCTGCCACCTAGACATCCAGGTGGAGCTGTAGGTCCAGGAGAACCCTGAGACTTCAAACCTGAGGAACCAATGGAGGGCGGACTCCATCGATTGGGTACCACCACTCCCTTGGCTCCTCCCACCAGCATCACCTCCATCTTGTTGGGATTCAGCTTCAGGCAGCATGCCCTCATCCAGTCCCCCGCAGCTACCAGACACTGGGTAAGCACTGAGACTGCTGGGCCTGGGTCAGCTGAAAAAGAGAGGTACAGTTAAGTGTCATCAGCATATTTATTTATTTATTTATTTATTTATTTATTATTAACATCTATATGCCGCCCCCTCCTGCTACAAGCATCTCGGGGTGACTAACAACATTTAACAGTACATCACAACTCATATTGATGACACCGTTCCCTGAACCCTCTGATGACCTCACACAAAGGTTGCATGTACATGTTGAACAGGAGAGGGGACAAAATAGAGCCTTGTGGGACTCCACATGTGAGGTCCTGGGGAGAAGATGAACAATCACCCAGCACCACATGTTGAGTTCTCCTGGTCAGGAAGGAATGGTACCATTCAAGACCAGTTCTTCACACCCTGGTTTGGTCCCGCAACTGAGTCTACAACAACTCATGGTCAACGGTATCAAATGCAGCTGAGAGATGTAATAGGAGCAACAGGGTTGAACGACCTAGATCCAGCTCACGGTAGAGGTTGTCAACCAAGGCCACAAGTGCAGTCTCAGTGCGGAAAGCCAGATTGCAAGGGATCTAGAAAGCTGATCAGATTCAGATTAGGGCTGAAGCGACAACTCCTTTTTCCATGCCAATATTTCATTCCGCCATTTAGGAATTGCCTGTGACTTTCCACAGCTTTCCCACCGGCATTTCGTTAATTCTGTACCCTTTGGTTTGTGACATCAAAATTATCAGAAAGTGGCGGAAAGTGTCAGAATAATCTCAGAAAGTGTCAGAAGAAATATTGTTCTGCTACTTTTGCACTGTGACCACATGTTGGAAAGTAGCGGAATGAAAGTTGTGGAATGAAAGTAGTGGAATGAACATCTCTATTGTATTGTGTTATTCATTGCGGAAGAGCTCTTTCCATCGGAAACCGCTACCGCAGCAGCTTTCCGTTTCAGCCCTAATCCAGATGCCCCTGACGCTGCCAGGCCATTACCCATTCAATATCCTTCCCTAAAAAGGGAAGGGTAGACTGACCAATAGCTGGCCAAGGAGTCAATGTCCAATGATTTTTTTTGAGCAGAGGCCACACCACCGCCTCCTTGAGGCAATCTGGCACTCTGCCTCCCTAAGGGAGGCATTGACTATCCCAGCCAACAATGGCCCCAATGTTTCCCAGCTGACCTTAACCAGTCAGGACAGGCAAGGGTCCAGTTCACAACAAGTGGCCCTAACAGCCCCAAGGACATCCTCTGCAATGGAGGACGACACCCACCAAAACTGATCCCATAAAACAGGACAAGATGGGGCATCGATTATCTCAGGTTCTCCTGCTGCCATGAGTGCAGTGTTGAAGTTGTGATGAATGTGAGTGATTTTATCCACAAAAAAGTCAACAAACAAGTCACAGCGAGCACTGGAAAATTCCAGTTCCAGACAAAGGGAGGCCTGACTAACCAGCCCCCTAATCACCTGGAAAAGCTCAGCTGGATGTGACTTAGCGGATGTTATGAGAGCAGCAAAGAATTGCTTCTTTGTTGCCCACACAGCCATGGCACAGGTACGTAAACTGACTCTATGTTGCAATCGGTCTGCTTCAGTGCGAGACTGATGCTACGATTGCTCCAACCGCCACCCTTCGTGCTTCATCCGCCGCAGGTCCTCTGTACCATGGGGACCTGCATTGTTGGCGATAGGGAGCGGATGCCTAGGAGCTGTACGGTTGATGGCCACAATTAGCACAGAATTCCAAAAAGCTATGAGGTCATCAAGGAAACGATCATCGGTACCAGAGGATACAACCCCAAAAGCATTCCCGAACCTCTCTGGTTCCGTAAGTCTCCAGGGGCAAATCAACTGAACCAGTTCTGCACTTTTCTGGGGACAGACATACACCAGAATACTGACCTGGAGGAGATAATGATCCATCCATGACCAGGGCACTGCTGACACCTCCCCCACCAATGGATCTCCTGCCTCAAGTTGGGGATAGTCCCGGCTCACAGCTCAGGCCAATGCCGCCACCGACTGGGTGCCCAGGGTAGCATCTTGCGGGAGCCTTTAGGCGTGATGATGGCACCCAATTCAATCCGTGCTAAAGCAGCTTAAGCCGTGTCACCGTCATGCTTGAAAATACCCACAGTTTCACATGCACTGCAGCTCTATGGGCTACAAACAGGGATAGAATCGAGCCCTATATGGACAGTAGAAATACTCCTGACTGCATGTAGACAAGAGGACTATACATTAAAGTCTGAGGTTTGATTACATGGGTCTTAGCCTGCATACTATAACTGTTATCATGCATAAAATCTATATGTTTTTAGCCATTATTTAGTCGCAAAGTCCAATAGACATCTCAGGCTACAAAATGTTGGTAGTCAGATGTTCCTCCCTATTTATTTTTCAAATTAATTCCACAGCGAGGTTTGCCATTTGTCATCATCATGTAGCATTGACTCCTGGAGTTTGTCTGTAATCTGCATTTAATGATTCCTGATATGTCCTCATCACACATTTTCAGATGAAGAATACTAACTTTTGTATGTTAAGGAATCACATTGGGGAACTTGCATCAAGGTATTGCTAACAGACACCACAGCTTTCTCTTCTAAATTCTTTTTTCCTCCAGATGTTGTGTAGCAAAGGAGCAAGATGTGTATGGAACAGGTTTTTGGAACTCTCATTCATGTATTGAATCCATTGTAGCTGCAGGGTAGCACTAGAGATTCATGGTTCACATGCTGACAACAGCAAAGGGAGAGAGAATTACCAGCAGTAGTTAAAGGGATCTTTATCTCTCAAGCATTAAATAGGGCCAGTTGATCTTTTGCCTTTTCCAGTTTGATTGTATCCTTTATGTGTTTGTCATCTATAGCCCACAGCACTTTGAGTGGCAGCTGTTTTTCATTTCATCACACTTACAGTTCCCTCATTTGTGGATCTTGCCTTTCTGCTAGTTTGTGGGGAGGAAATTCCATCGCTTCCCTTCTTTCTTTTTCTGTTATTTGTATGCCTGTGTTATGCCTTCCCCATCTAAGCACAGCATAGCCAAAGGGAATGGGCCTGCTGTACAAACACACTACCTTTATGGCCACTTCAGGCGGACACCTGCTCTGCTCCATCCTTGGGTGGCCTGTCCGTGCAGAGGACACATGAGTGAAGCTGGCTGCCTGAACCTGAAGCACTGGCTGGGGGCAGAGCAGCAGTCTGTCTAAAGGATATCTGACTGCCGCAGCTCTGCTTCTGGCTGCTGGTTGCCCTGGCAATCACCATAAAGCTGCAGATGGCAGCCTAAAATGGCTTCTGATTTGGCTCTATGGTGTGGGAGAAGGAAGGCGTGTGCGGGCGGATTGCGTCGTTTGGCGGCGGGGGGCTCCGTTTAAACCTGCCACCCCCAGTGCAGACCTGGGGGTGGCCCCCACTCCTGGGGTTCATCTAAAAACACGCTGTGAGAGATGCTTGACACTGTTTCATTCTGTTATCCGGTTCTCCACCCTAGCAAATTCACCATATTTGATCCCTCTGCCATTCTCTGAACATGTCTTATCATCTCTTCCTGAGCCTGCACATCTTCTGGAAGCAATGTAAAACCTTCTGGTTTGGCCAGGTGTTTGGCAGGTGGGGATAGGGTGGAGGTGTTGCGGGTTTAGTAATTGTATCTGTTTTTACTTGTTTTATTTGAGGATTTTAATATTTTGATTTATCATGTGCATTGTTATAGACATTTTTATGTGTTGTAACTATTCTGAGCCTTGAGGAAATGGGCAGGATAGAAGTGTAAATAAATAGATAAAACTAACCAGTTATTTTTTGCCCTTAGGCTCCTTCCTTGGTTCTTTTCTGTTTCAGCCATTGGATACTCTCTCTCTTGTAGTGTATGGAACTATGATAATATTTTTCATGATGTGTTGACTTTGCCTTTGCATCTGGTGGGTGTTTTGTTTTGTTTTTTACCTGTGCAAAATGAAAACCTGGGATGGATACCTTGCTGGTTGTTTGCTCTGTGAACTGGCATTACTTTGTTACAAAGTATCGGTGTTGTGGGTCAGAACAAGCTTTTGACTGCTTTTAGCCATGCACGGGGCACTCGCGGTGTGAAATCACATGGTGTGTAAGAATCCCACGGGCGGGGTTTAGACGAGGCTTCTCGCGCATTATAGCTGGTCGTCCATTCTTTTAAAACTGCAGACTGAATGGTATTTAGTCTGTGGTTTTAAAAGAATGTGGGGCCAACTATAATGCGCGAGAAGTCTCGTCTAAACCCCGCCCATGGGATTTTTACGCACTGCGTGATTTCACACTGTGAGTGCCCCGCGCATGTCTAAAAACAGCCTTTGTGGGGTATTTGAAAATCCCATGATGGAAGGCACTACAGCAATCCAGCTTATTGATGTGTAAAATGCTGCAGGATTGAGAAAGCTTCTTGGAACAAGAGTGGTCTGTGTTATACTTGGCAGGATGTCAGAGTGGGGAGGATGAAAAAAAATTCTGTAAAGGCTAAAATTATTTATTTGATTTAATTTATTTATTTACATTTATACCCCGTCCTTCCCCGAAAGCTCAGGGCAGCTCAGAAAAGACATAAAATGCAATTTTAAAACATTTTAAATACCCCACCCCCTGCAAAAACCTCCAACCTACTCCCACTTTCCAGCAACCTCCAACCTAATCTCTCTCGCTAGCCCCACCCGCCAAATGCTTTAACAAAAAGAGAAACATTTATTTCATTCATAAAACAACAACATCCTTCCTGGGTTCTCCACCTTCTCTCCCAACTCACATTGCTGGCAGCAGTGAGCTCCGTTACTTACCCCTGCATGCATGTCAAATGTTGCAGGGCAGGGCAGAGGAACGCATCTCCCAATGTTTCTAGTGCCCAGAGAGTCTGTTGCTGGTGCAGGTGGAGGAGACTTGTATTCTTAGGCCTGACTTCCTTTGCCTATCTTAACCGTAGCATTTGCAAACTATTAAGGCATACTCCTCATCCATTAAAGGCAATCAGAGTTTTGCAAGTAGTAAATCCTCTGGCTTTAAAAATCAATGGGAGTTTTACCGTTGACTTTTACCACTGGTAGAGGACTGAGCCTTCTGTTTCTGACAGTGCCGAATGGGGCACTGGGCTAAATGCTGCTGTACAAATACCTAACCAGGCTCCAGCAAGGCCAGCCTAAACAAGAACGGCGAAGGGTTTTCTTGCATTTGAAGACAGCAGAATTCATTTTGTTTCATGCTGTTTGAAAGCTTTTGGAGACTCAGTCCTTAAAGGTGAATGTTTCACACAGTTACACCCTGACTGGACTTTATGCTGCTGCTGCTATAGCAGTATGTAAATGTAGTCTTAAGGCCTTTCCAAGCTTGTCCCAGAAATCCCAGGAAATTCTCACAGTGAAGAGTGTGCCAAGCTCCTTGGAAGTAGTATCTGATAAAACAGAAAATGGCACTCGTCTTTCAAATAAGACTTTACAAACACCGCACTTCAGCTCAAATAGCTGAAAACACAGCTAAGAAACAGACAGGAGAGATTAACAAGAATGGCCCTGCTAAGTATACACTGAGATTGTCATGTTTCATTGAGCATTTTTCCAAAACGGTGCAGATTATCTAACTTTCATAATAAGGTAAGCACTCAACAATCATATTTTTTGAGTCCTCTCCCCATGAAATGAAATCCTAGCTATGGTCCTGGGGGGGGGTCATACCTTGCAGATGTAACTAGTTTGTGAAGTTCTGAGCTAAGCTGGGACAGGATATCTAGTCTATTTTTCTCAGCCTTTGCTAATATGAGGATTGACAAAGTGATGCATTTTTAAAGGAATTCAATTGAGTGCTTTCTGATTCTCCCAATGTACAGCAATGGATGAGCAAGATGTGATACAATCCAGTCTGTTGAGAAGCTCCCCATGACACGTGCAGTGGAGAGAATATGGGAGTCACATGCACTTCAGCTGCTCAGTAATTTAACAAATCAATAGGTAATTATATTCTGCAATACAGTACTGTCTCAACTCCAATGCTGTCAGTTGCTTAACCTTCATAAGTAAGTATAAATATTTATCCAGTATCAGTGGCACTTTGAATCCACTGCAGATCCACTTAGTTTATATTGGAATTTAGATTTGCCATTTTTAATGCATTTTGATTATTTTAAACTAAAAGAACTTTTAAGAGTAATTTCATGCATAAGGGGCAATTAATATTATGTTATTTCAATGGTATATTTATTCTTGAAGAAATTGCACTTACTGATCTTTCCCTGTCCTCCTAGACTTACCAGTAGAGCTCCTCTTCTTCTGCTTGTGTTCTGTTATTTGCTGAGAATAATTCTCCCTTGTCACAGCCATGCTCTGAAATATGCTCACACGTGCACTTCAGCTCGACTATGCCTTGGTTACTAAGGCAACCAATTGTGTATGGCACGGAGCAGTCATGATTGTCCATTTTTAGCTTGGTTTCCTCCGGAAGGAAGACTTATGCAATCAGCCTGCATATATGTGTGTGTGTGTGTGTGTGTGTGTACATGTGTGCGTATATTCCCCTGTTAAAAAACATTTGACCCTGTGGTCAGTCTCGACCATGTTTGGTAGAGCGATAGATGATCCAAAGGTAAATAAGGACCCAAACTTTTGTAACTCCTGGTGCTCCTAAAGGGGAAATATAGTCCTGTTTGTGTTTGTAGCTTAAATATCCCATTGATTTGCATTAAGTATGAGCATTGTCCTCTCTTAGGAAATGAGGCTTCTTGAATTGTGATGTTTGCTGCTGATGTGTTTCACACCCAGGCTGCTGACACAACCTTGTCAAATGAAATTTCTCTGTATATTTTTATTCCAAAGGGGCATCTAGAATGTTTGCTAGCTCAAGCTTTTTTGCTTTTGGAGAAAGCAACCCATGTGTAAGTGATCCCTATCTATCTGTTACCATGTGAAGAAGGAATTTTCTGTACTGTCATTTTTACAGCTGGTTGACAAAATTTAAAATAGTTTTGTTTTAGTAAAAACAAAAACAAAAAAACAACAGTCTTATTTTGAAAATTTTCTGCAAATGCACAACAAATTTTAAAGTTCCTTTTTTTAATTTAGTGGATCCCAACCACCAACATTTTTTATCCTACCATTCTTTCTCTGCCTTTGATCCTTCCTTTTTAGTGGTTAAGAAGGGGAATGGGAAAAGGAAGGAATAAGGGGCAAGGTGAGAACCTGAAAACTGGAAACATATTTTCACCATGAAATATTAAATAAATAAGTTCCCCCCCCAAATCTGGAAAATGGAAATCCATTTGAAATTGTCCAGATTTTATTAAAACCTCATCAGTCCTTTTCAAGCAGGATTAGTTTATTTTTAAAATTAGTTAATTACTGTTCTAATTATCTCAACTGTGTGCTGCTCAAGTCAGTGGAAGCCTAAACTGGAAACCTAACTCACTTCAAACATACCTAGCACAGCTGACTGCCCTGCTGGCATCCCCAGTTCTTGGTGAAGTCCCAGGATGCAGTTCTCCCCCCCAAGGGATTGAAGCCGTTCTAAAGTCTTCCCTTTTTGGAGACCTGATGTTGATGATTCTGGGGATCTTGCCTGACTCCTGAGTGAGAGAACAGAATGGGCTTGTGTGCCATCCTGGTTTTGAGCCTGGTGGTTCAGCTTAACTTGGATGCCTAGCTCCCAAAAATATAGTGCCCTCATGAGAGTGTCAGGGAAATTCATAATTAAAAACAGGATGCCTAGAATTTAAACTAATCAAAACAATTAATGCAAAATTTCATTTTTATTTTAAAATGTCAATTCAGAAGATTTTAACTAGCTTTGTGACAAATTGAAAAAAGAATAAAATGAAGATTTTATCAAATCCTCTTCTGAGGGTTCCCCATAAAATGTTGAACTCTTGAAAATTTGGACCAGCTGCATCTGTGTATGCACATTCTAGAAGCATTTGTACATGCATGAAAAGATAATAATGCTTTCACCTGGTGCACAAAATTAGACTAAGAATAAAAAGGTAGCAGAGGAGAGGGTAGTTGTCACAGTAGGACAAAATGGGGGGAATTTTTCTTGGAAAGATCTTTTGTAAGAGTGTCATCATGGATGGAAAGATGGAGAAGAGGACAAGAGGGAATGGGCTGAAGGAGGAAAGATTAGGAAGAGTTTGATAATTTATTTATTTATTTATAAATATTTGTTAGCCGCCCCCTCATGCCAACGGCATCTCGGGGCGGCTTACAGCATAAAAACACACAATAAAATTCATTAAAACAATGTTTTAAAAATACAATTCCCTCCTACCCCCTCCCACCCCACCCTCTCTGAACGCCTGGGCCAACAGCCAGGTCTTGCAGGCTCGCTGAAATGCCAACGGACCTGGGGCCAGACGGGCTTCCTCCGGGAGAGAATTCCAGAGCCTCGGCCCGGCCACCGAGAATGCCCTCTCCATTGTGGCCCCCCACTTTACACGGAGGACCTCCAAAAAGGCGCCCCCGGTGGACCGCAGGGATTGCTCTGAGGCGCGGAGGGTGAGGTGGTCCCCAAGGAATGAGGGGCCCAGACCGTGTAGGGCTTTTTAGATCAACACTAGCACCTTGAATCAGGCTCGGTATGCTATAGGCAGTCAGTGCAGAGTACGGAGCACAGGTATTATGTGCTCCCGCCTTCCCGTCCCCATAAGGAGACGGGCTGCCGCATTCTGCACCAGCTGCAACCTCCAAACTAGAAACAAGGGAAGCCCCACGTACAGCGCATTGCAGTAGTCTAGCCTTGAGGTGATGAAGGCATGAATGAGGGTGGCCAGGTCGGGCCTGGAAGTGTATGGACACAGCCTCCGTACCAGATACAGCTGGCAGAAGGTGGCCTTAGCCACCAACTCTACCTGCCGATCCAGCTGGAGCCCCGAGTCCAACATCACCCCCAGACTCTGAACCTGCTGGGCTACAGGAGGGCGGACCCCCCCTACCAGGGGAGCCAGTACCTCCCTCTCCCTACCCACCACCATAATCTCCATCTTATCAGGATTGAGCTTCAGTCTGCTCTGCCACATCCAATCTGCCACAGCCTCCAAACATTGGGAAAGTAGTGAGACAGCAGGACCTGGGTCAGTTGAAAATGAGAGGTACAGCTGAGTATCATCAGCATATTGGTGACATCGCACCCCGAACCCTCTCACAATCAACCCCAGGGGCTGCATATATACATTAAATAATAGCGGAGACAAGATCGAACCCTGCGGAACGCCACAGGTCAAGGCCCGGGGGCTTGATGTTTCAGCACCCAGCACCACCCACTGGCTTCTCCCTGAGAGGAATGAGTGGAACCACCCTAGGGCAGTCCCGTCCAGACCCCCCAGGTCTCGCAGCCGTCTCAGCAGAAGCCCATGGTCCACGGTGTCAAACATGGCTGAGAGATCTAGCAGGATCAAGAATGTTGAACATCCTGCGTCCATCTCCCGGCGGAGATCATCCACCAAGGCCACCAATGTCATCTCCGTACCATAGCCGGGGCGGAACCCAGATTGAAAAGGGTCCAGAAAACCAACGCTGTCCAAATGCACCTGGAGCTGCAGTGCCACTGCCCGTTCAATTACCTTCCCCAAAAAGGGAAGATTAGAGATGGGTCGGTAGCTGGTGAGAGCGTCCACATCCAAGACAGCTTCTTTAGCAGGGGGCACACCACCGTCTGCTTGAGACTGGGTGACAATCTCCCCTGCCGAAGGGACGCGTTCACTATCCTCGCCAGCACTGTCCCCAAGGTCTCCCTGGAGGCTTTCACCAACCAGGACGGGCACGGATCTAGTTCACAACTAGTGGCTCTAACAGACCGCAGGACATTCACCACATCAGCTGGCGTCACTTCCTGAAACTCATCCCAGAAAGATCGACCAGACGGTGCCTCCATAACCTCATGCCCCTCGCTTACTGCTTCCAATCCGGTGTCAAAGTTACTCTGAATCCGAGCGATCTTGTCTGCAAAGTAGGTAGCAAACTCCTCACAGTGGGCCCGGGACAAGTCCCCGTCCAGGTGGATGAAGGCCGGACTGACCAGCCCCCGCACCACCCAGAACAGCTCCACTGGACGCGACTTTGCAGACACTATGAGGGCAGCAAAGAACTCCTTTTTTGCTGTCCTCACAGCCTCAACATAGGACTCCAAGTGGGTCCTATGGAGAAGTCGGTCAGGTTCAGAGCGAGTCCGACGCCAGCGTCTCTCCAGTCTCCTACCTACCTGTTTCATACACCGCAGCCCCTAAGTAAACCAAGGGGCCCTGCGGTGATGAGACGGAGGGAGAAGACGTCTCGGAGCCATCCTGATAACTAAGCGAATAATCAGGCAACAGAATAATTTGCCAAGGGAATTTGTGGAGTCCCCACCATTGGAAGTTTTAAAAAATTGTGTCGACATAACTCAGACATGTTTGGTTTAGATATAATTAGACCTTCTTAAAGGCAATGGAAATAGTCGCCCTTTTAAGGTACCTACTGGACCAGAAATCTAGGACACTCTCTTTACAATAATGTGAGCTGAAAAATACAGCTGACCTAAAACTTCATTTTTATACATTTATTTGATATCACTAGTATTAATCTTTGTTTTATACCCGGCTGTTGTTTTTTTCCCATCACTAGAGGGCACTCTGAAACCGAGAATAATAGCAGGATTAGTTTGCCTATCTTCTGGCTTGCAAATCAAAAACAATACACTCCCTGCTCTAAGCTGTAAAAAATAATAATAAAACCCTGAGAAAATTTCATCTTTCAGCAAGTATTTTTAACATGGGATTTTATTTTAAAGTCTCTATTGTTACTTTAGTGCATTTATTCTTCTCTATCACTAGAAATATTTCAATCAACCACTGTAGATGTATTGCACTGCTATGTTCAGTCACCTTATAGTGCATCATCAGCTGAAAAAGTACCACAGTGTCAGGAAACATTGAAATGGTCTGAATAGTTGGTAAAAGGGATTCCCTCTGCAATGAAGACAAGTGAATTCCTAAGTACAGCCTGTGGATATTATGAAATCTCTTGTGCTATGGCTTCCATCAATCTTTAGCTCTGCAGGAGCCATGGTAACCACATGAAGCAGAGAGGTTCATGCAAATTCTGACTGAGGGCATTTTCAGATGTTATTTATTTTATTTATTTTACGAATTTATATCCCGCCCCCTCCTGCAATGCAGCTCGGGGCGGCTAACTACACAATAAAATATTAAAATTCACTTAAAATACAAATATAAAAACATCATCTAAACATATCACATAAAACAGGGCTAGAAAATAAATAAATAGATGGGCGGGGGATTAAAATCACCCCTCCCCACCCTCCCTCCCAAAGGCCTGGGCAAACAGCCAGGTCTTACAGTTCCGCCGAAATGTCAAAAGGCTTGGGGCCAGGCGAGCTTCCTCCGGAAGGGAGTTCCACAGCCGCGGCCCTACCACCGAGAATGCTCGCTCCATCGTGGCCCCCCGCTTAACACGGGGGACCTCCAGGAGGGCACCCCCGGCAGACCGCAGGAGCCGTTCCGGGGCGCGAAGGGCGAGGCGGTCCCTAAGGTATGAGGGGCCAAGGCCGTATAGGGCTTTATAGATCATCACTAGGACCTTGAACTTGGCCCGGCACACTATCGGCAGCCAGTGCAGAGCTCGGAGCACCGGTGTAATGTGCTCCCGGCGACCCGTCCCCGTAAGAAGACGAGCCGCCGCATTCTGCACCAGCTGCAGCCTCCGGGCCAAGAACAAGGGAAGCCCCACGTAGAGCGCGTTGCAGTAGTCGAGCCTCGAGGTGACGAAGGCATGGATGAGGGAGGCCAGGTCCGGGCCGGAGACATACGGACGCAGCCTACGTACCAGATAAAGCTGGCGGAAGGCAGCCTTAGCGACTGCCTCCATCTGTTATGAGATCACAGTCAACCTCACTGAACCACAGTGGATTCAATGGGGTGGCTGTGATGCTTGTAACATCAGTTTAAGCCCTGCCAGATGTTCACCACGGTGAATCCCTGGCAGGGTTCAAAGCTAACCACGGTTCCAGCTCTGTAGTGGGCCACAGGGCTGAAACTGTGGTTAAATTGGCCACGACCAGGAATCAACCAGGAGAGGGGCGAAGGTAACATCAGTTACCTTACCCCTCTCCAGATCATGGCCCTGATGACGGGTAGCGATCGGGCGCAGTGGCTTCATTGGCCACTGTGCCTGCCTATCTCCCTGAGGGTGGGTGGCCGAGGGAGCACAGGGGAAGGAGGAGGGAAGGGGCCGTGTGGCCACACATCGCACCACACAGCCCCGCCCCCTACCTGATTCCCTTCAGTGATGGGGCTGACATGTCTAAAGGATGGCCGGCTTTATCATGCACCGGAATCTGGGAAAGATCCCTGTCCAGGATTCAGTGTGGTGGGCCAAACAGTCTGTCCCATCTGAAAATACCCTGAAATTCTGTTAGAAGCAGGATGTGACAGGACATTGAGTATTTTGTGACACAGCATGACAGACAAACCTCTTGCTTGTAAACAGCTATGGTATAAATGTGTATTTTCAGACATGACGCCACCATAGTCAACCCCACTGAACCACAGTGGATTCTGTGGGGTGGCTGTGACGGGTGGCACATCTGTTTGAGCCCCTTCAGATGTTCACCTTAGTGAATCCCTGGTGGGGGTTCAAAGCTAACCACAGTTCTGGCTCTGAGGCCGACCTCAGGGCAGGAACTGTGGTTGGATTGACCACGATCAGGAAAGGGGCAAAAGTAATGCCAGTTACCTTGCCATATTCCTGATTGTGGCCCAGGCTGCTGTGCCTGCTCATCTCCCCGAGGGTGGGCAACCGAGGGAGCACGGGGGGGCGGGGCCGTGAGACCACATGTCGCACCTCACTGCCCCACCCCCTCCCTGATTCCTTACAGTGATGGGGCCAGCATGTCTAAAGGACAGACGGCCTCATCACGAACTGGAATCCAAGATGGATTTCAGTCCAGGATTCAGCATGGTGGGCCAAATGGCCCAGCACATCTGAAAATACCCAGTGTCTCCAAACAAGTAGTCACAGATCTGAAAAGAGCTAGAATCACTGGGTGCTTTTAGATTAACATGGAGGCAGCCCACGTGCACCCCCACATCCAACCCAACTGGGGTCTGTTTTAGACCCAGAGGGTTTTCCTGACTATGGTCCACCCATGTGGCACTCCCCCACACCATAGAGTTGCAGGTGTTCACCCAACAATCTATGTTGGCATCTGCAACTTTATGGTGTTGCTGGGGCAACAGTCAGCAGGAGTGGAGCTGCAGTGTGTGTCCGCTGAGCAGATGGACAGCAACTCCACTCAGGGCTGGTGCCCTGGGTTTGGCAGGCCCGCTCTGCTGACAGTGCTCTGCCATTCCAGGATGTACTGAAGCACCGCTAGCAGGGCTGCCCTGGAGCAGGCACAGCGTGCTCCACTTCAACATCGGGCGGGCTGCCTTCAGATGGCCTGGCCAGCCTGGGATGAAGTGGACTGGTGCTGCTGCCCCCAGAGCTGCCATCCATCTGTTTTCACCCATTGAGACTCTGAAACAAAAAAGACCATTTGTGTGTGTGTGTGTTTGATTTATTTGTCATATTTATTTGCTCATTAGACGGCTGCAAACTTGGGACCAACACAGCAGCCACACTACAAAAAAAACACCACAGGTCACTGTAGATATGCTGTGCAATTATATTTGTTCACTTGCCATGTTCCCTGCATGTGAAATATAAATATAACTCCTTTTATTCAAATATTTATACTTTTTTACATTTTTACCTCGTCCTTCTCAAAAGACTCAGGGCGGCTCACAACATTAAAAATATAAAATACAATAGTATACATTTAAAAACTTTAAAACCCCAACATCATCCCAATTACCCACCCACCCCACCCATTATCCCCACCAACCCCCTTCCGTAGGCCCCCCCAACTCTATTTCTGCCTGTCAAATGCTTTGCCAAACAAAAAGGTCTTACATCTCCTCTGGAAGATGAGCAGGCTCGAGCTTAGGTGGACCTCTAAAGGAAGGGAGTTCTATAAATGTGGGTAAGCAACTGAGAACACGCCTCCCCCCTCACGGGCCCTCATTGTAAGAACTGCATAGGCAGTTGGCACTCACAAGAGAGCACCCCTGGTGGGCATGATGGGACATAGATGAAGAGGTGGTTTTTCAGATACCTGCGGGCCAAGCCATTTAGGGCTTTATAGGGAAAACCAGCACCTTGAATTGTTACCCCGAGATTCTCCAAGGAATTAGCCACACCATGGGGTCAGGAATCTCTGTAGGAAAGCTTAGGTTTCCTTATCAAAAAGTCACAATAGACCGTATTATGACTAAAATATTACAATTCATTGCCCTGCCAAACTGGCTTACACACTACTATAAAAGCACTACGGAAGCATGCAAAAAAGGTTATTGATTACAAAATATATATTCTTGGAGAATATATCTCACCACACAGATATCACAGGTCCCAAAAAAGTTGCTCAGGGTCTGTGGGGTCCTGCTGGGGAAGATAAAATGTTAACTTGCTGTTATGCTGGAGACTTGATAAGAATTAAAGTAAAAATAGTAAAAAGAAAAGAAAAGATAAAGAAAAATATAAAACAAAATTTGTCCAGAGGTTGAGGAATGGCCTCTCAACAAGCAAGGAGCATGGAAGCTCCAAAAAGGGAGGGAAAAGACAGCGAAGCAGTTGGGGAACTTTGCCTACAAGGCTGAGTAAAATTTTTGAGAAAAGAAACAGGTTTATCTAAGACCAATACAGTGCTTCCCTAAAAGAAAAGTCTGTACCTGGGGACAAAACCTTAAAGAAAAATAAGAATTTCCCTTGAAAAATGGGAAAAGATTTTTTTTAAAAAATTAACTTTAACGCAAAAAGAGAAATGGCTTGAAAAGAGTGAAAAAGAGAAAAATGGAAATAAAATGGCTTATAAAGATTGAAAAATGAGAAAAATGAATTTTAAAAATTGAAAATAAAATGGCTTTAAAAGAGTTGAAGTTAGAAAAATGAAGTTAAAAATGAAAATCATCATCATAAATTTATTTGTTCAGCACATGCCATAACAAAAATAAGTCTAGATAAAACGTAAGTACAAATACCAGAAATACAAATGCCAGACCATTAAGTCTTTTTTCCCCGGCTGCAGCCAAAAAATAAGCCACCTGGCTGGTAATTAACTGAGAATGACTGTTCAGCAAATATTTAGTTTAAAAAACTGGACCTTTCCCTGGCTTATTCCTTAGGAGCGGTAATATAAATTTCCTTAAAAATGAAAATAGAAATGGCTTGAAAAGAGTGAAAAATGAGAGAAATGAAGTTAAAATCAAAAATAAAATATCTGAAAAATGAAGTTAAAATGAAAAGAGTGGCTTGAAAAGAGTGAAAAATGATAAAAAATGAAGTTAAAAATGAAAATAAAATGTAAAAATAAAGATGAGAAAAGTAGCTTTAAAAATGAAAAAGTAAAAGACTTAGGAAATAGTGGTAAAAGAAAAGAGTGGAAAATAAAAGAAAAAGAGTTGGGACAGAAAAAAACAAGTCCCACAGGTGACTTGGCCCAGCAGCATGTTGGTTAGCAAGCATGTGTCTTCCTCTCCTTCAACAATATCCTGCCAGTCTTATAGGATTTCTGAGAGTCTTACAATATGACTGCCATGTGTTCCTCCAATCATAGGCAAACAGGTCAGGGGTCCACCAATCAAAATGAAGTTTGCCTCTTGCCAAATGATGATGCAAAAGAAAGATGTTTTTGGTTTCCACAGCCATTTCTTCTTGATTATTTGAATTCACACCTCCTTACTTCTATGAACCAAGACCATGGTAACTAACCCTTTACCGGTCCTGATATTTGTCCCACTTCAATAGAGTGTATTAGTTCAATAGAGCTCTGTAAAACCCAATGGAGTCTATTAGCTTCACTGAAGCTTTATTAAATTCTATTCAAATAATTTTATACAGGAATTCTTTTCAGGAAGTTGTTAAAGAACAGATGCTATATCTGCCTTGGTTTGACTCACTTTAGAAAGAAATTTCTAGAGCAACACTGATCTATAAGACTGTTTCTCATTAAGACACAATTCAAAGAAACAATTATTCCTCTAAATGTTGTATTTAGGTATAATTTGAAGCCAAACTTTAGGTTGAAATAAACTTCAATCCAGTAATTAAATACATTATTCTTAATGTTTTAGTCTCTAATTTCTCCCCTAGATTTCCTAATCCATACAAAATTCTTTTATTAAAATACCTTAACACAATTTGGAATTTACATTGGGAAATATTTTGATTAATACTACTTCAACTGACAGCCTTAAAAACCCTTATTTAGCTTAAAAATTAAAGCTATTTTAGCATTTGAGATATGACTGAAACAATAAAGCACCTTTTCCGCGGGATGGCAGTGTTTCTTTATTATCAATATTACTGCTTCTTTATAAGTTGAAAACATATTTTGGCCTAAACTTGCAAAAAGACCTTGGGTCCCAGAAACAAATGTGTTATCAGTGTCTCTTCAAATTCCTTTGTGCCAATTATGCTAAAAAGTCTGCGTAGCTACAGGCTAAAACTGCTTTTTCAGCCAAATTAAATCTTGTCTCCTCAATAAAAAGTGTAAAGACTGCTTTGCTGAAAATTTGAATAAAAACAAGAGATACATAATTAACAATATTAATAAGACAATTTCAATGGGTGAGTAACAGATCTCAAGAAGTCTATGGGTGAAAACAGACATGACGCTAACCACCCTTTAACCACCCTTGGTGGTCATTTATGCATGTTTCAGGGCTGCATAGGGCACCAATACAGCCCTGCAACATGCATAAATAACCACCAAGGGTGGTTAAAGGGTGGTTAGCATCATGTCTGTTTTCACCCTATGATGAAGAGATGTAACGAAATAAACATAAAACAAAGAAGAAAGTAGATTTCACTCAAAACAACAAATTATGATCAAATGGCAAGTAAGTTATTAAACAGCAAGTAATCAAGAATGAATCATAAATACATATTCTATCCAAACAGGTGAACAGAACCATATTAGAAACCAGTGTCTAATTCTGTGCTGTGACATACCACTAGAGGACCCTGTTGTGATATCATAATTAGAATTAACTTCTGATCAGCATCTTCTAACAACTATACTGTTTACTGCATTCCAAACCTCATAACGTCAGAACAAAATAGTTGGAGCAAGGTCTTTCACGTAACGCACATTAAGTGAAATGCCAAAGTGTTTGCTGCCAGTTGTACAGCGTGCCATAGATCGCAAGAAAGGAAAAGAACAGAAAGAAAAATGGATTCCATGGCCTAATCTGAAACATGAATACTCTAAATCTATGAAGGATTTTATCCATAACTAGGATGGAAAAATAAAACTCAGATCTGAGTAGACCCCATAAGGAATCCCTCTCTCTCAGCTGGGCACTTCCTGGGCACCTCAGTTAATCCTGTACTGCTTTCAGCAAACACAGCAAACAACATGGTTAAAAGATGTCACCTATTTTAAAGGCAATGGCTTCTTTTGCCATACCATTGCCCACTTAACAAAACACCCACTACTTGGGGTCAAAGAATCCACCTACATATGTTAAAAGTGAATAGTTTAAAAGCATTTACAGAATTTAACAGAGGAACCAACATAACATGTTCTTTTGTGTTTTTTTCCCCCAATTTCTGGGTGTACAGCCAACAAGTATGTAAACAAGATAAACCAAGTCCACTTTTAATAAACATCTCTCAGTACAGAAATAATGGACATTTTTACACACACCTTAAAGTTCCAGATTTTTCAATCTTCGGGGTTTACAAGTTCACAAGTAAGTATCGGATGTGTTTCTCTCTCTCTCTCACACACACACACACACACACACACACACACACACTGCCCTGAGGCAGTTCCTGGATGCATTCTTCACACAAACACTGCCCTGAGGCAGCCTAAAGTAGCCGCAGCTGTAAACGTGACAGGCTGCCATGGAAACCAAGTGACCACAGCTGCCTGGAGCAAAGCATTTTACCTGGAGAACTTTTTACACTTAAAAGTTCTGCGAGAAGTTCTATGCAGAAGTTCAAAGAGCCAGATGTTTATGATCTGGGTGAGTGATTTAGACACACAGAAAGTTCAGGATGTAACAGCAAACATGCAGGAAAAATGTGTGTGTAAAAACACCCAATGACATCAAGACGTGATAATTTTAAACTGACCTGTCTTTTAGCAATTCAAGGTCTGAATTACTTTTCAGGCCTATTTTTCTGGCTACAGAATTGTGCCTGGAAAGCTATTGGCAGCCGATGCAGACTCCAGATCACCAGCATAATGTGCTCCCGGCGTCCTGTCCATGACAGAAGGCGGTCTGCCACATTCTGCACCAACTGCAGCTTCCGAACAGCCTTCAAGGACAGCCCCATGTAGAGTGCATTTCAGTAGTCTAACCTTGAGGTTACAAAGGCATGAATGACAGTGGCCAGATCCAAATCTGATAAAAAATGGTCACAGCCGTCTTATCAGATGAAGTTGGTAAAAAGCGCTTCAGGCTACCACCGTGTGACAATCCAGGCTCAGCAGTGGATTCAGGAGCACCCCAAGGCTGCGAACCTGAGTGACCAAGGGAGGCCGGACTCCATCAGTGACAGGGGTTCCCATCTCCCTCAGGTCACAAGATCTGCCAACCATCATCACCTTGGTCTTGTCTGGATTCAGCTTCAGTCAACTTGCCCGCATCCAGTCCCTGAGACTGCAGTACCTGGGTCAGGTAAAAAGGAGATAGAGAACTGGATGTCATCCGCATATTGATGGCGCCTTACTCCAAATCTCTGAACGATCTTGCCCAAGGGCCTCATAAACAGTTAACACATTGAACAGGATTGGTGACAAGATAGAACCCTGAGGGACCCTAAAAGGGAGCTCCCGAGGGGATGATGAGCCAGTGCCCATCTCAACCCTCTGGGTTCTCCCAGCCAGGAATGAGCAGTCCCATGTTCCCCCGGCCAGGTCCCACAGCCGTGTCAACAACACCCCCATGGTAAATGGTATCAAAGGCCACCAAAAGATCTAACAGAACCAGCACAGTACAATTTCCCCTGGCAATTTCCAAGCGGAGATAGTCAGTTGAGGCCACAAATGCAGTCTCAGGGTGATTTCAGACGTTTCGGGTCTTCCTTGGGCCATGGCACGGAATCACCTTTTCATCCCTCTCTGGAATCCGGCTGGCCGGTCAACAGATGTGCCGGCCGGATTCCAGAGGGGGATCGGAGAGGGGTTAGGGCTGCGCGGCGCAATGTGTGGCTGCACAGTCCAGCCCCCTCATGCTCTCCCGGCTGCCCGCCCTCCATGAGGTGGGCAGGCACAGCGGCCAGTGCAGCGACTGGGCCCGCCTGCCTCCTGGGGTCTGAGCCACAGCCCGGAATCAGCGGTGGTAACAGATGTTACCTTCCACCGATTCCCGGCTGTGGTCCAGCTAACCACACTTCCAGACCTCCGGGCAGCCGGAGGTCCGAAAGCATAGTCAAAGGGATTCCCACCAGGTATTCACTGGGGTGAACATCTGGCGGAATGCCTGTCAGGAGGCGGCGGCGAGCCCTGCCGTTCCCGGCCCCAGAGCCAGCCCGGTATGACCCCCTACAACCCCACGAGCAGGAGACGGTGCCAGTGACATGTCCGGAGCCGGGGCTGCCCCCACAGGGGCCGCCGGCTCCGGCGGCAGATGCCCAGAATACGGCCACGCCCCCAGACGCAATAGGCGATGCAGGGATTCTCCCGCAGGCACCGCCAGCTCTGGCGGTGGGAGCACGCAGGATGGTCACGCCCCAAGGAGGGGCAAGGAGCGTAGGGGAGCCCCCGCCCCTGCTACGCCGCTCAGAGCGGCTGAGGGCACGCATGGGGGTGGGGCATCCAGATTAAGAACCAGCGCCGCCTTAGGAGCGGCTCTGGTGATTAGTAGGAAACCGGCCCTGTGTGACTTGAGCGTGGAGAGCGAGTGAGCGAGAGATTAAGCAAGCCCGTGCAAGTGACTTCCCTTGCCTAGAACCTTACCTTGGAGTGCGGATACGTGTGGAGAATGAGTGAGCGAGTGCCTGGTGAGTGCATGCGTCCTCCTCCCCTCCCCGCCTCAGGATCCCTCAGCGTTGGAGGTGAGTGCCCTGTGCAATCCCTACCCCATGGCCCTACGCACCCCCCTCAGGTGACCCCACTGTTGTTTCCCCCCGTGTTGTGTGAGCGTGAAACGAAGCGTGTAGGGGCAGCCTTGGTTCCTCGGTCAGTAGCGCCCTATGATGATAGGGGCCTGTTCTCTTTAATTAGAGGTAACGGCCCACTCACTATCCTGACGGGCATTCTCCCACCGCTAGATTCCAGCTCTGACCGAGCCCCGCAAGGCAGGTGTGTGTGTGTGTGTGTGTACCCCCTCCCATGACAAAATCACCAGCCACCCCTGGCCCCGGTACGGGCCTAAGTCCCCCATGGATATTGCTAAGGAGATCTCGCAGTTGGTGCACGCAGTGCAATCCTTGGCTATGGACATGAAGGATGTCCAAGCGAAGCAGGGAGACATGGCCGCCGCTGTGGCCCAACTACAGGGGGTGGGGGCTCAAGCCAATCCAGCCCCGGGGGTAGGGGCGGTGGCCCCCCCCCTGTGGCATCGGCCCCATTGTTCGGACCTCGTGAACCTAAAGGCCCAAATGTGGATAAGTTCCTTGGCAATAGGCAAGCCTTTCAGGGATTCCTCGCCCTGTGTCGGCTCACCTTTAGGGTGCAGCCAGCCACATATGTAACTGATGAGCAAAAAGTGGCCTTTATTATTGGTAATTTGGGGGGCACTTCCCTGGAATGGGCCACTACCCTTCTTAAGGGGGATAGCCCCCTGCTGGCCAATTATGCAGAATTTGTAAAGGAATTCATGTTCCTGTTCGATCACCCCCATCGAACAAGAGATGCAGAGGCCCTGATTATGACTCTGCGACAGACCAAGGGGGGGTTCTTGGAGTACCTCACCCAGTTCCAACAATTAGCCTTAGAGCTACAATGGCCAAACAACATCTTGAAGGTTATGTTCAAGAGGGAATTAGGAGACGAAATAAAAGACCAGTTAGCCCTGGTAGACTCCCCAGAGACATGGGAGGGTTTAGCTAATCTTGCCCTCCAGATAGAGGAGCGCTTGACCGAACGGAAGCGAGAGAGATGCCAAGACTCGCGCCCGGGATGGGTATGACCTCTCCCCCTGCCGAGCCCTCCTAGGGTAGCAGAGCCTGAGCCCATGCAGCTCGGGGCCTCACGAGGTCCCTTATCAAAGGAAGAGCGAGAGCATTGCCGCGTTTCCCGCTCCTGCTTTTATTGTGGGGAATCTTCCCACTTTATTGGAGAGTGCCCGGCATTGCCTCCCCATCGCCGGGAAGTGGGAAACGGCCGAGGCTGGGGTGGACAGGGGTCACCTGGTCGTAGTTAGGTCTAAAACCCCGGGTGCTGCAACCAGTCTGAACCCCCACCTACGAGTGCCTTTGACCTTAACCCTCTCCCTGCAGATATCCATAGTTATGTGGGCACTCATAGATTCTGGGGCCTCAGGAAACTTTATTAACTACCACCTGGTCGCTCGATGGTCTATCCCGACCCACCTAAAATGCCCCCCGGAGGCCGTACACTCCATCGATGGCTCCCCCTTAGTGTCCGGACCTATAACTCGATGCACGTCGTCCCTGAGGTGTGCCATCGGTAATCATTATGAGCAACTCTCCTTTGATGTTGTTTGTACTCCTCTATTCCAAATAGTACTAGGGGCACCGTGGTTATGAATTCATGATCCTTGTATTATTTGGTCAACCAAGCAACTACGGTTTACGGCCGTGCAATGCGCCGCCACTTGTCTACGCCCAGCACCCAAAGCAGCCATCTGCGCATCAACGATACCAGGCGTCGAACCTAAGGACGAGGGCCTGCCATCCGTGTACGAAGACTATGCCAATGTTTTCAGTAAGGTACAAGCCACGGAACTCCCCCCCCACTGCCCCTACGATTGCCCGATTGACTTGCTACTGGGAACGGAGCCGCCGTTTGGCCGAATATACGCATTGGCCGCACCGGAACTCCGCACGTTGCGTACCTATTCGGACGAAAACCTCCGCCAAGGATTCATTAGGCATTCCAACTCCCCTGCGGGGGCACCCATCTTTTTTGTGGCCAAGAAAGATGGGGGGTTGCGTCCCTGCGTAGACTACAGAGGGTTGAATAAGATTACCGTAAAGAACAGGTACCCGCTCCCCCTTATTCCCGAACTCCTCGATAGCCTCCAAGGGGCGCGCTTGTTCACGAAGTTGGATCTCCGGGGAGCTTATAATCTATTACGAGTGTGACCGGGAGATGAATGGAAGACGGCTTTTCGCACCCGGTATGGACTATTCGAATACTGCGTGATGCCATTTGGCCTCGCTAATGCCCCGGCTACCTTCCAACACCTGATCAACGACATGTTCCACGATATCTTGGACATTTATGTCATCGCGTATCTTGACGATATCTTGATTTACTCCTTAACGTTAGCGGAACATGTCGTACATGTGCGGGAGGTGCTTCAACGTCTCTGGACCCACAAGTTGTACTGTAAGAGAGAGAAATGCTCCTTCCATCTCACCACTGTGAGTTTCTTGGGGTTCGTGATCAGCCCTGCGGGGGTGATGATGGAGTCACAAAAGGTGGCGGCCCTGCGAGAGTGGGCCCCGCCTTAGGCCGTACGACCCTTACAGCGCTTCCTGGGGAGCGCGAACTACTACCACCATTACATTCCCAATTACGCAGAAATTACGGCGCCACTGACACAGTTATTGAAGAAGAACCAACCGTATTCCTGGGGAGCGGCCCAGCAATATAGCTTTGATTTTCTAAAACAAGCCTTTATGACCGCCCCTTTGCTCCAACACCCCGACTTCGCAAAACCCTTTTGCGTAGAAGCTGACGCCTCTGGGAAAGCAATCGGCGCAGTCTTGCTGCAACCCACAACAAGTCCTGATACCCTTCTACCCTGTGCTTACTACCCTCGTCAACTCACACCCGCAGAGCGGAATTATTCCATTTTAGACCATGAACTTCTTGTGATTAAGGCCGCCTTCGATAGCTGGCGACATTACCTTGAATTACCCTATTAATTCATTACCCTATTACCGTGGTCACCGACCACAAAAACTTGACGTTCCTACAAACTGCCCACATTGCCAACGCACGTCATGTGCTGTGGGCACTGTTCTTCGCTTGTTTTGACTTTCGGATTTGTTATCGCACGGGCAGATTAGACTTGTTAGCGGATGCTCTTTCCCGGTATCGCAACGAACAACCATCTGAACCTCGTCCTGTTGAAACCATCTTAGACACTAAGACCTTTGCCGCCACCTTTTTATCAATCAAGGATCTTAGCCAGGCAACTATGCGGGAACTAACGCCCACAGCTGAACAACCCGGAGAATCCCCAGATGGCCTCCGACGTCACCAAGAACGGGTTATCGTTCCCCCTTCCTGCCAAGCACAAGTACTCTGGGCGCATCATGCGGCCCCCACGGCAGGACACCCAGGTGTAGAGAGAATAGAGCAACTAATTCAGCGCTCCTTTTGGTGGCCATCCCTGCGGCAAGATGTTCATCAATATGTGGCCAGCTGCGCCACCTGTGCCCGTACCAAGGTTCCCCGACGCCCACCAGTGGGACTACTGCAAGTCCTCCCTTTGCCGGCGGGACCGTGGCAACGAGTAGGACTTGATTTTGTAGTGGACCTGCCACCCTCACGGCGCTACACCATGGTCTTAGTAGTGGTAGACCATTTTACGAAAATGGCGCATTTTATCGTGTGCAAGGGATTGCCCTCCGCGAAGCGGACCGCACTTCTGTGTATCCGCCATGTCTTTAAATTGCATGGCTGGCCTCGAGAAATCTTTAGTGATCGGGGAATGCAATTTACGTCTAGATTTTGGCGGGCCCTGTTTCAAGCCCTTCAAGTTACTCTCAAGCCAACTACAGCATATCACCCTCAAGCGAATGGCCAGGTGGAGCGCATAAATCAAAACATGGAGCAATATCTGTGATGTTATGTGAACTATCTACAGGATGACTGGCATGCATGGCTCCCCCTGGCTGAGTTTACGTACAACAATGCCCCGAATGCATCCATCGGTTCCTTGCCCTTTCATGTAACTTATGGGTTCCACCCGCAACTAGGTACCCTGGACATTCCCAGTAGTGCAGTTCCAGCCGCAGGGGCTCTTATCCAACAGATTCACAATGCCCAGACGATAGCTCGCCGTGTCTTGCAACAAGCCCGCCAGCGTTACAAGGCTCAAGGGGATAAGCATCGGCGGGACGAAGCCCCACTGCACCCAGGAGACTTGGTGTGGATTGACCGTCGGCACTACCCCTCAGCCCGTCCTTCTGCGAAACTTGATGCCCGGTACATTGGACCATTCCCCATATGTCAACAAGTGAACGATGTAACCTATAAGGTGCAGTTGCCGCCCCACATACGAATTCACCCCACCTTTCATGTGTCACTGTTAAAGATTGTCAGAAGTGACCGTACCCCCAGGCCCCATAAAAAATTCGGCCGCCGGCCCTGAGTTTGAGATTTGAGCAATCCTGGATGCCAAACTGTTCCGGGGGCACCTCCACTACCTGGTGGACTGGGCGGGGTATGGCCCAAACGACCGATCCTGGGAACCTGCTTCCCATGTGTTGGCCCCCTGTCTGCTCCACGCATTCCACCTACGGCACCCTTTGAAACCTGGTCCTCACCATGTCGGGGCCCGGCGGCCTCAAGGGGGGGGTAATGTCAGGGGGCGGCAGCGAGCCCTGCCATTCCTGGCCCCAGAGCCAGCCCGGTATGACCCCCCTACAACCCCATGAGCAGGAGACGGTGCCAGTGACATGTCCGGAGCCAGGGCTGCCCCCACAGGGGCCGCCGGCTCCGGCGGCAGATGCCCAGAATACGGCCACGCCCCCAGATGCAATAGGCGATGCAGGGATTCCCCCGAAGGCACCGCCAGCTCCGGCGGCGCGAGCACGCAGGATGGTCACGCCCCAAGGAGGGGCAAGGAGCGTAGGGGAGCCCCCGCCCCTGCTACGCCGCTCAGTGGCTGAGGGCATGCACGGGGGCGGGGCATCTAGATTAAGAACCAGCGCCGCCTTAGGAGCGGCGCTGGTGATTAGTAGGAAACCGGCCCTGTGTGACTTGAGCGTGGAGAGCGAGTGAGTGAGAGATTAAGCGAGCCCCGTGCAAGTGACTTCCCTTGCCTAGAACCTTACCTTGGAGTGCGGATACGTGTGGAGAATGAATGAGCGAGTGCCTGATGAGTGCGTGCGTCCCTCTCTCCTCCCCGCCTCGGGATCCCTCAGCGTTGGAGGTGAGTGCCCTGTGTAATCCCTACCCCTGGGCCCTACGCACCCCTCTCCAGTGACCCCACTGTTGTTTCCCCCCATGTTGTGTGAGCGTGGAACGAAGCGTGTAGGGGCAGCCTTGGTTCCTTGGTCAGTAGCGCCCTATGATGATAGGGGCCTGTTCTCTTTAATTAGAGGTAACGGCCCACTCACTATCCTGATGGGCATTCTCCCAATGCTAGATTCCAGCTCTGACCGAGCCCCCCAAGGCAGGCGCGTGTGTGTGTGTGTGTGTGTGTACCCCCTCCCGTGACAATGCCCTTCAGATGTTACGGTACTGCAGCCACCACGGGGGGTTCACCGTAGTATCATGACATCTGAAATTACCCTCAGTGCCATGCTCAGGGATGAAAACCTCCATGAAAATATGGAGGGGAATGGTGGCTGAGAGTCTATGGTGCAACTGAAGACCAAGATGGAAAGGTTTGATATTTCAGAGCTAGCTATCTGGCATTTTTCAGAGCTAATTTATTTCTTTCCTTTTTTTAATTTGAGGAACTGCAAAAGGTGCTGCTGTAGCTAAAAGAAATGTGAGGAGAAATTAATGCAAGATGATTTTGTTGTGAACATAATGACAATGCATGGGTGGATGGTAGTCCAAACTCAGTAGTGTCAGAGAAACAGGAATAATAACCAGAGGCTGCATGAATTGCAAACCAAAGCAGTATTTGTTGGTGCTATTTTTGTCATTCATAGGCAAAGTCTGCTGACAGGGACCTGTGTCTGCTGCCAATGGGGAAAATGCAGTGAACATGGGTCCTTAGTTAAACATGGAGAAAGAATGAGAGAAGGAGCATAACAAAGTATAAAACACTGAAGCATTCTTTAAAATGTGCATTTTGGACTGTTGAGGGGCAGGGCTGGGAGCCTTTCAGGAGCTGCCCCATGGCAACAGATTGTCAACAGACCCCAGGTGATATCCATTCCCCCCTACCTTGTGAGAGGAGAGGTGGTGGGGCCAGGGAAGCCCCAGGATTTCTGGGACCGTGGGGGGAACCTCTTTAGCAGTGCATGGCTCAGTGCCGCCACAGGTGTGCTACATAGGTCACATGCTTAAGGGCCGTGCGCTGGTCCTTAGGTGTGGCCCTTAGTGAGACCGTGGGGGCTGGGGGGGAAGTCTTGGCAGTAAGGCGATTGTCTTTGTTTATTATTTTTGTTTGTTGTATGGGATTGGGTTGATCCCCTCAAGTGGGGTGTGGAGGGGAGGTGAGTAGGTTTGGGTGGGTTTCCCCCCCTGAAATCCAGGTCCTCGTTCATGGATTCAGTGGGGTGCCACCCAGTGAGAGCGGGTAGTGTGGGTGGGGGGAGGTGAGGTGGGGGTCCCCTCTGCCTTGGAGATGGAACAGCCTGTGGTCGGGGGTCGAGGCTGAGCGGATGGAGGGGACACAGCCATTGGGGTTGTGATGGGGCGGAGGAGATATGGTCCTAATGGGCATGCTTTTAGATCATTGAGGGGAACGAGATGTTTGGTGCCTGTTCCCTGAGCAGTTGCCTGGGCAGATGGGGAGGTGGTTCAAGACCAGAGAGCTCTCGGGCCAAAGGAATTCTTTGCTGTCCTCATAGCAGCTGTGAAGTCCCGTCCAGTGGAGCTGTTCCAGGTGGTGCAGGGGCTGGTCAGTCCGACCTCCCTCTGCTTGGACGTGGAATCTTCTAGGGTCTGCTGTGTCATGTTTGTTAACTACTTTGCAGATAAGATTGCTCGGATTCACCATAACTTTGGTGCTGTGTGTTGTGAAGAGGGAGGAGAGCCAGAGCCTGAAGAAGCCCTGTCTGGTCTGGTTTTATGGGATCTGTTTCAGGAGGTGACGCCAGCTGAGGCAGAGGATGTTCTGGGGTCTGTTAGGGTCACCTGTTCTGAACTGGATCCATCCCATCCTGGTTGGTGAAAGCCTTCTGGGAGACACTAGGGCCACTGCTGGTGGGGGTGATCAATGCCTCCCTTCGGGAAGGCAGAGTGCCAGAATGTTTGAAGGAGGCAGTGGTGCGGTCTTTGCTCAAGAAACCATCACTTGATGTTGACTCACATGCCAGCTATCAGCCAGTCTCTAACCTTCCCCTTTTAGGGAAGGTTATTGAGCAGATGGTGGCCGAGCAGCTCCAGGTGCACCTAAACAGCCTCAGCTTTCTATATCCCTCACAGTCTGGCTTTCGCCCAGGATATGGTACAGAGACTGCGCTTGTGGCATTGTTTGATGACCTACGTTGGAAGATGGACTAGGGGTGTTCAACTTTACTGGCCCTATTAGATCTCTCGGCAGCTTTTGACATGGCTGATCACGTGTTGTTGGTGACTCGCTTGTGGCTAATGGGCAGGATTAGGTGGAATGGTCCTACAATGGTTCTGTTCCTATCTAGCCGGTAGGACCCAACAGCTAATGTTAGGTGATGATTCATCTTCTCCTCGTGACCTCTTGTGTGTCCCGCAAGGTTCCATTCTGTCCCTGCTCTTGTTCAACGTGTTCATGTAGCCACTGGGTGAGGTTGTGAGATGATGCGGAGTGAGTTGCCATCAATATGCTGATGACACTCAGCTGTACCTTTCATTTTCTTCAGACCCAGGCCCGGAAGTCTTTGTGTTCTGCCGGTGTTTGGCAGTTGTGGAGGAGTGGATGAGGCAGAGCTGACTGAAGCTGAATCCTGACAAGATGGAGGTAATGCTGGTGGGGAGAGCGGCAGGTGTGTGACATTTACTATCATTTATGGGGTTTGCCCTCTGCTGGTCTCCCTGGTGCAGAGTCTGGGAGTGCTCCTTGATTCCCGGCTCCGCTTGGATGTCCAGGTGGAGGCGGTGGCGAGGGGGGCCTTTCCGACAGTTACATCTGGTTCGGCGGCTTCGGCCTTACCTCTCGGACTGTGACCTGGCCACCATCATTCATGCTTTTGCTACCTCGAGGCTGGACTACTGCAATGCGCTCTATGTGGGGCTACCCTTGGTGACAATCTGGAGGTTACAGCTGGTGCAGAATGTGGTGGCTTGACTCCTTATGGGGTTGGGTTGCCAGGAGCACGTTTCACTGGTGCGCCATCTCCTGCACTGGCTTCCTATTTTTTTTCCTGGCTCGATTCAAGGTGTTGATTCTTGCCGTTAAAGCTGGGCTCGGCCTGGGCCCAACCTATCTGCAGGATCGCCTCACTCCCCGAGTTCTGGATCTACCCCTGAGGTCTGCTGGGGGTGCCTTCCTGTAGGTCCCATGAGTCAACTGGGGGGCCACTATGGAGAGGGCATTCTCAGTGGCTGCACCCTGGCTGTGGAACTCCCTCCTGGAGGAGGCTCACCTGGCCCCAGACCTGTTGACTTTTCATCACTTGGTAAGACCTGGCTGTTCCACCAGGTCTTCGGTGGAGGGGATGGGTGAGGGTGGTTATGTGGGCGGGGGGAGGGGGAGAGGGGAAGTTATGGGAGGGGTTGTGTTTTGTTATATTTTTATGTTGGGTGGGAATGTTGTTTTATATTTATATGACTTTATTATGATGATGTTGTTTTATTTATATGATTTTATTGTAAGCCAAGCCGAGCCTCCGGTGATGGAGTTGGACGGGGCATTAAATTGTCAAAATAACTAACTAACTAACTAACTAACTAACTAACTAAATAAATAAATATACAGTGTCAGGAATGGAGCATGGATAAGTAGCCAGGTGATCCTCAGGTTCTAAGGGCAGCCCAGAGACTGGTCATTATAAGGTGGTCAGTCCAGGAGGGTTGCCCGCTAGTCCTGACCCTTACACTGTGTCAGACAAAGGAGAGCAGAGCAAGGCAGGACGGTCCTCAGCTGTTAAAGCAAATGCCATTGAGTTTTGCCTTTGACTTCAGTAGATGGAAAATTGCACCCTGCATTTGCCAGAGGCAATGCTAGACTTTTCTGTTTGGCCAAGCATTTGTCAGGTGGGAATCGAGGCTTGGGCTAGGGGTTTGTATAGGTTTTACATATGTTTTTAATGTATTATTATTTGCAGTTAGTAGTTATGTTTTATTTATTAGTTACCAATCCTCAGAAGAGGATATAAAGTTAAATAAATAAAATAAGATCCACTCATGACTGTGTGACCAAAATAAGATCTTAGTCATGACAGACTGTAGATAGATAAAGCTTTATTGTTTAGGCTGTTGGCCATAACAAAATTTTCCATAAGTAATAAAAATACAAAACACAAAATACAAATACAAAATACAAATACATACATAGGCCATAAGGCCATAGTCGAGAGTAAAAGGTACCTTAAATTTAAATTTGGCTTAACCTTCTCGGGGGTTATGGTGCCAACATTTGTCCCCTGCTAAACATCCCATAGATAGTGAGTACAATCAACCCACTAGTCAGTATCCCCTTATCCGAGTCACAAGATTAAACTTTACTGCATGGCCAAAGTTATTACAAAATATAATATAATACAGTACAGTAAAATAAAGAAGCACAAATGAACACACCATCCACTGGAACGCAACAAGAAAGTCTGAAAACAATTCAGAGCGATAATACAACCTTAAACTGTTCCACACCCAAACTATTGGGCATTGACATCAAGGCGAGTTTGTCTTATACGGATAACTATCTGACAGAAGCTTGCCACAGCCCTTGTTGTTTCGGAATCAACTGGGCTAAGAAGCTTGTGAAAGATGTTTTGACTAGAATGGATACTAGGGTCCATAAGGATCCCACCCAGGTACTTATATCTCGGTCTTCTCGTTTCTCCTCCTACCTCTCTGACTGCTCCTTTAATGTGTCTCTCTCCAACTCTACCTCCTCCTCCTTCCCCCTCTCAGTTGGTGTTCCTCAAGGCTCTGTTCTTGGCCCTCTCCTCTTCTCGATCTATACCTCATCCTTAGGCAAACTCATTGCCTCCCATGGCTTCCAATACCACCTCTATGCTGATGACACTCAACTCTATCTCTCTACTCCCTCTCTCTCTCCCTCTGTTCAAGCTCGTCTCATCAACTGTCTCTCTGACATCTCTACCTGGATGTCTCAACGTCAACTCAAACTCAACATGGCTAAAACTGAACTCCTTATCTTCCCCCCTCATCCTTCCTCTCCTTCCTCACTGTCAATAACTATTGATGGAGTCACCATCCTGCCTGTCCCCCAAGCCCGTAGCCTAGGCTTCATCTTTGACTCAGCCCTTTCTTTTAAACCCTACATTGACTCTGTTGCTAAATCCTGTCGCTTCTCCCTCCATAACATTGCTAAGATTCGCCCTTTTCTCTCTGTCTCGTCTGCCAAAACTCTTGTTCATGCTCTGGTCATCTCTCGCCTCGATTACTGTAACCTCCTTCTCACTGGCCTTCCCCGGTCTCACCTTTCTCCCCTCATCTCTGTCCAAAACTCTGCTGCCAGGGTCATCTACCTCGCCAGTCGCTTCGACCATGTGCAGCCCCTCCTCTCTTCGCTTCACTGGCTTCCCCTTCCTGAACGAATCCTGCACAAGCTCCTAGTCTTCACCTATAAAGCTCTTCACAACCTTGCTCCCCCCTACCTCTCTGCACTTATCGCCCTCCATACTCCAGCCCGTGCACTTCGCTCCTCCTCTGTCCCTTCTCTCACCCTTCCACACCTTCCCTGCTCCCCTAACGCCTTCGTCCCTTCTCACTTGCTGCCCCCCATGCATGGAACTCCTTCCCTGTCTACATCAGCCTTGCCCCCTCCCTTCATACCTTCAAATCTCTCCTTAAAACACACCTCTTTCGCTCTGCTCTGTCTGTCTCTTTATCCTGCTGAGCCAATATTTCCTATACCTACAGTCTGTTTACTCTTATCCTTGCCACATGGACCTGCCTGCTGTCATTCACATCATAACCAAGCCAAGTACGTGCACTTGAGACCTCGCATCTTAATGAATGTTAGACCCCTTGTTTCTCCCTCTGTTCCCCTTCCTATGTCTCTCCCCAGCTCCTGTATCTCAGATTGTAAGCCCTAGGGGCAGGGACCATGTCTATTTTATTACTTTGTAAAGTACACTGCTGGTCCTATATAAATGTTTGTTAATAATAATAACAACAATATCTCAGTCCAGAAAGTGTAGGACAGTGAAAAAGAATGACCAGCTGAATTGACTTCCTTCATAGCACAAAGAGTACACAACCGCAGGTCCCTGGGAATACCCATATAATCACCTTCCAAAAGTGCCAAAGGGAAAACATTACATCTCAGTCTGGTAAATGCAGATCTCTTACTGAAATTCATTCACTCAAACAAATAGCATGAACCTGAGTACAGAAGGTTAAATGGATTATAATTCGGGGCAACCCTCTTCTCAACCAAGAGAGCACCCTCCAACTGCAAGATCTGGTCGGACAACCTCCTTTTAATTAAGATTTTAGTTGCCTTAAGGCCAACCCGCCTCAGACCCCTGGGAGAAAAGCCCAGTTTTAGGACTTCAAGTTCCACTACTTTAGCCCAAGTACCCCCAAGTTCACTATTGAATGTCATCAACAAAGGAAACAATACCACTTTGGCCCAATTGAGTACTGACTGAAGAGTATAGAACTTAAGGGAGGGGGCAAAGAGATGCAGATCTTAAAATCACCTGCGGGATACCCCTAGGAACTCCCAGTATCGATCGCAAAAAGCCATTTTGGATACTCTCCACTTTATTAAGAAAGAGTATATCCCAGGCCGGAAATGCATATAGAATCTGGTTTACAGTCTTGGCCTTAAAAAGATGGAGACCAGGGGAAACCAATTTCCCCCCTGGCCAAAAAAGTATTTGACAATAGCAGCTGAGGATTTTCCTACTTGGTCCTTAACTGCCTCAAAATGGAGGTTCCAACTAAGAGAAGAAGAGAAGATCACCCCTAAATATTTAATGAAGCAAACCTGTTCGATTGGGTTTCCCCTAATAGTCCAGGAATGAACTTTCTGAGAGCCCTTGGATCCTACAATCAGCACCTTAGTTTTGGCATAGTTTATAGATAGCAATTCAGCATGACAATAATTCCCAAAAAGTTGCATGGACCGCCTCAGCGCAACCAACGATTGGGAAATTAGGACGGTGTCATCTGCATACAAAAGGAGTGGAACTTGCCGATCACCAATTTTGGGTGCATGCGTGTCTATAGTCTTCATAAATGCCACCAAATCATTTAGGAAAATATTAAAAAGGACAGGGGCCAATAGGCAGTCTTGCCTTACCCCCAATCCCACCTGAACCTGCTTCGTGAGGGCACGACTAGAGTCAAATCTGACTTGCAATGTATTTCCAGTGTGCAATTTTGTCAGCAAGAATAAAAATCTAGGGTCAATTGATAAATAATTTAGTTTCACCCAAAGTCGTTCCCTACACACTGAGTCAAATGCCTTCTCTAAATCTATAAAGCAGAGGTAAAGTTTCCTTCGTTGGGTGACACATTTACTAGGGGTGGAAATTCCAGAACTTCCGGTATTCAATGCTGCCGGTATTTGGTGTACCGGCAGTATCGGATTAAACCTGGTAATACAGGGTAATTTACCGGATTCCCCGTACTGGATTTTTTACATTGCGGCCATTCAAATGAATGGCCGCAATGTAAAAAAACACACACACACACACCCCCTTTCCCTCCCCAGTCCAGGCTGTGCGGGTGGAAGGGGGACACCCCCCACCCACCCTGCCCAGCCTGGATTTTTAAAAATTTTTTTCCCCCCGAAGTCCCTGCTAGTGCAGGCTCTGGGCCGCCACTGGTGACCCAGAGCCCGCACCAGCAGGTAGGTAGGACTAGGTATAGGTACTAGTACTGTACTAGGGTGATCCCTGGGGTGGGGGGTGGTTTAACACCCCCCCTACCCCAGGGATCACCCTACCTCCCCACCCAGGGATCGCCTACCTTGCACTCTGGGCAGCGGTGGTCCGGAAGCTTCAGCGCTGGCTGTGGCTGCCAGCTTCAGTGCTACTAGGCCTTCTGGGGAAACCCAGAAGTTCACTGGAAGGCCTAGTTGTGCTGAAGCCGGCAGCCACAGCCAGCGCTGAAGCCGCCAGACTGCCGTCGCCGCCCGGAGCGCAAGGTAGGTGATCCCTGGGTGGGGAGGTAGGGTGATCCCTGGGGTGGGGTGTGTGTTAAACCACCCCCACCCCAGGGATCACCCTAGTACCTGCTAGTGCGGGCTCCGGGGCGCCGGTGGCGGCCCAGAGCCCGCACTAGTAGGGAGTGGGACTTAATTTTTTTAAAAACAAAATCCAGGCTGGGCAGGGTGGGTGGGGGGTGCCCCCTTCCACCCACACAGTCTGGGAGGGGGGAGGTTTTTGTTTTTTCCCCCATTGATTTCAATGGGGACAGTTCCCCATTGAAATCAATGGAACAAATCCGGTACCGGTAAACCGGTACAAATCCGGAAATCTGGGTTTTTTGAATCCGGTAACCAGTAAAACCGGTAACCGGTAATTGCTCTGATGTCCCACCCATAATATTTACTTAATAATGAAGAAAGCACAAATATGTGGTCTGTCGTAACTCTGCCTTCCTGGAATCCGGCTTGTTCTGGCTCAATTATATCATTTCTAGACAACCAAGCTTTCAATTTACCCAACAGAAATTTAGAGTATAGTTTACCAATAATGCTTAGTAAGCCTATCGGACAATAATTTCCTGGGAGCACGGAGTCACCTTTTTGTATATGGGGATGACAATACTGTTGAGCCAGGAAGAAGGGATATGTCCTGTAACATTTATAGATGAGAAAAGAGGTGCCAATAACTTGGCCCACCACTCCGGATCACTCTTTAATATTTTAGGGGTCACATAATTAGGTCCTGGGGCCTTTCCAGACTTAAGTTGCAAAATGAGAGCTACAACCTCCTCTGGGGTTACTGGTTGCCACCGTTTGAACCTATGGTAAGAGACAATACTAATATCAGATTCCCCCGGAATGGACTTAGAAAATAAAGCCGTATAAAAACTTTCCCATACTTCTGGACACAAAACAGACAAATGGGTATCCCTATTGCCCTGATGGACCGATCGAATAATATTCCAAAATTTCTTAGAGTCCTGACCATTAGCTGCCCTCAGGAATAACAACCATTGGGTCTTTTGAAAATTGAGTTTCTTTACAGAGAGTTTACGATAATCTTTCCGGAGTACTAATAGATTTTTCTTAAGAGGTTGGAGGGGATTTTTCTTAAGTTTCCTAGCTACATGACGAAGAGACCCTCTCGCATTCCAGCACTCAATATCAAACCAAGGTGGAGGTCTTACTAATTGTTTTGACCCAGTATATTGGGGGCTCCTACAAGTTACAAATGGTAACAATAAAGACATCAACTTGTCATACCAGATTAAATTTTCAGACTCTTAGGCTGAGATTTTTGAGTATAAATAAACTATTTCCGGTTGATTTGTAAATGCAAGAAAAGCATTATTAAGCTCCTCAGACCACTTAACTCGTACCGAGACCATTTCCTCACCTACTATGCATGAGCTGAGAGTCCTGGTACTAAAGGATTTTGCTCCAGCCTTAGGGTCAGTAATTTTCAAAGTGATTGGTAAATGGTTAGTTTCAAAAGTTGGAACAACTAGAAAATTGATAACATTTGGAAAAAAAACTAGAACCATAGTTTTTTTATGCTGGAACCATAAAGTGAATGGAAGGTAAAGTTACCCTCTAAGGGTATTTTCAGATGTGACGAGATCACAGTGAACCATGGTCAATACCCACATGGGGCCAAAGCACCCTGAATGTCTGTTAGGCGGCTGCCAGATGTTCACCATGGTTGATTCCCACTTGGGGTCAATTTCAGCCACGCTTCCGGTGCTCCCCACCAGAAAATCCACGAAAGCGTGGTAAAAGAGATCCCCGGTGGGAACCAACAAAAAGTAACATCTGACCGGTGACCACGGCCCGGAATCCCCAGTGGGATTCTGGGCCGTGGTCAAATCGGGCGGGCACTGCGGCTGCATTGGCCATGGTGCCCGCCCATTTCCCCAGAGGGCAGGCAGTGGAGGAGCATGGGGGGGCAGGGCCGTGCGACTGCACGTTGCGCTGTGCCACCCCTCCCCGATTCCTCGCCAGGATCAGCCGGCATGTCTGTTGGACGTGCCGGAGTGATCCCAGCGGGGAATCATCTGGGTGATTCCGGGTGATTCCGGGCAAATGCCGCCCCGTCTCGTCTGAAATCACCCTAAATCATCCTCCACCCGACCATTCACAGTTCCAATTCATAACACCCCTAAGATTAAAGAAAAATTTCCAATTTCTGCAGTGGAGATGCAAGTTCTTTTACTGGAAAGGCTGGAGTCATTGTATACCCATCTGGGTGAGCTAAGGCCAAGAAATAAATTGAGTAGATCTTTAGGGTCCCCCCAGATGGCTGCATCTGATGTTCAACTACCTTTGATTGCGCAGACTCATTTGACTATCCAGTCTCAGTCTACTTTTTTATCCCCCATTCTGGGAGTTAGCAGTAACACTGTTGTGGGTAATGAGAAAGAAATTTCTACCTTACTTCCTGAGACTCCAAGTGACCAGGGTTTTCATCTGGAGGAGGATACGCATGGGATGGCTAGGGTTCCATCCCCTCGATTGGTGCCTTTGGCAAACCAGATTTTACCTCTTCAAACTGACCCTGGAGTTGCAGAAATAGGTGCAATTAAGAAACTACCACTAGTATCATCTAGCTCCCAGAACCCGATTCAACAACAGAAAACCAGAAGGGCTCTCTTTCCAGAGGAGTCCTTAGTCCCCCCCTTTGGTAGTTTCTGATTCCTCTTCAGGAAGAGCTTTGAAGCATCACACTAAGATACCCTCATTTTATAACTCGTGACCAGAAGGTGGGGATTTGTCTAAACTTTCTTTTGTCTCTTGGAATATTTCTGGGTGGAGGGCCCGTCAGCTTGATGTTGATTTCTTAAATTTTCTAGCCAGGTACGATATTGTGTTTCTTCAAGAAACCTGGCTGTTGGGGTTGCCTCGCTGTAGGAGTTACAGGGGATTTGACATGCATTGGCTGGAGGCTACCCCTTCATTATACCCAGGTAGACCTAGTGGTGGTCTTGCTTTATTAATTTCAGTTAATTTACAAGTTAAAGTTAAATCCATTAGCTCTTACAACTCCAATTTTGCTATTTTTTATTGTTTATTTCCTTCGGACCTGGAATTTTTAGTGGGAAATGTCTATATCCCACCAGAAACCTCGCTCTATTATTCTGGCCCTTGTGCATGCAGCTCTTAGGTGCGCGGCTCTTGGTGCACGCCGCTGGCACTGCTGCTGGCTAGCACCTTCAGTTATACTGGGCTCCCGCTGATCACAGGTGTCCTTGGTCAGGGAAAACAGCCGCCACGGAGCTCTCAGGGTCCACTCGCCAGCACGATCCCCGCACACTGCTCACACCACTCACGCTGATGCCGTCGGCTAGCACCTTCAATTATGACAGATTGTATGCAGGGCTGGACTTAGGAATTTTGCACCCCTAGGCCCTTCTTAGACTGTTGCCCCCAAGCCAAGCCCCACCCCCATGCTGTGTGTTCATGGTTGGGGGAGCGCTGTGTGAATGATATGATGCGCGCGCCTGGGGTGACTGGGGGTGAATGCACGCGCCTGCCTAACATGCATCCCCACTCCCCCCCCCGCTTGTCCCCATGCACGGAGCAACCAGGGAAAATGGAAGTTGCTCCGTGGGTGCGGATGAGCAGGGAGTGAGTGGGGATGCGTGTGCGGCCATGTGCATGCTCCACCCATGCACCAATGTGCCCACGGACCCCCCCAGCCAGCGGAGTCATGTAAAAAGGGCATGTAAGGAGCCACTCAAAGCAGAACAGAAGGTTTCTGCCTTGTACAAGATTCTTTGAGATGGTTCCAAACATTCTCACAACACCCACCCGTCCAGCCCTGCATGGAATTTGTTTTTTATATTCTTAGAAAGGGTTGGAAGGAACTGTTATTCTGAGGGAGGAGAGTGCTTTTTATAGTAGAGGAGCTCGAGACTGGGATCGGGGTCCCCCTCTTTCTCTAGGCTGTGCCCCGGATGCCCACTAGGCCAGTCGCAACCCAGTTGCCTGTGCCCACATGGGTTCCCAAGTGATCAGAAACCCTCACCAATCAGGGAGCTTTTGGAGGTCCACACCCCCAGAAACGCCTCCCCTTGTTCTCCCAGCCCAGCCGTAACTCAGAGAACCTTCTCTGGCCACCTGTAGCTTGGAAGACTTCACAGTGGGGTTGTCTCATATAAAAAAGGTTCGTCTAGGCTCTTACCTAGATAGGATACCCCCCCAAGGCCAAATAAACACACAAGCGCGCTAGCCTTGGTTATAAAACATATATTAAGTGAATACAAGTATAAGGCTGTTGATCAGATGGTGCAAGTCCACAAACCAAATATAAAGTACATGCATTCTAAAATCCACTGCTGTTCCCTAACTGTCCTCTTACCCTTAAGGCACAATTCAGGTCCATCAGTGTCTCTCACGGCCTTGGTGTTGAGGCCGGGCTCAGTCCCTTTAGTGACTTGGAAAGTCTCTAGTTCATGGTTGTGCAGCCTCTCCTACAAGCTGCTTACTCCTTACTGGTCAATATGGAAGAGAGAGTGTAGAGCTCCTGTGTCTTCACTTTCTTTGCAGGGGGCTCTGGTAACTTCCTCCCTCCTGCTCCTTTTGTTATTCTGAGCTGGTTGCAGATCCCACCTGGGTGTTACCTTTGCAACAAAATGCTCGTTCTGCCTGACAATGGTTTTTCTGTCCCCCCACCCTGCCAAACCAGCTCAGCAGGGTGGTAAGGCTCACAATCTTCTAATATTTATCTTTAGTTGTCCTTGTTAGTAGCCATATTTACCCCCAGTACCCCAAATTCTGTGTCCCATTACCCCAAATGACTGTGTTGCCCCCTTTTCCCCATGACAGAGACCATCACATGGTCTATTATTTGAATAGGGTGAGCATGCACAACCCAGTAGTGAGAATGTTGGGAGCTATCTCGAAGAACCTTCTTTACAAGGCAACAACCTTCTGATCACACGTGGGGAGGAGCCGTTTGTAAACAAACAGCTTTATCTCCCGGTCTGATTGGTGTCCCACTGCTGCTGCTGCAGCACTACTAGCAGACAGATGGCAGAGGCAGGTGAGGGCTAGGGACCCAGGCATCAGCCTTTGCTGCGGCCAGCAGCCTTGGCTGTGCAGGGAGAAAAACAAAAAACAAAAACAGAGCAGGGCAGAGCTGGCGCCAGGATTGCCGCCCCCCAGAAAATGCTCCCCAAGGCCCGGGCCTAGGGGCCTGCCCCTAAGTCTGGGCCTGATTGTACGGACATGCAAAAACGGACCCCGTGGCATTTGACTGTACAAATTCACTTGTGCCTGGTTCCCTTTGCCAGGGTTTTAATATGCTCAGACTTTCTATGTTCCTTGTACAGCTGGGTCTGCCAGGCCACAGTGGTGTCTGCAGGTCTTGACCAGGTCCATTATGTTCTCATATAGCAGTCTTAGCCAAGCTGCCACAAAGCCATGCAGGCTGGGCTGAGAGCCTGCAGCTAAAAGACCATCCCCTGTCTCTCAACCACCTAGCCTGTTACTCCATCCACCTGGTTGGCAAACTTAGCCCTGCTCAGTGAACAGTCTCCATATTACTTTCCATGTGACTCTTGGACTGCTTTCCTAGGAGTGACCTCTGCTTGTATGTTGACACTGAAAACACTTCCTGAATTTATTGCTGATCTTTGAATCTTCTGACCTTAAGCCACTGTGCACCTCATGAGCTGTATTTGGGATCACCCCTTGGTTATGGCATCAGTACATTTGATCTCCTGGACTGGACCCCCAGCGTACTTCTGGATCTGTGAATTAATTTACCACTCTCGGCTACAGTGAAGACCCTGAACTTGCAACAAAACTGAATTCAGATTGAGATTGTCTGATTTTGAAATTTTGATTTCCATATTTCGCAAGCTCTAATTCTTTTGAGTTGGTTCTTCTTAATTGAGAGAGGAAAGAATATGAATCCCACCCACTTGTGTCTCCAAAATGACTACATTTGGACACATCTGTAACTCTCTCGTTTTGTATATGAAGAATTGAATCATTTAACAATATTGACACTGTCGCCACACATCATGGCTGAGCTAACACCAGCTACACTTGCATTTTTGTGGCTTTCTCCATTGCTATAACAACTTAAAGTTGAGATCTGGGAGAATAAGATGGGAGATTCTTAGAAGTGCCTTTATGATGTGCTGTCATGTGCCAGTACTTTTAAATTTGCAGACCTGAAAAAAAGCTTTTTTATTTTTCAAACAGCTATTGCCCCTTACAAAGAAGACACACATTTACTTTATCGAAGTCTTTACTTTTGCCTTTTCATTTTGCATCAGAAACCTGAAAAATACCTATGAAAAAAGACAAGACTAGAAAATCCCACAGTCCATAGGAAAAAGATACCACATAGGATAGCCAACATACCAAAATATCACCCGCACACCATAGGGTGTATAGAATGTTTGCCACTTTGATAGGCAATATTAATTAAAACATAATGTACAGAAAGTTGTAGAGAGCTCCAATCTCTGATAAATAGAACTGCACATGAGCTGTGCATCCACTGAACATTAGTTGGTCAACTTAGAAAGTCAGCAAGTACTGGATTCCCTACAGTTGGTTTGTGGTTTCCAAAATTAAAAATATGCTTTGTGTGGTGCATAGAGAAAAAACGCATATTAGAGTCTCTGTTCCGGTGCAGTGCCATTTTCACAATAGGCAGAACAATTTCAGAAATCATGCCTTCCTAACCCTTCTAGGGGATGCTGACACAAACATGGAGATATCTGTAATAGGGTTACAAGTGTCCCTTCAGTTTGTATACAGTTATATACAGTTCACCACCACCATACATTTCTTGGTACTTATACACAGTTGCTATCAGGCAACAGCCCTCTGGCTGCCAAACTCCTTTTAGTCATTAATCCTCTGGCTCCCAATGCCGTTATCCAGAATCCAGCGAGGTAACCCCCTCTGGCTGGCTAGGCCCAGTCCAATCCAGCTAGGCAGTTTACCTCCGGCTCAGAAGCTTCTAGCAGCTCTCTGTTGGACACCGAGCTCTACTCCAGGTCCTGCCTCTTTAGTAGCCTTCTTGCAGGAGAGCTCTCATCTGAGGTCTCTCTCCTATGGCCACCCCCAAGCAACTGCCCTTTCTGGGCTTTATAGGCCCAGGCACGCTCAAACCGGCCCCTTCCCACTGTGCATGCTTACGGACGTAGAATCTCACTGGCATCCCCCATCCCCAGGGAGCATGCTCGGGGACTTCGGCTCTGGTAAGAACTGCTCAGTCCACGTGTGCGGTCAGGCGCTGTCTTTTTGAGAGGGTGCTGTTCTTGCAGGCCTGCTTCCGAAAGGGCAGCAGGTCTTCCAAGCAGCTCCCCGCTACAATATCCTTTCATATTGAAGTCAATGGTAATTTTGTCTTTGACTTTAATAATAGGGTCAGGATTACACTAAAAGCGAGTTTGTTTCTCTTTTGTAATTTTATACAGAAAGAAAAGAGGTACGGGTGCGCTATCCATCTCTTCAAATCTGCTGCAAGGGAAAAGCCAAATAAAGATATATCAGAGATTTACATCTGGATGTGTACCACTGGTGAAGCTGCAGTACAGGCCATGTGCTATATTCTTTGCGGATGGGGGGGGAGGGTGATCAGTTAAATAAACACGACCACTACACAATTCTCAGACATTTTACTTTTAATTGCCTTCCACTCAATCCATAAAAAATATATGACTCTGGCTCTGAGGCATCTGGCTGCTCCGCTGCAGCTCCCTGTTAGAGATAGAGGTCAACTCCAGCTCTCGCCTCTTTATAAATAAAGCTGACAATAAAACCATAATCAATTATTTTTGATTATTAATCAATAATCCAATTGACAGCAATAATAAAATTAATACAATAAAAGTTCCCTTCCTCATTCCAAAAACCCTCCCCCCAGCCCTCAATCACACCCAAAGCCCCCAACCAACCCCATCCCTGCCCACCAAATACTTTTCTATAAAAGTGGGACAGCACAGCAATTGAGAACGCTGTCCTACAGCCCCTTGTCCTATGGACAAGAGTGGCAGATGGAGCCTGCAAGGGGGTGTGTGTGCTCCCCGGCTGACTGCAGGTGCCATGGTGAAACATGACAGGACAGACAGTCTTTCAGATATATGGGGCCCAGATAGTTTAGAGCTTTAAAGGTCCTTGAATTGTGCCTGGAAAGCTATAGGCAGCCAGTGCAGACTTTGGAGCACCGGTGTAATGTGCTCCTGGCGACTCATCCCTGAAAAAGAGCTGAGCCACTGCATTCTGCACCAGCTGCAGCTTCTGAACAGTCACCGAGGGCAGCCCCACATGCAGTAGTCTAGCCTTGAGGTGCTGAAAACATGGATGACAGTGGCCAGATCTGAGTCAGAGAAAAAAGGTCAAAACCAGCACCTTGAATCGTGCCCAGAAGGCTATAGGAAACCGGTGCAGACTGTGGCCGTTTTCACACAGACACTCTCCACCCACTACCCACCCACCCACTATATATGTTGCAGGGCTTCAGTGTTGCCCTATGGGTGCCCTGTAACATATATAGTGGGCAGAAGGTGGGTGGGTAGTGGGTGGAGAGTGTCTTGTGTGAAAACAACCTGTAAAGCACAAGTGTAACGTATTAATGGCAACCCACCTCCAAAATCTGCACAAGCCGCACAATACACGTTCTATCCAAACAGGTGAACAGAGCTAATTAGAAACCACTGTCTATACTGATATCACCATAGGGTCCTGTTTCTCTGCAGGGTTGCACAACATTGCCAACAGTCTCCAGAGAGCTCCTTCCTTCTCTGCTTCCAGGTACAGACTGAGTCCCTTCTCTAGCTGGCTCAGTTTTATAGTTGGGCTGACTTAGCCACACCCATCTCACAGCTACTTCCTGTTCCTGTCTCATGCAGGCAGAGTGGTTGTGTCTCACCTTCTGGCTCTTGGAAGCTCACAGAACCAGGTGAGTCCACTCTACTAATTATTGTAGCAGCTTGCAGTGGGACTTCTGCAAACTGGCTTTTCTATGCCCCTTTCAGTTACTTGGCTGCAGTCTGCTACACCAGTATTCAACTTCAGTCAGCTCACCCCCATCGGCTGAGCGTTACGAAGACCTTCCTAACGGTAAGAACTATTTGACAGTGGAACAAATTGCCTAGGGTGGTGGTGAGTTCTCCTTCGCTGGAGGTTTCCAAACAAAGGCTGGACGGCCATCTGTCGGGGATGCTGTCGCTGTGGATTTCCTGCACTGAGCAGGGGGTTGGACTAGATGACCTCTGAGGTCACTTGCAACTCTATGATTCATCCAGTCCCCGACAGCAGCCAGGTACTGGGAAAACACTGAGACTGTGGGATGTGGGTTGGATGAAAATGAGATAATCAAGTCCCTTTCCCATTTGCTGTATGTTTCTTGACTACATACCTGGATAATACTAACGCCTCCTTAAAAGTCCACACGGCAAACCCTATCGGAACTCTGTAGGTGGAAGGGTCTTCTTTTCTCATAGCTCATAGAGTTAGTTTGAAGTGCTCTTTTGCAATAAGTCTGCTCTAATAAGTTTGTAGTATTCGATGACTTTTTCTAATCCAAGTTTTCCCTCCCTTTCAAATTATCCCAAGGCCATGAGGCAGCCAACATTCTCTCTTGCACCGGTAGATTCCCCTCCATCACTATGCAGCTTCTGCTTTGTAGGCAAATGTTTGCTTTCAGTCAGCACTAGCTGAGAATATGTGGCTGGCCCACTTGCCGTATTCATAGGGTATCAACACATGGAACCCGGAGCCATGCTGTGGGGTCCCCAAGGAACAGCCATCACCATGGACAGCGTGCAGAGCCTGTCAAATGGGCACCCCCCTACCCACAACTTAAATGGTGCTAGCACACTCCCCTCCCCACCCCCACTGGGCTGCCTGACAACTGGGCAGCCGCTCAAGTGACCTCTGCTGTCCCTGGGCCACTCAGGGACAGTGAAATCCCACCCCCCCAACTGTCAGGTGGCTCCCATAGACCATGCAGTCCTTTCCTTCTCCCCCACCCCTTCCCCACTGGCTCTCAGCTGAACGGGGCATGCTAGCGCGGGTTTCAATGGAAAAGGGGGGGGGGTCATGGCCAGGGATGACTTCTTCCCTGACTGTAACCCCCCTTTCCATCGGAGCCAGCGTGAGTGCACCCCTCCTAGCTGACAGCTGACTGGGAGAGGGGAACGTAGATCATGCCCCTGAGAGCCTCTGGGACCTTCTGTGCTCCCAGCAAACTGTCAGATGAGAGGGTTGTGTTAGTGGTACCTCTATAGTGTTGGTAGACCTGAGACTGTGGGAGACCCTAACAAATGAGACCTGACCCTGTGGTTTCCCGTTGCCCTGGTTTGAGGCAGGTTAACCTGCGCTACATGCTCCACATTCCCGGGATTAACATGGAGCTGGGCTGCCCCAGAGTGGTCCTACGGCGGCCCTGGGGCAAACCTCTGGCAGCCACCATTCAGACAGATAGGTGAATCCAGGGTTACTGGGGGTCAATGTGGGGAAGCTTCTTGTTTGGTAATACCCATAGGCCTCTGAACTTAATTTATTTTTTAAAAAGGTAACTATTTTACTACTGAGAGTTTGGTAACAAGTTATTGCTGTTCGTAGCAGTGGAGCAGAATTGAGAGGGGGCTGTTATTCATGAGAACATTTTGAAGTAGAATAAATAATAAAAACTAAGTAGCTTCCAGGATGGGTGAAGATGACAGCAAAATCTTCTAGAAATTGTCTTTAAGAAAGGGTTCTGGATTTTAATTTTGTAAGAGTGTAATCACAGTCTTTGATCATGACATACTGAGAACAGGGTTTCAGTATGCCAGGCTGGAACAGTAAGTTCTCTACTGTACTTTGCTCTTTGAATTAATAATTTGCACTTCCAAATGCTGTGACTGGATTTCCCCAAATTAAAATTTCTGATCTGTAGTGTATGCTGGGATATACTTGGTTTTTCTATCCATGTGCTGGATTGTTCTTGAAAATGAATATTTTATTCCTCACTTCAGCAGTTCTTTGTTGCACAGATGAAATCCCTTCTCATTTTCCATTCCTTCTGGATCAGGGGTGGGTGACCTGCCTGGGGATAGTCCCTGAAAAGATTCACAGTTGGTAATGCTGCAGGCTCTGTGAACACTTGTAGCCCACTCACAAACTGAATCACCAATGTTGGCATGGAGATTTTAAAGAACAAGAATCTCATCAACAGTCACATTCAATCTGAGTAGGAATTTAAATAAAATCCCAAGCGATCACCCTCATTATAAAAGCATGCTTTGGTGTCAGCTTGTGTATGCAATAAACAGTGTATATACAGTTCAATTTGAAAAACATAAATGACCCACATTTCCTTACACATTTCTTATGGGACTTTCATTTAAAAAAATAATCTTGGCTTCATTTTCTTAAGGACAAATATTATGATGATTTTTTCAGCAATTACCTGAGTTTTTAGTCTTACAGTACTGCACATCAGGGAAGGTAAGATTTTAAATGCATGCTTTTAAAGAAAATTGAGCCCCCCCCCCTTTTTATCATGCTCTCACAAATGTTTTTAAAAGGTAACAAACCATCAACCAGCATCCTTAATTTGATTATGCATTGCCTGTTCCTTTTTAGAATTTCTCCTCTTGCTTTGTCCGTACAAATTAAAATCACCATCACACCTACAGAACAGTCTAAAGACTGAGGTTAAAGTCTAGTTCCTAAATAAGGATTTGATGCTACATTTTTATCAAAGGTCCTTTTTACATGGGCAGCAAACACCCAACACCCGGAAACATCCATGAACACCCCAAAATCTGGGTGTTCGTGGGTGTTTGCTGCCCATGTGAACCATACCAGGGCTGCATGGGGGGTGGGGGTGGGTGCGTGCTACCGCGCACACCCATACACACCTATCACCCACCCACGGAGCCATCCGAAAAAATGGAGGTGGCTCTGTAGGTGGTGGTGTGTGCCCGTCAGAACCTCCCACCCAGCACACACTGACAGAGGTGCACACTGACCCTACTCCCGTGCCACGGCCCGTGTAAAAAGGGCCAAAGATCCTGCAGTTCCCACTAGCTTAATCCCTCAGGTGGTTTATGATCCTAGGGTGATGAACATAAAGATAGAATAGCAACTGTGGAGGGTTATGCTGCTGTTTCTTGAACTGGCGCAGTACGTCTGCGAATTTGTTCCTCTTTTGCTCGGACAGATATTTCTAGCAACCAACCACACGAGTTACTCATGTTGGGAAGGATTTTCAGATAAGAGTCAAATTCTTCCCTTTAACCTCAGTGTACAACTCTTATTAAGTCAAATGGAGAGCATCCTTCAGAAGGAGGGCCACAGTGAGAAGTTATGTAGAGAAGATAAAAAAATATAACTTACATGCACAGGAAATGACAGAACTTCAGCTGTTTTCATCCATATTAGATGAATATGGCAATTTCATTTGCTTGATCCCAAACAACGTTCTTCCCAATGTAACTTTTTTCTTTAAAAAAACAACAGCTTTTCCCACAGAAAATCTGACTTTTGACAAAACTGTATTTTCCTCAAGAAATGTTTCATTGGAAAGTTTCTGATCAGCCTTATTGGTACTGTTTACATTTGGAGTGAATATGGACATAGTTCACTATGGACACAGGAACAAAGTCCAAACCAAGGCCGCAATCCACAAACCACTTCCCTCAGAAGTGCCCCAGTGACTTCACTGGGGACTACACCAGAGTAAGTGGATTGTGACTCAATTCACGGCCCAAAAACTTAGATCCAGGTAGTTGACAGCGCTAACTTACCTTTTATTGTGGGCAGATTCCAACCAGAAAGATAGTTTATGGACATCCAAAGAAAGTGGAATCTGTATGCGTATCTTGATTTCAAACCAGTACATTTCAGAGTTTATGGATATGGGGATGATGTACAATCCATTACTGGGAGACTGGTCTGGAGTCCCGTCTCGCCTACCCTGGTGTCAATCTCTAGTAACTCAGTTGACCACACTGTTGGATGGCTGGTATAAGTAAAAGGAATTTAGACCTTGATCTGTCCTGAATCTGACTTTTGGGTAGTGAGTTGAATATATCTTTAATTTGGAAAGGACGTTTCTTTCAGTTCACTTTTTTCTCTACCTGTGTATGTATGCTTATGTACATACTAGGCATGGGCAAACAGATTGCGGTTCGTGTTCGGCCGTTCGGTTCGGCCGCGTTCGGTTCGTGTGTTCGTGTTCGGTCATTCGGTCGTATCGTGCTTTCGTGTTCGCCCGTTCGGTTCGGTAGCGTTCGTGTTCGGACGTTCATGTTCGGTTGTTCGGGCAGGTCGTGCGTTCGTGGTC
>QEPC01001478.1:5613886-5631947 GCA_003113815.1 Sphenodon punctatus
TTTTTTACATTGCAGCCATTTTTAAATGGCTGCAATGCAAAAAAATCCGGCACCCCTGAATCCGGTACTGGGCCCGGATTACCGGGCCGAATCCGATAATGCCGGTACACCCAATACCGGCATTATCGGATACCGGATTCTACCGGTTTCCCGCCCCTAACAGGTACTATATGCCTGGAGGATCATGCCTTTAAAAAGTGATGGAAGCTTTAATACTTGCTGAATATGGAGACTGCATAGGTCTAAGTCTAAAGACAACCACCAAGCTGTTCTCAATGCCTGTAAGATACAGCTGTGCTTTTTTATTTGTCATTATGTGTGTAAAATATATTTTAAATCCAGTATATTTACATACCCTACTTTTTTGACTGGTACAGCAATGGGTTTTGTTCTCTTGTACTGGACTCCCCACGGTGTAACGTTTGTACCAGGTTCAACAGAAAAAGGTACTGGGTTCAGCAGACAATTAACAGCAGAAAAAGGTGCTGGGTTCAGCAGTGTTTGTGAAAGACAATTCTTTAGCATGCTGAAAAGGGTAATTTCAGACGTTACAAGAACATGGTCAACCCTGTGGTGGCCGTGATTCCTGTAATGTCTGTTGTGCGTTCCGCCAGATTATTAATCCATCTGGAGAAATATCTGACTGACTCCCTGCTTTGGCCGATATTATGGTTAGTCATTGCCAAATGGGGGTGGAGGAAAGACACACTTTCTCACTTTAACAAGCTTGAGATAAGCGCCGCTAACAAAGAACAAAGAAAGGTAACACACAGGCAGGAGGGAGCTGTGTGCCTGGGATCAAGATGAAAAGAAAAAAAAAAGTCAGGAAAGGTGTGTGTTTGTGAAAGACAATTCTTTAGCATGCTGAAAAGAACGATTACTGCTTCCATCTGTGATCCACTGACTGTCTTTAAAACTAAAATTTTAGAACCTAAGTCAATGTACTCACTTGAGAATGTTCACTTTTTAATAGGCTGAGTTTTAACTTGAACCACCAGTCAGTCCTGCACAATGCACATATAAATATATGTATACACCTTTCACTCAGACATGTTTTTCTCCCATCTTAGCCCTAAAGTTAATCAGTAGGCTATTACAATTTTTCATAAACACATGTAAATTAATGCAAATGAGCGGTGGTGTGAAGTGTACCTATTTGTCAAATGTTGGAAGGTGTGTGTTTATTTAAAGATGAAAAATATATATACTTAAATATAGCCATTTTAATCTATGCCACTGGTGGTAGCAAAGATGGATTTATTTATTTATTTATTTATTTATTTCTTGCTTGCTTGCTTTCTTGCAGGAGAAGGCAAGTTTTGGCACAATCCTAGATTCTCCAAACACTTAACTTGGTAAAACCTTACGATGATTTCTGCCCACCAAGTCCTGAGTTGTTTTTCAAATTTAACATGCAGATTCTGAGCATCTCTTTGAAATTCAGTAGTTAGACAGTTACTCATAGTGCCTGGCTTTAGTAAGAACTTTCCAAGGGGGAAAGCACTTTCTGTTGCCTTGTTTAACTGGAGGAGGTTCAAAGAAACACAATTTTTCCTTCTTCAGCCCTTTCGAAGCACAGATTGCTCTGGCAGGTTTCCTGGCTTTTTGCCATCTCTTGATGAAGAGCTATTTTTTATTTGTCCCCGTTTTATTTCCTGGATCTGGTCTATGGATCCAGTCCCTACCCTCAAGCTCAGGGAAGGGAGAAGAGATGAGGGCATGCACTTGAGGACAGGGGATGGATCCATGATGGAGGGCACTTTTTGATGTGCATAAACGTGTAGAAAAGTGCCTGGTTTGCCTCGGTGAGAAACTGCGAGACAAATCAGGTGTAGCTTTTGCCACATAGGAAAACAAAGCTATGCGGCTTTGGTGGTGATCATGCAGGGGATACAAAACCCAAAAATCCAGCTTTGCATCCCCCACATGATCACTGTGAAAGCTGCGTGGCTTTATTTTCCCATGTGACAAAAGCTGCGCCTGATTTGCCTCTCGCAGTTTACTGTGGAGGAAAATTGGACGCTTTTCTTTGTGTTTATGCACATCGGAAAGCACCCATAGATCCATGAGATCTGGATCCTTCCATTCTGTCCCCCTTCCACACCCATTAAGCACCCCACCCCAACTTCTATGTGCCCCATGGAGCTTGTACAGTACTAATTTTCAAAATGTCCTGGGTGATGGGAAGAGGGGTTCCCCCAGCCCTGTTGTAAACTGGGTATATATTAACTATATACTCTATAGAACTATGAAAATGTTCATTTTACATCATTTACAAGACCAGACCAAACAGCCAAAGATTAAAGGAGAAAATTCAATAGAGAGAACTTCAGAATATAGTACTGAGACTGAATATTTCAGCAGCTTGCCTCCAAGAGCAGATGAATGCAGGTATTAGTGGTTCTATAGTAATCACTGAACTGTGGAGGCCATAATAATAATGCATAGACTCAGTTCAGGGAACGATTGTGTACTTTTGGGAAGTACTTGAAAGGAGAGGGAAAGAATGTAGAGAGAGGCAGCCTGCTGTGTGTTAGAAAGGGTAATTTCAGACATTACAAGAACATGGGGTGTCTTCAGACATTACGAGATCACGCTCAACCACACTGAACCACGCTCAACCCCCCCGTGGGGCCAAAGGGCCCTGAACGTCTGAACGGCGCGCGCCAGATGTTCATCACGCTCAATACCCACATGGGGTCAGTTTCAACCACGCTTCCCGGGCTAGCCGGGGGAAGGTCCCGGGAAGCGTGGTCAAACGGACCCCCACCGGGAACCAAGGAAAAGTAACGTCTGGACGCCAATCCCCGAGCGGAACCAAACAAAACGAGCCCCAGCCGGGGACAAGGCACGCAGCGTCGCTGCCAGGCAACCAGCAGCAACACAACCACCGGAGGGAGATTTAAAGCGAGAGCAGCAGCAAGCAAGCGTGGCGGGATGGAGCGAGGAGGGAAGCGGAAGAGAGCGGAGGCAGAGACAGCGACAGCGGCGGGACAGGCGGCGGAGGAGGTACAGGCAGGCCCAGCGATGCAGGCGGAGGGGGCACAGGCGCAGGAAGGGGGCACACGGGAGCACCCGACCAGGGAGGCGGCCCGGGAACAACACCCACAGCTGCAGCCGGGTCGCGCCGCCCCGGGGACAGCGGCCGGAACGGGCCCACAGGAGGCACCCAGGAAAAGGGTAAGGGCACCCAACGGGAGGGGAACAGGGGGCACGGGTGAACCCCCCATGGGGGGGCCGGGGGGACCCCGGGTGGAAGGCAGGGGGGCAGGGGGCCCCCGAGAGGGGCCACACCCGCACCCAGCAACCACTCACCCCCTCCCCCCCCCACACGAAAGACGGCCCGGGCGGACGAGCCCCAGGACGAGCCCGGCCCCGCGCGCCCGGAGGCGCACCCCCAGGAGGAGGTGGAGGAGGAGCAGGTGCAGGTGGAGCAGGAGCTGGACCAGGAGGAGGAACAGCAGGGGCCGAGCCGGAAGAAGGCCTACCACAGAGGGGGCCAGTGGGGCCTACAGGAGACCCGGGACTTCATCCGGATATGGGGGACCCTCGAGTACCAGCTGGAGCTCGCAATCAACCAGAGGAACGAGCACGTCTACCGGGACATCGTGCGCGACATGGAGGCGGCGGGGCACGAGCGCACAGTCAGCCAGTGTCGCTCCAAGGCCAAGGAACTCAAGAGGGGGTACAAGGCCATCAAGGACAACAACAGCCGCTCCGGGCACGGGGCCCGCACCGCCCCCTACTACGATGCCCTGGACCGCATCCTTCACATGAAGGGCTCCATTGTTGCCCCACGCCTCGTGGGCAGCGCTGTGGTCCAGGGCAGGGAGCGGGCCGAGGTACCCCCTCCCCTCGCCGCCCGCCCGGTAGACACGAGCTCCGGGGACCCCCACCCCCAGGAGGACCACCCGGGACCCGCTGAAACCCCAAGGCCCCCCCCCAGCAGCAGCCCGGAGAGTTCCCAACGCCGAGCCGGCCAGGCGGAGTCGGAGGTCGGCACCCTCACCACCCTCAGCCAGTGGTCCCTGGGGGAGCACTCCCAGGGCGAGGCGCCGGGCTCCCAGGGCTCCGAGACCGACATCGAGGGTATGCGGGCCCCCAGGGCAGGGGGGGGCACGACCAGGGGGCCGGTGGCAGGGGCGGGGGTGGGGGCCCTGCTGCAGGGGCCACAACCAGCCCCCTTCACCCGCTCCCCCCTCTCCCGCCCGCAGGACATGGGGAGCCCCAGGACCGGGCCAGCGAGACGGTGCAGGCCCCCGCGGAGGGCACAGGAGAGCAGGTGCCGGACCCAGGTAAGGCGGGAGGGCTGGGATGGCGGGAGGGCCCCCCGGGCGCCAGCCCAGGGGGGCCTCCGGCCTCAGTGGGGGAGGGGGGGCAGGGGGCCCCGGGACCCGACCCCGCTAGGGGACAGGGCCCTGCACTGACCCACCCGCCCATTTCCACAGGGCAGCCCCCGCGCGCGGCGCCTCCGCCGGCCGCGGCCCCAGCCCAGCGGATGCGGGAGTACCGGGCGCGGGTCCGCAGGCGCAGGGAGGAGCAAGCGGAGGACATCGTCCGCAGGGCGGAGGAACAGGGGGAGCGCATGATCGCCTCCGTGGACCGCATGGAGGCGGCCATAGAGCGGTCCATGGAGAAGGCCCTGGAGACAGACCGCCGGCTGGAGGCGGAGGTGCGCCTGGAGCGGAGGCGGGAGCGCCGGGAGCACCAGCGGCAGCAGGGGCTGCTCAGGGGCCTCCGGCAGGACATACAGGGCATGGTGCGGGAGCACAGTGCAAAGATGGACAGGTCCCACGACATTGGGACCTCCCTGCTCCTGCATGCGGGCACCATGTGTGCCTACGTGATGGCCGGCGCACCTCCGGGCGCCCTGCCCGCCCAGGTCCCCATGCCGGGCCCCTCGGCGCCCCCGGGCCCAGCCCTGCCGCCCCTGGCGCCCCCCCGGCCCCAGGGCCCTCGCATGCGCCTCCCAGTGCCCCCGGGCCTCCGGAGGGTCCAGCCCCCCCGGGGCGCGACCGGGGCACCGGGCACAGCTGCCCATCCGCCGCCCGGCCCCCTGCCGGGGCCGGGACCGGCCCAGGACACGGCAGGGGACACGGACAGTGGGGGGGAGGGGAGCTCCCAGAGCTCGGTGGGCCCAAGCGGCCGCACGAGGGGTCGGCCCAGGAAACGCGGGGGGATGGTGGGAAGGGGGGGGAGGGGGAGGGCCACATGAGGGCGGGTGGTGGACGGGGTCACGGGCACGGGGGTGGGGAGGGGGCACAGGGTGATTGTGTGAACTGTGTGGGCAATAAAGTGTTGTAAAGAGACAGTTGTCCCCGGCCCGTTTGTGGGGGGGACAGGGCTGTGGGACCGCGTGTACAGGGGCATGGGCACGGAACGGGGGGTGGGGCCCCCAGGGGCGGGAAGGCCCTCACAGCGGGCCCCCCCGGGCGATGTGGGTTGCAAGGGCGTTCCGGATCCTTTTGGCATACCGGTACTCCCGGGGGTTCCCTGCGTTCACGTACAGGGGAACAGGACCGGGGGGCCGGTGGGGCTCGGGGTACTCCAGGGCCGCCCCCTCGGTCTCGCACACATTGTGCAGAACGCAGCAGGCACCGATCACCAGGGCGGAGGTGGGGACGGTGAAGTCCAGGCGGCCAGCTATACTCCTCCAGCGCTGCTTCAGGGCCCCGAAGGCACGCTCCACCACGGTCCGGCTCGCACACAGGCGGGTATTGTATACCTGCTCCGCAGGGGTGCTCGGGACAGGGTAGACCTTCATCAGCCAGCGGGTCAGGGGGTAGGCGGGGTCCCCCAGGATGCAGGGGGGCATGGGAACACCCTCGATCCACCTCATGCCCATGTCCGCGAAGTCCCCCCGGTACATGCGGGCATAGAAGGGGGAGATGGTCATGATCCTGGCGTCGTGACTCCGGCCGGAGTTGCCCGTGTAGATGTCTATGAAGCGGGCCCGGTGGTCCACCACCCCCTGCAGGTGCAGGGAGTAGTATCCGTGCCGGTTCACATACTCCAGGGCCTCCCCCGCGGCCGGGCGCAGGATCTCGATGTGTGTGCCGTCCACGGCTCCGATGCAGTTCGGGAAGCCCCCGGCCGCGAAGCCAGCCATCACAGCGCCCTGGTCCAGGAGCTGGATGGTCCTGTCGAGGAGCACGCCCTCCACAGCCTCGCACACATCCCGCACGATGCAGGCGACCGTGCTGAGCCCCACCCCGAAGTGCTGGGACACGGAGCGGCAGGAGTCGGGCGTTGCGAGGGCCCAGACCCCTATGGCCACCCGCTGGACCATGGGGATGGGCTCCCGCATGGAGGTGTGCTGCCGCTCCAGCCAGGGCGTGAGGAGCTCCGCTAGGCGCAGCAGGGTGGCCTTGCCCATCCGGAAGTGGGACCCCCACTCGGCCTCCCCCCAGTGGGCCTGGGCCCGCTCCCACCAGGCCTGGGGCCGCTCCGTGACCCATAGGCTCCGCGCTATGGGCATAGCCAGCAGCGCTGCCCGGCGGAGGGTCTGCGTTGCCCAGCGGAACCGCCTCGCGGCCCCTCGGAGCGCAGCGGGCCGGGTGAGGCTCCGGCAGGCGGCCAGCCACGCCCCCCAGGCCCGGCGCCGAGCCCTGAGCCGGGCACGGACTCTCCTGCGGGCCTGCTGGCCCCGGAGGCGCACGCCAGCCCGCAGGGCCAGGACATAGCGCAGGCGGACGGCCAGGTGCACCCTCTCGGTCAGGAGGCACAGCTGCTCAGTGTGGTCACGGTGCCACTCAGCCGCGAGCGCGAGGAACATCCAGTTCCCACCTGCCCTATCGCGCTCCATGGTGCTGGGGCCCCGGTGGGGGCTGGGAGCGCTTATGGCGGCCCGGTGCTGGTGGCTCCGCCCGGGGGTCGGCCTCGCGGGCCTGCGCGCGCCCTGTGCCGGTGCGTTCCGGCTGCTCCCGCCCCCAGCACCCCGGGCCCCCTCCCCTCGCTGTTTGTAGCGGGATGGCCTTGAAGGTGCGATTAGGCAGACAGAGAGCTCGCTGTTGTTCTCTGCAGCTGTGCCGGGCCCGCACCCCACGCCTCGCTCTGTTGTGCTACAATGTTGCGGTGCGGGCCCGTGTTCCCTGTCCCGGGGGCCGGGCCGAGCCTCTCCCGGCCCTGGGCAGTCTGTGTGCCCTCCGGGCTCCGTGTCCCATTCCCTGTTGTGCTGGACCATGGCTGGCTGCCCATCCATGGGGCTCCCGCTGTCCGGCCCCCAAGGGGCCCCCCATATCTGGGCCTTCCGCGAGACCATGTCTCTGTGCGACCTGTGGCACACCCCTGCCGTGCAGCTGCTCCTGGCCGGGCCGGGGAGCCGTGCAGGTGCCTACGAGAGCCTGAGCTCCGGGCTCCGTTACTTTGGCCATGTGGTGAGCGCCCGTGATTGCCGGCTGCATGCGGAGGCCCTGGGGCTGGCTCGTTTCCCCGAGGGGCGCATCCCGGAGGTGCTGTGCGCCCATGTGCCCTGGAGCGCCTCGGAGACCGTGTCAGCGCTGGTGGTGTGTGGTCTGGGCGCCTACTCGGAGTGCCTGGCCGAGGGTGGCCCTGCCTTGGCCGTGAGCTACTTCTCCTGTGTTCACGGGGCCCGTGGGTACCAGCGCACCCGTGGGGCGGCGTTCCAGCGGCTTCTGGAGCTGGGGCATCTTCCGTGGCCCCCTTCTGCTGCCTGCTGTGTGCCGGAGCCCTCCGCGGTGGAGATGTCATCCCTGTTGGCGGTGTGGGCGCGTGTGGATGTGCAGCTGGCCCTCACCATGCCCGATCCCTTCGAGGCCTACTACCTGATCGCCCACTACATGTCCTTGCAGGGGTACCGCCGGGGCATGCTGCACTGGCCCCACCTGGTCCACCGGGCGGGCCACCCGGGCCCTGGGGCCAGCGGGGCCCCCGGCAGCGGCCCGTGAGCCCCGCGTCGCTGGCCTGCCCCCCCCCGCGTGGTGCCCCCGTGTGGGCTCCCGCCCCGGCCCGGGGGGGGGCCTGGTCCCCGCTGGCCGCTCCCGACCTGCGGACCCCACCTCGGTGAGCTCCCGCCCGCCTCGCTGCTTGCTGCTGCCCCTGGCCGTGGTCCTGGGCCCCCTCCATCCCCGTGACTCCGTGGGTGCTGCCTGAGCGTCGCTGGTGCTGCGGAGGAGCACCGCTGGACCCGGCTGCCCTGCCTGTGCCAGCCTTTGACTGTGGGGCCCCCTTCCTCCTCCTCCTGGCGCCCCTCCGCCGGCCTCGCTGTGCTTTGGGGGCCCCCAACGTGCCTTGCTCCGGGGGTCCGCCCCCCCCCCCCGAGACTGCCTCTGTTCCTGTGGGGGCACCTCCTTGGACTGGACTGGACTGGGGTGGTGTGGGGGTGGGGGTTGCTGCTGTCTGTGCCTTGCCCCGTGGTGGTGCCCCCCCCTCCCTGCCGGTGTTCCGGGTGGGGTGTTCCGGGCGCCCCTTCCCCCCTTCCCGGCCTTTCCCTGGTGTGTGTGTGTGTGTGTGTGTGTGTGTGTGTGTGCCCGGGCGTGTGGCCGTGCATTGTGCCCCGCTGCGGGACCGCTGTGTGAGCCGGCTGTCAGCCTGTTCTCGCTCTTCCCCCCTCCCTTCCCGTTTCCCTTGTGTGGGCGTTCCCTTGTGTGCCTTGTGGCTTCGTTTGCCCTCAGGCGGCCATGTCTGTGTCCTGCCCCTGCCCGGTGCCTTGTGGGGGTTTAGCGCCCGGCGGGGGTTCGGCTGCACGTCTGTTGTGCTGCCGCGGCCCGCGATGGTGCGGCCCGGTTCCGGCCCGTGGTCCCGTTCCCGGCACGTCTGTTTGGGTCGTTTTCCCACCCCCGGGCGTGGTTGCACTGCTCACCCCCCCTGGTGGTTCACTGTGGTGAACCGGCCGCCCGTAACGTCTGAAAATACCCATGGTCAACCACAGTGAATCCTCTGTGGTGGCCGTGATTCCCGTAATGTCTGTTGTGCATTATGCCAGATGTTCACCCCAGTGAACCTCCGGCGGGAATCACAATGGCCATGATTCTGGACCTCCGGCTGCCCGGAGATCCAGAATCGTGGTGGGATTGGGCCCCAGCTGTGGTTGGATTGGCCACGATCCAGAAAGGGCTGAAGGTAACGTCTGTTACCTTCAGCCCTGCCGGATCATGGTCCTGACCACGGGGTGGGATCGGCGCTGTGCCTGCCCGTCTCCCGGAAGGTGGGTGGCTGGGGGAGCACGGTGGGGGGGGGGGACTGGGACTGTGCAGTCACACGTCATGCTGTGAAGCCCTGCCCCCTCCCCAATCCCCCTCCAGAATCAGGCCGGCACATCTAAAGGATGGCCGGCTTGATTCCTGACCAGGATCCGAAACGGATCCCAGTCTGTGGTTTAGTGTGGCAGGCCTCGGGGCCCATCTGAAATTACCCAAAGTAAACTTGAAGGCAGCATCCCACTGCACTATCTGGGCAAAAATAATTTGTGTGTAATTTCACATTTTATTAATAGGCAAAAGTACTGAAAAGTACCGGGTCGGTGATCGAGGCCGGTCATACGCGGCCGGAAATGGATGTGCATTGCCCGCGCATGCGCGTATTCAGCATCGTTGTTGCGTGCAAAGCGGACTGCCGGGTGTTTTGGAAAACAAGCGCGGGCGTCGCTGCGCTCGTCTAAAAACAGTCTAACACAAAGACAGAACAGGCATCAGTCAATCCCTCCATGTTAATTATACGGTAGAGAAATAAAACCTCCAGAATTTCAGCTAACAATACAACGAAAAGAATCCAAGAGAAAGCTGCTAGCTTGGGAGTTGTTGACATTTGTATTTGAATTGTTTTAATTGTAAGTACCAGCCTTGTTTGCTGGAAAGGGAAAGAAGAAGGAGTTAAGAAAACAAGACTCTAAGGGTCAGGTAAACATCCTCCCCACACTTATTTGCTTAAATAGTGCTGTATTCAGAAATTATCTTTTGTAACTCTGAAGCCAAAAACAAACAAGAAGCGAGGCTGCAGTGGGATATAATTATTAGTCTGACTAACAGAAGGTGTTCTTGGAAATGCTGAACAAAATAGCATAGGAATCATGAGACTGCAGCTCACAATACCAAGCTGGTATATTTAACTTCCTTGAGAGACTAATGTGAAAAGTGCCAAAGAACAACAGAGAAACATGAACTGTCCCATTTCTATGCACCTCATCAGCCTCGTTGGCCCGCTCGATTTACTTCCTTTACTGTATATAGCTCATTTTAGCACTTTATTGTCATATGCTGGATTTTTATTCATATGCCAAAACTTTCCAAAGCTGAATAGCTAAAGTTTTGTCCTAAACCTAGTTAGGGAGCTATTAGAAGTGACATTATTTGGAAAAGTACTGACCATCAAATCATCACATTGATAAGGAAGAGCTGTGGGTGTTTGTCTACTCTGAATGCCAAACTGACAGGCCCTTCTCACACAGACACTCTAACACTGATAAAATGGGTGTTACATTTTATTATACATGTTGCAGGTCTGCAGGTGTGCTCTATGGGTGCCCTGCAACATGTATAATAAAATGTAACACCCATTTTATCAGTGTTAGAATGTCTGTGTGATAAGGGCCCATATGTGTTTCTACCTCTAAATTTAGACATTCAAGTTGCACAAATATTGGTGCTTGTGCAGAGGTTTAGGAGCCCAAGTGGAGTCACACCATCTACAGATGGGGCTGTGATTACAACTAACATTTCCTATATTTTGCATAGCTTTACTGCTGTCTAAACCATGGGATTATATTTAAGGCCCTTTTTACACAGACACTCTAACACCGATAAAATGGGTGTTACATTTTATTATACATGGTACAGGGCAACACTGCAGAGTGGGCAGGACAGCTGGAACAGTTATTCCCGCCTTGGGAGCCCAAGACGGGCCCCGAGGCGGGAGAACAAGTGACACGCCGGGAACGGGGAGTGCAGCCTGGGTTGTTAGGCAGTCCAGGCTGTGCTCCTATTGAACGAAGTAGGCACGTGACCCCGCCCAACGACTGGGGTACACATGAAGTTAGGTGCAGCCCTAGCCACATTCGGGTCTAGGAGCTGGACAAGAACGGCAGCGCAGAACCTGGTGCCTTTAAAAAAAAAAAAAAAGGTAGGAGTTGGGGAGCAGGGACGCTCCTGCTGCTAGCCTTCCCCAATGGGAAGAAACAAAAGAAACACCGCTGCAGCGGCAAAGAAACGGCAGCTCCAGGCCGCGGAGCCAAACCGCCTCTCAACATTGGGGGCATCTGACCATGGGGAGGGGCTGCATGGGGACCCATGGGGCTTGCCCCGAAGCCCCCCGGCACCCACGGGCCATGATGGGGATGGGGTGAAAATCCCCCTCTCAGCTAGGATGGCAGGGTGTGAGGCCCTGCTGAGACAGCTTACAGGGGAAGGGGTTAACCCCTTCCCCCCTCCTGCCTGCCCTTCCATCTCTACTGGGGATCGGGTCCACAGGGGTGGTGGGGGTGGGAAATGAGAACCCGGCGCCTCTGCGAAGAGGGAGGCGCCCAATTAATCCCCCTGCCCAGTACGTTGAGGATGCCAGCAAGGGCGTGCCGGTGCAGGCTCGGGGGGGAGCTAGGCCACCATGGGGCGGCCCTGCTGAGCCGGCTACTCCCTCAGGCCATCAGCCCCCATCGACTGCAGCCGGGGCTCTGCACCCAGGGGATGCTCTGGGCCTTGGGCAGGGGTTCAACTCGTGGCATGCGGGGAAAATCTTGGGGGGTCCCCAAGTGGGCATTGCCCACTCAGGGCCCTATGTGTCCGGGCAAGCCCCGACCAGTCAGGGGCAGGCTGTCTGGGCCAAACTTGCATGGGGCGGGGTTGGGGAGCCTTTTCCCACTGCACATCCGGACCTTTTTGCTCCGGCTCAGGCTCCAGTCAACCAGGGGCAGGCTGCAGGGGCTGGGCCTGCGCTGGGCTGGGCCTGGGAGCCTCTTCCTTCTTTTTTGCAGCTGGGGACAGGGCCGGTGAGTATGGTCCCCCAAGGACGGGATGATGGGGACCTACATCAGAGGATGGAGTGGATGGAGAGGGATTTGCATGCTCTGGTACAGCAGCACACCCAGATGACTGGAACCCAGCAGGAGGAAGCCCCCCTCATCCTGACGGCTCAACATGCAGGTGAAGGGGGAGCTCACCCAGGGGGATTTGGCGGGGGGGGCAAGTGTGCACCCTGGGCAGGCCCCCACAGCAAGAGGCGCTGGGACTGAGGGGGCCACAATGGAAGCCTACCATGGACAGGGGATAGGTGAGGGGACGGATGCAACTCATTTGGTGATTCCCCCACAGCCTCCCTCCCTTGGAACGGGAGTAGTCCCGGTGTTTCCCCCTCAGCCCCCCCCTTGAAACAGGAGTGGTTGGCAGTATGGCTGGAGGGCCGTTCCCCCCCCCCAGGCATCTTGGGTCTGGATTCGCTCGCGGGGCAGGCCATGCGGGTATGGGCCCATGTAGCCCCCCTGTTCCCTTTCAGGGTGTGTCGAGTTCTGTTTTTCCCATGATGCCGCCTGGGCAGTGTCACCCCCCAGAGGGTGGGAGTTACTCTGCAGTTTCAGACCTGGTTGGGGGTCATTTTCTCCCAGTCATGAAGAAGCGGATATGGCGGGGCGAATACGTGAACCTGTTTGCCCTCCTGGTGTTTAGTGATCCGATATTGGATTACCCCCAGCAGGAGGACAAAAAAGGAAAATGAGTGATTTAAGTGTGCCAAGGCAGATTGGAATTGGTCCAACTGGACCACTGCCTTTTCCATATACATGGGAGTTATGATCCAGGCTTACCCCAGCCGGGCCGCAAACCTGCTGAAGTACTCTGACATAGTCCAGCGTGCCTATGAGGCCGGGCCGGTGGGTGCATGGTTGCGGTACAATGAGGCGTTCCACCACAGGGCAGCATATACCCCAGGCCTTAGGTGGGATTTGCATGCCCACAACCTTTGGCTCAATTATATGAGCGGGGCGGGCAACGTAGACAGTGGGCATTTGCTAGCTAAAGGGGGATGGAGGCTTCTTCCGCAATTGAGTCCTTTCGGGAAGAAGTAAAGAAAGGGGCAGCCACCCCCATGGACTTGTTTTGGGAGATGCTCCCAGGCAACCTGCAAGTTCTGTCACACCTGCTCTAACTGTTCAGGGCACCATGCCTGCAAGGAAAACCCGGCGCCAAGGGGAAACAAAGGGGGGGCTGGGAAGGGCGGCCCAGGGGGAAGTGTCCTGACCCCGGTGGGCAAAAGCCCCAACACCGGTTAAGGTGATTGAGCTGGCCCAAGCCCTCCAATCACACCCCGACAAAAAGGAAGTCGAGTATGTGTTAACGGGCTTTCAGGAGGGTTTTAGGATCCCGGAGACTGAGGTTCAGCATCACTGGGTGGGTCCAAACTTGAAGTCCATAGTAGGAATGGAGGGTGTGGTCCGTGCAAAGTTTTTGAAGGAGAAGGCTGAAGGGAGGGTGGCCAGCCCTTTCCCGGCCCCCCCACTTCCCAACATGATTATATCCCCTCTGGGTGTCGTACCAAAAAAGACTCCTGAGGAATTTCGACTCATTCACCATTTGTCGTACCCCCTGGGGGGTTCAGTCAACGATGCTATCCCCAAGGAGCTCTCCTCAGTGCGGTATGCATCGTTCGACTCGGCTGTAGCCCTAGTAAGGTCATTTGGACCCGGTGCCATCCTCGGGAAATGAGACATCAAGTCTGCTTTTCGTTTGCTCCCAGTCCACCCCGACAGTTTCCCTCTGCTCGGCTTCCACTCCGAAGGGGGGTATTATTGTGACAAGGCCATGCCAATGGGGTGCTCAATTTCCTGCTCTGCATTTGAGCGTTTCAGGACCCTGGTGGAATGGATTGTCAAGGAACAGTCTGGGAAAAGAGGAATCACAAAATATCTAGATGATTTCCTATTCATCGGCCAGACTGATCCGGTCGAGTGTGCAGACTTGATGCAGAGCTTTCTCGGGGTGGCATGGGAATTGGGTATTCCTTTGGCCCCTGAAAAAACTGAGGGACCATCCAGCCGGCTAACCTACCTCGGCATCGAGTTGGATACTGAGCAGGCTGTTTCCTGTCTCCCTGGTGACAAATTGAGGGCCCTTCGGGGGAAAGTTGGTGAATGTTTAGGGGCCATCAAGGTTACGGTGTGGCATCTTCAATAGTTGGTGGGGAGCCTCAATTTTGCATGCCGGGTGCTGGTGCTGAGGCAGGCCTTCCTGTCCCACCTCCATGCCAAGCTGGCCGGCAGCCCGCTCTCTCCCCCCCCCCACATCAGAGTCAGTAAGGAGATGAAGGAAGATCTCCAGACCTGGGCTAATTTTCTGAATAACTTTAATGGCACCAGTTTCTGGAGGGACCAGCTACTGCTGGAAGCTGAGTTCCAGGTGCACTGTGATGCGGTGGGTGGGGCAGGTTTTGGGTTGCTGTTCAGGGATCAGTGGGCAGCAGCCTCCTGGCCACCAGAGTGGGTGGAGCAGGGGACCATGAAGGACCTCACCTTTTTGGAGCTTTTCCCCATTGTGGTGCTGTACACCTGTGGCCCGACCAGCTGGCAAACCAATCAGTCTTGTTCTGGTGTGACAACCAGGCCATTATCCACATAATCAATGCTCAGTCGTCCAGGTCCCCGAGGATCATGAGGCTGGTGAGGGTCTTCGTGCTTACCTGTTTGGAATTTAACATCCTGTTCCAGGCCAGGCACGTGCCCGGACTTGACAACTTTGTAGCCGATGCCCTTTCTCGCTTCCAGATGGAGCGTTTCCGTCTGCTGGCACCTTGGGCTCAGTCGACCCCAGAACTGCTGCCGTCGCTGGTGTAGAACCTTGAGTTGTAGAGCTGCACACCACCATTTTAGGATCCCTTGTGCCCCGTACCAGGATGGCCTATGACAGGACCTACAGGGAATTTCAGCGATATCAGGCAGTGCAGGGCTGGCCCCTGGGGTTCCCCATACCGGAGCCCCAGATATTACAATTTGCCATGTTTTTGAGGCGTCAGGGTTCAGCCCCGGGAACCATTTCAGGGAAGTTATCCTCCTTGGCTTTTATGAGTAACCTGGCGGGCCACCCCCCGACTGGGGCTTTTTTGCCAGGCGCTTACTCAAGAGTTGGCACAAGGAACGGGGTAGCACCCCCGACCAGAGGGCCCCAATTACTTTACGTTTACTGCTGGGTATGTGTGGGGGGCTATCGCGCATTTGTTTCAATCAAATTTAAGTTTTATTGTTCAATTCATTATTTAAGTTAGCTTTCTTTGGAGCCTTTCATGTGAGCAAACTGGTAGCTGTTTCAGTCAGGGACACCTCAGGTAGGGCACTCTAGTTTGGTGACATCCGGATCGGCCCAACGTCACTGGCGTTGGACATTCGTCGATCCAAGACAGACCAGAGGGGGAGAGGGCAGTAGTTTAGGCTGAATTGCGTGGCAACTGAGGACATGTGTCCGGTGAGGGCAATGGATGCATACCTTGTGGTGTGTGGGGTGGCTCTAGGCCCCCTGTTTAAGCATGCCGAAGGGCGGCAGGTTACCAGGTATCAATTTGCAGCAGTCATGAGGACTGCACCTCAGGGTGAACCTGGCCGCGTATGGTACACATTCTTTTAGCACAGGGGCTGCAAGTTTAGCCACAGCAAACGGGATGCCTGACCAGGGCATCAGGGAGGTGGGTCAGTGGAGGTCAGGGGCTTTTCGGACTTATGTCCAGGGTGCCCCCCCCTCCGGGCCAGCCCTAATCATTGTTCTTATCTCCCCAGGTTTTTTCCTGCTGCCACAGAGGCTGGTCTGGATCATTGGCCACAGCCTGGTGCGTTGGGCGCGCAAGGCCGCAGGGCAGACTGGATGGGGAATCCAGCTGGGCCTGTCAGCACAGGCACAGATCCAGTGGAGGGGCCACAGTGGGATGAGGTGGCACCAGCTCCTGCCATCGGTTCATGCCTTTTGGTAGGGCCCTTCGCCCAACATCCTAGTGATTCATCTGGGCGAGAATGACATCCCCCTCTTGAAGGGCGTTCAGTTGATCAAAAGTATCAAGTCTGACCTGTGGGAGATTAAGAATCTTTTCCCTGGCGTGCTCCTCCTCTGGACCGACCTGGTCGAACGGATGTGTTGGGGTGCTGAGGTGCACCCCAGGAAAATCGATAGGACCAGGAGGATGATCAATAGGGATGTAGTAAAATGGCTTAACGGCCTGGGGGGTGAGCATGTAGGAACGCAGGCCCTGACGCATAGAAGACCAGCCTTGTACAGGAGGGATGGGGTGTACCTGTCCCCTGAAGGGAATGAGCTGTACCTGAGAGCCCTGAAGGGGGCCCTAGTTCACGCATTGGAGAGGTTTTAGTTAGGAGGTGGGGGTTAGGGTCGTCCGGGGTGTCCCGGAGACCCCTTAGTGGCAGGGGTCCAGTACTGGTTAGAGTAGTTTGGGGGGGTTATAATTAAGAGTCATCTCCTTAAGAAATGGGGAGGCCCACCTGCTGGAAAGCAGGGAATGGCTAGCGGCGGGGCAGCCTCCCTGGGTAGGGGTGTCCTCCATTAGTTGTGACCTAACAACACAGCATAATCCATAGTCTTAGGCTATTTAATGTAGCTATCAGATTACATATTTTATTAGTTGGTAGTGGGTTGGGATTTTTGCATGTGAGGAGTCTTTGGTATCTCATTATTTAGACAGGGTCATCTTGATTGTAAGGCATTATTTGCTACCTAAAACATAACCAATATTTTCATTTGTGATTTTAGCTGGAATGTAATTCACCAGAAATAAATCAATGACATAAGTGGATTCTATTTTGCATCCGAATGCCAGTATCATGAAACATCATTTCCAGTTAAATATCTCTGACTCAAGACCATGTTAACCTGCAGCAACTGCTGATCTATCAGAAGAAACAAATTCATGTCACTCTACACAAGATCTAGGACACAGTTTATGTTTGATTTTGCACTATTATAAATATGGATAACATTTACACAAGCTTGTAAAACTAATGAAATTTCTCCAAGTCAAGTATGAAATGAGAACTTTCAAATCAAATCTAAATATAAATGATGGGTTTATTATGCCAAGATATTGGGAGTACTTTTTTCTTTAAATTTGCTAGCAAAAAAAGCCAGTTGCTTTACTTTAGTGTCTATAGAACTCCAATCACAAAGCTGTCAGAGATAGCTTATTAGTTACTTTAAATAGACACTTGATGAATTGAAGCACCCTGAGGAATAATTGCAGGCTATATGGGAGACAAGGACTTTAAATTTGTAAAGCTAAGAGTGCACACCATTCAGTGGCAAAAGACAAATCAAATGAGTCCTTATTTCCTTTGCATCTGTCCCTACCTCACTCACCTCTCCTCTGTTTTCCACACACAAAGTAAAGGCAAATACTTAAACTTTAAATGATTTGTTTTGGATTATAGTGGAGGTGGGAAACAACAGGAAAACAAAGTAAAATCTCCACAAGAATTATGGAAATCTACCATTATGGAACTCCCTTCTCAAGCCTAAGGGTGCAATCAGACGTGCTTTAAATCGCACAGCCGCTGCCGCGGCATCGTGCGATTTAAAGCACCGCACACTTCCGGGTTGGTGTGAATGCAACATTTCCACCTAACCCGAACTGTTGGAGTGCGGTTTGAAAAGCTGCTCTGAGCAGCTTTTCAAACCGCACTCCAACAGTTCGGGTTAGGCAGAAATGTGCGCACTCACCGCATTCACACCAACCCAGAAGTGCGCGGTGCTTTAAATCACACGATGCCGCCACGGCGGCTGTGCGATTTAAACACACATCTAAATGCCGCCTAAGTGTGTTTATCTTCCAGAGACAAATGTAACCCCGATATTTAAAAAGGGATCCATTCCAGAGGCGATCCTGGAAACTGCAGACCAGTAAGCTTGACGTCTGTGCTGGGCAAAATGGTGGAAAATATCAATAAGAACAGAACTGCTGAGCATGTTGATAAACATGGCTTAATGGGGAAGAATCAACATGGATTTAGCAAAGGTAAGTCATGCCTCACTAATCTGTTGGAATTCTTTGAGGGTGTAAATAAGCATGTGGACAAGGGAGACCTGGTAGATATAGTGTACCTGGATTTCCAGAAAGCATTTGATAAGGTCCC
>QEPC01001478.1:5633473-5643493 GCA_003113815.1 Sphenodon punctatus
ACCGCCATGCTGCCGCCGCTGCCTCTACCACTGCCGCCCGAAGCGCCAAAGGTAGGCGATCCCTGGGTGGGGAGGTAGGTTGATCCCTGGGGTGGGGTGTGTGTTAAACCACCCCCCACCCGAGGGATCACCCTAGTACCTGCTGGTGCGGGCTCCAGGTCACCGGTGGCGGCCCAGAGCCCACACTAGGAGAGACTTAGGGTAAAAAAAAATTGTTTTCAAATCCAGGCTGGGCAGGGTGGGTGGGGGGTGCCCCTCCTTCCACCTGCACAGTCTGGGAGGAGGAGAGGGGAGGTATTGTTTTTTTTCCCCATTGATTTCAATGGGGACAGTTCCCCATTGAAATCAATGCAATAAATCTGGTAGCGGTAAACCGGTTTTAATTCAGTAATCCGTTTTTTTGTAAACGGGTAACCGGTAAAACCGGTAACCAGTTTTTTGCCTGATGTCCCACCCCTACTATTAACCAAGTAGCTTATGGGATGAACTTCTTACTGTTGGGAGCTGGGAGTGAACAATGGGGAATGGATTGCCCATTGTGACAGTTGGTTCTTCTCCCATGCAACTGAGATTGGCCAGTGGCCACTGTCAGAGGACAGGATGCTGGGCTTGATGGACCACTTGTCTGATGCGGTATGGCACTGCTTATGTTCTTATGACAATATAAGCCTTTTTTATTTGGCCAGGCATTTGGCAGGTGGGGATAGGGATTTGGGAGGTTTGAAATAAGGGTTTTATTTATATATATTATTTTATATGGTTTTACTTGCTGTAACCTGCCCTGTGTCCTTAGAATAGGGTGAGATAACTTGCTAAATAATAAATGAATAAGAAACAAGCTGTGTCTGATCCTACACAAAATTAATCAAGGCTGTGGCTGAAGGGTGCCTTTGAATACTTTTGGCCAGATCCTTCCACAACATATAACCGTTTCTGAGTGTTTTAGGGTCCATTTAAGCCAATGATTAGAATGTTCACGCGCCCGCTTAGAGCAACGGAGGCTTTGAAACTGACAAGCTGACAGGGGAGTAGCACACTCACTTTGTCAGTTTCAAAGGCAGTGAAACACTAACCAACACAGCCCCCTTGCCAGCAGCCTGGGCAGGAGGGCAGGGAGGTCTTTGTGGGTGGCAGCAGTGGAGTTGGGGTGCGTGTTTTTCCTGGGGCTTGGGGCAGAGGAGGAGGAGGCGGCAGCAGCTGTGAGAGAGGCTGTAAACAGAAGCTGCAGAGAGTGGGAGCTGAGTGTAATTGACCAGGTGGCTTTGGCTGCTGGAGGAAAATGAGGGCTGAAATTGACTAGCCCTAGTGTAAGGCTCTATTAATAACCTAGGGGTTAGCAAAGCTGCCTCAGAGAGAGGGTGAGAGTGAGGCCATCATGGGCTGGTTGGAGGGCTTGAGGTCTGGCCTGAGAGTGAATCCACTGTGAAAGAGATAAGGCAGCTCTGGCTGCATATAACTGATGAGCTGACAGGGGAGTAGCGCGCTCACCGTGTCAGTTTAAAGGCAGTGTGAGTAAAACACTAACTAACACAGCCCCCTTGCCAGCAGCCTGGCCAGGAGGGCAGGGGGCGGGTGGGGTTTGAGGGGGGCAGCAATGGAGCTGGAGTGTCTCCTGGGGCTTGGGGCAGAGGAGGGGGAGGCTGTAAGAGAGGCTGTAAACAGAAGCTGCAGAGAGCAGGAGCAGCTTGAGGGTAATTGACCAGGCGGCTTTGGATGTTTGAGGAGAGTGAGGGCTAAAATTGATTAGGCCTAGTGTAAGGCTCTGTTAAAAACCTGGGAGCTAGTAAAGCTGCCTGTGAGAGATGATGAGTGGCTGAACCCCCACCTCAGCTCCATCTGCCACTCCCAAACTCCTTTCACCCAACCATCCAAGCATACGAGAAAGCTGCTGCCCGCTGGTGACTGCTCCTCTCGACGGCAGCCTCCGGGAAGAAGTGTCTTGCGACTGGATGAAGTGTTGTACAACCTTGGGCTGGAGAAGTTACATAACACTGTTGAAGCCCAAGGTTGCAAACACATGAATTAGTAAACCACTACAACAATGATCACACAATGTCAGAACTGCGCCTTAACCTCTGTCCCAGAAAGAACAGGTCACTCTCAAGCCAGGACATGAAACAACAGTGCATCTCCTTCTTGTCCTTGGGACACAGGACATACCAGGAAGAACTGTGCATATCCAAAAAGTGGAATTGGTAATGCATTGAAATTTATTTAATTTTATTTATTTATTTAAAACTTGTATCCCACCCCTCCTGCCCAAAGGCAGCTCGGGGCGGCGAACAACACACACAAAATGGAACAATAAAAAACCAAATGTTAACATAAATCATAAAACTCACCCTCCCTCCCAAATCCTACCCACCCAAACTCCCCCTCCCCCTTGCCAAAAGCCTGGCAGAACAGCCAGGTCTTACACAAATGTTGAAATGACAGGAGAGTGGGGGCCAACCGAGCCTCCTCCGGGAGCGAATATCACAGCACGGGGGCAGCCACCGAAAAAGATCTCACATCAGTGGACACCCGTCTCACCCGGGGAACCTCCAAAAAGGCCCCCACAGATGATCTCAGGGGTCGCATGGGCACATGGGGAGTGAGGCAGTCCCGCAGATAGGTAGGGCCAAGGCCATGAAGGGCTTTGAAGGTCAAAACCTAGCCCGGTGCTTTATAGGCAGCCAGTGCAGAGCCCGGAGCACAGGTGTCGTGTTCCCTGCGGACCGCCCCAGGAAGGAGATGGACCACGGTATTCTGTACCAGCTGCAGCCTCTGGACCAGCTTCTCGGGCAGCCCCACGTAGAGGGCGCTGCAGTAATCCAGCCTCGAGGTGATGAAGGCATGGATGACAGTGGCGAGGTCAGAGTCTGAGAGATATGGCCAAAGCNCAGTAATCCAGCCTCGAGGTGATGAAGGCATGGATGACAGTGGCGAGGTCAGAGTCTGAGAGATATGGCCAAAGCCGCCGGACAAGATGTAACTGCCAAAACGCACTCCCCGCCATGGCCACAACCTGAGATTCCAGGCTGAGTCGTGAATCGAGGAGCACACCCAGACTCCATACCTGTGAGACCATGGCCTTTTTTACATGGACAGTGCAGCAGCGCCAATGGGTGGAGATGGGTGCGGATGGGTTGGTGAGCACACCCAACGAACACCCGGTGGTGCGGAGCACGGAGACATTTACACGGACAGTGTCGCAAGGGGTGGTGGAAAGGAAAGTGGAGGGGCGTGCAAACACCCAGCATCCAAACACCCATCCCGGGCAACACCCGGCAAACACCCGTGCCAGTACACGGACGGCTGGGACCGGCGGGGAAGCCCTGCCTGGCACAGCAATGGCACAACATGGCCGACTGAGAGCAAATGAAGCCGTGCAATGTGGCTATGCCCGCCAGCTGCCAGGACCAGCATGGGTGAGGTGGGAAGGAGATGGGATGACAGCCGCTACAATGGAGCTGACTCCACACAGCCTTGGCACAGAGCCCAGACCGCCCAGTGCCAGACCTCCCCTCCCCTACACACACACACACACAGCAGAGCCGCACACACACTGCAGGCAACAGAAGCACACAGGGACGGGAACACAGCCCAGGAGGGGGCAAGGAGGGGGGAAGGCACCCGCACAACACAGGCAACACCCCCACCCCCCCCGCAGAGGCACCCGCACAAGGGGAGAGGTCACAGCAAAGCACAACATGGACACACCACGAAAGGAACACACAAGCCATTATTAATACAGGGAACCTGCAACAGGGGGCAACAACCACAGGGCAGGGAGGGGGACGGGGCAACAGAAGGGAGGGGGAACAGCACCAGCAGAGGCAGGCCCAGGACTGAACCCCGGTCAATAGGGCCAGAGACCCCGCGTCCGGCACCAGTGCTCACCCTGTGTGCAGTCCAGCCAGTGCAGCCTGTGGCAGAACCTGCCACCAGTAGCAGCTTCCCTGACCTTCCAGCTGACCTTCACTGACACCTTGGCTTCCAGGATGTGGCAGAACCTGCCACCAGTAGCAGCTTCCCTGACCTTCCAGCTGACCTTCACTGACACCTTGGCTTCCAGGTACCGCTAGGCAGGATTTCGCAATCCCAGGGAAAGGTACAGCCACCTGACTTACCAAGGACCAATGACCATTGAGGGGGTAGGGGGCTTTTAAAAGGAAGGGCCACACCTCTCAAGGTCTCTCTCCATTTTGTCTTCTGTTTGCTTTGGACACTGACTTGGTGCTGAGGAGCTGAGGGAATGGCTCCAGGCCTATATGGACTCAACTGAAACTTAAAGACTGGACCCCTCTGCTGCAAAGCAAAGGTGCACTTCAAGCAGTGAGTAAATGAATGTTAGATCTGAGGGACCAGTTTAGGCTAAACGCTTCTAAAAGGGCTATCATGCCTAAACAGTTCTGATCATTTACTTTGCTCAAGGATTCAAATTACCTCACACGGTTGTAGCCTGTGATGATGAGTTTATGTTATCAGTAAAGTTTTCTTTCTTTTGATCTAAAGGATCTGTGTGTCTGTGTGTGTTAGCTAATACGCCTCTGTACGCTCGACGCGGCAGAACTTGGGAACTGTTTTTACTCCAGCCTGCGAGCTGGGCTGTTATAAGTACAAAGGGTCTCATTCTCCTCAGTGGGATGAGGCAGGAACCTGTATGATTAATAAGCACTGAGGTGGTGGCAGCGGTTAAGAGGCCAGTAATAAGTGGGTAACGGGGTGCCGGGAGGCTGGGGCGAACCCCAGTGGGCTCCGTTACGCCACACAGCCACTCCAGGACATGCAGGAGGAGCTCCAACAACTCGCTCCTGGGTCCACTCCACAGTCATGGCCTGCACTGTATGGGACAGAGGGAGAGGAGACAGCCATCAGAGCTGGCCCCAGGCACCCAGGAAGGAAGGAAAAGAATCGCCCATGAAGGGACACAGGCACAGGGCCCAGCAAACAGGCAGCACACTCACGGATGCCATTGAACAGTTGTCCTGCCTCCCGCATGTCCCACGCTGCCCGCTCCAGCTGCTGTACCATCAGCTGCTGTACCATCACTCCCAGGTGCAAGATCGCCAGCAGCATGACAACAGTAGCTGCACGAGAGAAGGGACAGGGCCATGGGGAACACCCATACCAATGGGCCCTGGGAGGGCCGGGGGCAGCGATACCACCAGGGGACCACCCCACATGTTGACAGCCACCCCCTCGAGGAGCACTCTGGCCCTTGCACGAAGGGGGATCGGTTGGGCCACAGGCTGGGTCCACATCAACCCCTACTCATGCTCAGCCACCCAGCGCCCATGGTGCCGCCGCCCATCCATCGCCACCACCACAGACGGCCCGCACCAACAGGGGGTGACAGCTGAGGGGAGCGGAGGGGAGGGGCAGAGCCACACCAACACACAGGTGAGGCCAGGGGGTGCCTGGGCCCACCGCCAATACCACCCCTTGAGCGACCCCAGGCAGCAGCACCCAGCAGGGAAGCGGCCAGGGGAACACACACCTCACAGCCGGTGCCCACCCCACAGGCCCGGAGCCCCCCAGTATACACCAAGCATTCCCCCACACACTCAACCACACAGATGGGGGCAGGAAGACTGCCAAAGGGGAAGGGGCAACCAGACACCACAGCAGCAACAGAGGCAAGCCAGGACAGAACCTCACATAACAGCATTTTATTGGTGTCAGGGGAAAGCGGGCCCCCAAGCACAGAGAGGCAGAGCAGGGGGGCGCTGGGGCACCCATGGCTGGACATGAGAGGCACAACAGGAGGGCACAGGAGTGCCTGCGCAGGGTGGGTGGGTGCACCTGGGCAGCCCCAGTGGGAAGGGGCAGCGGTCATACAGAGTGGACAATGGGGTCAGTCAGCAACGATGTAGATGGCAGCGCACAGCCCACTTGGAGGCACGGGTGTGTGTGTCTACGCACCATCCTGGGCACCAGGGTGGCAGTGAGCGGGTGGTGGAAAAGGACTGCTCATTAATGGTCCAGTGAGTGCTCCCAGGGTGGCAACCCCGGTGCCAGACCCTCCCAGGAGAACAGGACACTTCGGAAGCCTCGGGATGCACATATGAGCATCCACCAGGTAGCATAGAAGAAGCGGATCCGCACCTGCGGCCGCAGCCCGTACAGCTGGAAGGTTCCTCACTGATCGAAGGGTGGCAAGCTCCACAGCGGTGGGGTTTCCGGTCCGGAGTGGGCCACCAACCTCGGAGGATAGCAAGCCCAGGTCCCACAGGAGGGCCCCCATGTCTGAGGGTGTGCGTGGGATACCACGTGTATGCAGGAGGCTGCCTGTGTACAGGACAGCAACAGGGGAGCCCCCAGACAGCAAGGTGAAGCCATACCCAGGTATCTCCATCAGCAGGCGAGCTGCCGTTACCTCCGCAGCGGTCCACGGCACCATAACGGTGGGTGGGTGCCCTCAAGGAGGCTGGCACAGGGGGGCCGAAGGCAAGCTTGAGGGAACGGACCCAGCATGCCGCGACCCCGACCTGGTGACCCATCGTCCACATGTACCGCAACAGGAGCCAGAAGCCATCCTCCACCAACAGGGGGTCGCCCACCAACAGCTGCACATCGGAGCTTAGCCAGAGGGCCCCCAACAGCATGTCCACACAGGGAGACCACCCCTCCCCAACATCCCCAGCCAAGCCAGCCATGGCAGCAGTGGGGCTCGCTCTGGGGAAGCAACAGGCAGGAGATGGAGGGATGCCACAACTGGGATGAGCACACACCGAGCGGATACCCTCACCCACAGACGGCCTTGCATGCCACAGATAGGCAGGCCCGCTGTGGTCAGGGCGCCGCAACCCACACACAATACAGCAGGGAGGCTGCACAGCTGCTGAGATAAGAAAGGGGGCAAGCTAGGCACTGCGCCAGGGTGTGGAGCTGAGTCAGGCACTGCATCCACAGCGGGCACTGCGGCAGTTTGCAAAAACGGAACCAGGCTGAGGGGATGGCAGTGTGGTTGCAGAGGCAGAGGTACCCAGGGGTGCACATGGTCTCATCCCCCCTGGCGGGCATGTGGTCGGCCCGCTTGCGGGGATGCTCAGCCAGACCCGGCACCTACTTGCTGCCCCAGCACAGCCCCTGCGCAGCATAAACCACTGTCCTGCCCCCACTGGCCTACACAGTACATAAGGGACACACTGCGGCCGGTCAGGCGTGGGGCGGAGGGGCTATAGCACGGGACCGTGCAGCACACAGAGAATGGCGATCCCAGCCTGGGTGCACACGAAGGAGCTCCCATGATACCAGGGGAGACTGGGCCATGGACACAGGCTGGACAGCGGAGTGCACTGTGCTCATGGCACGTGACAGCGGAGAGTGGCAGGGAGTGGGAAGCAGCAAAACCATGCTGCCAGGGGACAAGGACCCACTGCCCAGGGCCATGCTGCTGCACCTCCTGGGCGTGGGCCTCCTGCTGCTGCGCATGCTGCTCCGGCAGATTACCCTGCTCCACCTGCAGAGTTGCCGGTCCATCCTCCTGGGGGCACGGTGGCGGAGGGCAGCAAACCTCAGGAGGGCAGCACTCGTGCGATGGATGAGGTGGGCGTCTGTCCAATGTTGCGTCCTGCTGGGCTCCGCGGCATCCCTGCACCGGTGCTCTGGGCCAGGCCAGTGTCCCCGTACCAATGTTCCCAGGGAGGAGCGGCCCCACGCAGCTCTGAGGGGAACAGGGACGGCATCTGCCACCGCATTGCTGCCTGGGCAGCTGACTGCTGGCCAGTGCTGGACCCACACCCATATCTGTAGGCCTGGGACCCCCTTCCAAACTGCTGGGCCCTACCCATTACCTGCATCTGGCCCTCCAATCCATGTGTGGCCTACTGGGTCCAGNCAGTGCCCCCGTACCAACATGCCCAGGGAGGGGTGGCCCCGCGCAGCTCTGAGGGGAATAGGGATGCCATCTGCCACCGCTTTGCCAGCTCAGCTGGGCCCTACCCTTTACCTGCATCCGACCATCAATTCCATGTGTGACCTAGTGGGTCCAGGGAACGGGTCCTGTGGGTTGCTCAGCGACGAGTGCCCTCCCCTCGCTGTTGGCTGCGGGTTGCACAGGCCGTGCACATGCCTGCCGGCCAACACAAGCCGGTTCGCGTGAGCAGGTCCGGTGCACACCTGTTCATGCCACCCCCCACCCCCATGTCCCTGGACAGAGGAAGCGACTGCAGGGTATAGGTACAACACCTTTATTGGAGGGAACATGTACAATGGAAGGGGGTGGGGGTCAACGTCTGGGGTGGTCTCTCCCCCCTCTTGGTCGCACCACTAGGGCTCGTTGGTCAGCATGCCCTGGCCGCAGCTGACTGCACGATTCTCCAGGGTGATGGTCCGGCCTCCCTGTCATCCACTGGCCGCTCCACACCAGCCTCCACTGTTGGTCCCTGTTTGAGGGAGCAAGAATGAGTTAAGGGATCACCGTGTGCACTCACCTCTGTCACTTGTCGGTGCACTTGCACTTGGGTGCCCCATAAGGGTCTATTCCCCTATTCTCCACATGAGCATGGCATGTGCCGTAGGGCACTCCCTGAAGGTGTCCCCTCCAGGACGGGCTGCCCATGGTATCACGGCACCTGCCCAGTCACGTACTGAGGCACCATGCAGGTACATATGCCCCTGGCAATGGCTGTCACTCCCCATCCCGTGTACCACGTGTGCTCAGCGTGGGTTCCACAATGTGTTCCCTACTGGGGTCCTGCCTCGCGCACTTCCCCGGATTCCCATTGGGTCCCCCCCTGGTGTTGCACCCCACAACCCCCAAGGGCCCAGGGTGCTGCAGCCTTACCTGTGGGGGTGGAGCGGCCACCATGGGTGGTTGCGTGATCTGGGGTGCACGGTCTTGGGGTGGGGGTGTAGCCGCCTGGTGGAGGGGTCAGGTGGCAGCGGGGGCGGGATCACGGGGGGTGTGGGCTGGACAGGCGGCCCCGCAAACGGGGCTGGCCCCCCATGTGGGGGAGGGGGACCCCATGGACCAGGCACGGATAGGGTTGCTGCTGGGGGAACCGTGGGTGGCCGAGGTGCCGGGGGGGGGGCACCGGCACCAGTGGGAAGCCGCCATGGTGTTGGTCGACTTCTGGCCCTCCTTCTGCAGCATGGCATGGCCTGTTGTGCTGGGGGTCATGCCGCAGGGCCTCCATGAGGTCCATGAGCCATGCGGCCTGACCCTCCAGCCTGTCACAGGTCACCGCTGTTCGTCTTGGACGGCAGCAGCCTGGTGCCTGTGAGGTGCTTGGTGCGGGACTGGGCCATAATGGCAGCCAGGATCTCCCAGTCCCTTTTTCCCTCCACTCTGATGAGCTCCCTGGTGAGCGCGAGCTTGCAGGAGTGCACCTCGGCTAACTGTTGTGATTCCGCCAGCAGCTCCCTGCTGAGGTCCTCCCTCCAGCGCCGGTTCCTGGCTCGCATGTCCAGGTTCCACTCCATGCTGCCGGCAGCTTCTCCCCTCGTGCGAGTGGGTGCCTGGTCTGTGAATGGGAGTTTGGACACATCGTTAGGGCGTCCAACCTGTTTGCCTCGATGCCCGCCAGCGCCGGACCCCAGGGTGCCTGGTGGGGCAGTCCCCATAGTGCGACAGCTCCCCTCTGCCCCCCCATGGTGTCCCCCTGCCTTGCCCTGTCGTGTCATGCCCCCCTGGCTGATGATCACCGCAGGAGGGGCCCCTGATGGTCGGGTGTGCTGTAGGATCTGCTGTGGCCCTTCCAGCCCCTCTAGCTTGCCCCCCTCTGCTCAGCCCCTGGTGGGCCCTGCCAGTTACTGGTTTGGGCCCCCTGGGTGCCCCTCCTCATACCACCAGCCCCCACCACACCTGGCCTCCCCCGTGGCCCCATGGCCCGTGTGCCCCGCCATGGAGGTTCGCCCACCTGGTGGTGGGGGAGCTGCTGGGCCCCCCTCGTTCTCCTCCTCCTCCATGACTTCCACTTCATGCACCTCTAGGCTGCCTTGTGCTGCAATGGGATGGGTTACCATAAGTGTTTGCTGGCCCCCGGCCAGGCCGCAGCACCTCTGTCCAGGCCGTTCCCCCACCGCCCCCGT
>QEPC01001478.1:5644874-5682318 GCA_003113815.1 Sphenodon punctatus
GGGGGGGGGGGCACCGGCACCAGTGGGAAGCCGCCATGGTGTTGGTCGACTTCTGGCCCTCCTTCTGCAGCATGGCATGGCCTGTTGTGCTGGGGGTCATGCCGCAGGGCCTCCATGAGGTCCATGAGCCATGCGGCCTGACCCTCCAGCCTGTCACAGGTCACCGCTGTTCGTCTTGGACGGCAGCAGCCTGGTGCCTGTGAGGTGCTTGGTGCGGGACTGGGCCATAATGGCAGCCAGGATCTCCCAGTCCCTTTTTCCCTCCACTCTGATGAGCTCCCTGGTGAGCGCGAGCTTGCAGGAGTGCACCTCGGCTAACTGTTGTGATTCCGCCAGCAGCTCTCTGCTGAGGTCCTCCCTCCAGCGCCGGTTCCTGGCTCGCATGTCCAGGTTCCACTCCATGCTGCCGGCAGCTTCTCCCCTCGTGCGAGTGGGTGCCTGGTCTGTGAATGGGAGTTTGGACACATCGTTAGGGCGTCCAACCTGTTTGCCTCGATGCCCGCCAGCGCCGGACCCCAGGGTGCCTGGTGGGGCAGTCCCCATAGTGCGACAGCTCCCCTCTGCCCCCCCATGGTGTCCCCCTGCCTTGCCCTGTCGTGTCATGCCCCCCTGGCTGATGATCACCGCAGGAGGGGCCCCTGATGGTCGGGTGTGCTGTAGGATCTGCTGTGGCCCTTCCAGCCCCTCTAGCTTGCCCCCCTCTGCTCAGCCCCTGGTGGGCCCTGCCAGTTACTGGTTTGGGCCCCCTGGGTGCCCCTCCTCATACCACCAGCCCCCACCACACCTGGCCTCCCCCGTGGCCCCATGGCCCGTGTGCCCCGCCATGGAGGTTCGCCCACCTGGTGGCGGGGGAGCTGCTGGGCCCCCCTCGTTCTCCTCCTCCTCCATGACTTCCACTTCATGCACCTCTAGGCTGCCTTGTGCTGCAATGGGATGGGTTACCATAAGTGTTTGCTGGCCCCCGGCCAGGCCGCAGCACCTCTGTCCAGGCCGTTCCCCCACCGCCCCCGTTCCCGGTCCCACCCCCCGCATACCTGGATCCAGTTCCTCTGCTTCCTGGGGGCCGTCCTGGGTCTCCACTGGCTCTGCACACGCTCCCTGTCCCTGTGGCCTGTTGGTCTGTGGGTCTTGGGGGTGCGCACAGTGTGCGGTGGTTTGACGCTTGGATCCCTGGGGCGCCTCCTCCCCCTGTGGGATGGGACTGTCCCCTCCTGCTTCCTGCCTACCCTCACCAGGGGCACCTGTCCCCCCCCACTCTGTGGGGTCTGTCAGGGGGGGCTGCCTGGTGGCCCTGCCCCTGCCCCTGGCAAAGGTGCTGCCATGGGTGCGGGAGGCCACGATGTCCCCATCCATGCAGAGGAACTTGTCCAACTCCTGGAACTCGGCTGTGTGTATGGCCCGGCCAGACTTGAGATTATTGTCTCATATATTTTTATATCCGGACCTCAAGTCCTTTGCCTACTGCATGCACTAGGATATATCCCTATTGTACCCCTGCCGCTGCATCTCCTGGGCGATGGCTTCATAGACCTGTCTGGTCTTGTAGCTTCGCACCAGGTCGTGCTGGACCCTTTCAGACCCCCATACACAAATAAAGTCCCTGACCTCCTGCCTGGACCAGGGCTTCCCCTTTTGGGACCTGCGTGTGGGGGGTGGCCCGGCTTGTTTGCATGGGGCCTGCTCTGTGGATGTGGAAGCCGTGGTGATGTTCATGTCCTGTTGGGGGTAGTGCAATAGGGGTTACTAGGACTCCTGCTGGCCCCCCCAGCCCACCCGTGGGACCTGCCACCCCTCCCCCCTGGGGTTCCCTTTTGCTCACCTGGTTGTCTGGGAGGCCCTCCTCAGCCATCGTCCCAGTGGTGCGGTGCTCCATCATCTGGGACCTGTCCTGCAGGGACAGGGGACCAGGTTACGCTGCTGCCCCCTGCCCTGTGTTCCCTGACCCGGGGGTCTGGGCCCGGGGTGCAGCCCTCCCCTCCTGGGGTGGGTGGGTTGGTTCCCTTGTGCTCACCTCACTGCTGCTCCTTGGGCTGTGCCCTTGGGAGGTGCTGGACTGGGGGTTGTCCACCAGGGGAGCCATCGGTGCAGCCCCTCTGCCCTGTTCTGGGACACGTGTGCCGTGTTACTTCCTGACGCGTTTCCCCCCGTTCCCCCCTGCTCTTCCCCCTGCCGGCGGTCTGTTGCCCCCCCTTGTGCTGTCTGCCTGGGGTGCATCCCCCCCTGCACTGCCTTGCCGGGGCTTCTCCCCCCCAGGGCACCCCAGGGTCCCCGTGCTCACCTGACCCCTTCCCCCGTGTGGGGCGACGTTGGCTCCCATTGCCTTCTTGTGGGTCTTCCTGGTCACCATCGTGGGAGCCCGCATGATGTACCATAGTTCCTCCCTCCTATACAGGCTCTCAGGCCGGACGTCCGGCATCCCCCCACCCTGTGGGCATGTCTGCGTGGTGGCACATGCGTGCCCCATGGCGCTGGTGCAGTGGGGCTCTGCCAGTCCATTCCGTGTGGGTGTGGGTGTTTTGGCTTTTACACGGATGCTCGGGTGTTGAACACCCATCTCCACCCACCTCCACCCACGGAGGGCTCCGACTCCCTCGCGGATGCTCCGTGGGTGTTGGCGGGTGGGTTGTGCACATGCCCCCACCCACTCATGGGCATCTACACGGACGCTCTCCCACCCATCCGATGGGTGTTTCCAGGTGTTTGTGGGTGGGTGTCATCCGTGTAAAAGTGGCCCATGGGAGGGCAACCTCCACACCCCCACAAGAGGAGATTCAACCACTCCCAGGCCCCCCAAGCCCTCACTCACCAACATCACCTCTGTCTTGTCAGGATTCAGTTGCAGATGGCTCAACCTCATCCAAGCTCCCACAGCCGGCAGGCACTGGGAAAATAAAGAGACTGCATGGCCTGGGTCGATGGAAAAAGAGAGGTAGAGCTGAGTGTCATCAGCATACTGATGACACTGCAAGCCCTGAAACCCTCTCACAATCTCCCCTAATGGCTGCATATAGATGTTAAACAAGAGGGGGGACAGAATGGCATCCTGCGGGACTCCACACGTGAGGATGGATTCTCTGTGCTTGTTTACATGCTCCTTTGTCCCAAGCTCAGCCTTCCAGCATTCAGTGGTAGGAAGTGGAACCATAGGTAGGACCTGCCTATGGTCACTCTTGGACCTCAGAGCTGCAGCTCCATTCAGATGTACCCACACATTTATTCATAAGCATGAGGAGTGAAAGAATTATGGGAATTAAGGGTAAGCATAACATAACAGAACTTTATGATTACATTAATTTGGGTCACTCTTGGACCACAGAGCTACAATTCCATTCAGATGTACCCACACATTTATTCGTAAGCATGAGGAGTGAAAGAATTACGGGAATTAAGGATAAGCATAAAGTAACAGAACTTTATGATTACATTAATTTACATTACAAAACCCATAGAGATAAATTAAAATGAAACATCTTACAACATTTGCAGCCAAGATCTATTTGCTTTTCTGTATGGTCCACAGAAAGAGCAATAAAGGCCACTAGCCCTCCCTAAAGAACCCAGGCCTGTATAATAATAACAACAGTAGTATGAGTCTTCTTTCTGGGATGGACGTTAAGACGCAGTTCTGACATTGTGTGATCATTGTTGTTGTAATCTACTAATTCATGTGGTTGTGATTTAGTATAGTAAGATATTCTATTTGTTTCTTTTCATATGAATATGTGTTAGTTGGCTAGCTTTCTGTCCACACTTGCCTGGAAACAGTGCACCTTAGCTTATAAATGCAACTTAGCGTGTAAAACCTGGCTGTTCCACCAGGTGTTTGGTGAGAGGGATGGGGGAGGGTTTGGGGGAGGGGGGGTGTTGTGGCTCTGCCTAGGTTTTGTGGTTTTAAATTATAATTTATATTGTATTTTTTCATTATGTGTGTTTTTATTGTATTTTATTGTGTTGTAAGCTGTCCTGAACTGCTGTGGCAGGTGGGGGTGGCTAAGAAATCAAAGTAAATAAATAAATTAAATAAATAAATTTCCTAGTGTTGTGTGGCGTAGTGGAATTTGAAGGTGCCATTATTGGTATGTTAATCAGGTGGTTTTTAATTTGTGGAAATTATAATAATCTTTAGTGATTTCTTAATCTGGAGGTTTTTTATGTAAAAAATATAAGCACCTTCAGTCAGTTCTTAATCTGAAGGTTTTTAATTTGTGAAAATTATAGTTGCCTTTTGTGTTTTTTTAATCTGGAGGTTTTTAATTTGTGGAAATTACCTGCACCTTAACTAATATCTTAAACCAGAGGTTTTTAATTCAGAGAATTCTATATATGATCTTAGAGCCTGATCCAAAATGTCACTATCTTTGCACTCTTATCAGATTTGATTCCTAGGGTATTTTTAGATGGACACGGAGGCAGCCTGCATCCCTGAGTCCATCTGCTTCCAGCCCTGCCTGGGTCTAATTTAGACGGACCCAGTGGGTTCCCCTGGCTGTGGTCTCCCCCCACCCACACCATAGAGTTGTGGCAATTGCCAGATGCTCTATAGCATTGCTGGGGCATTGACTGGTCGGGAGTGGAGCTGCAGCATGGGTCTGCCGAGCAGACAGACAGCAGCTCTGCTCTGGGCAGGTGCTCTGTGTTTGGCCAGCCCGCTCCGGCACTCTGGAATGTTCCGGAGCACCACCAGCAGGGCTGCTCCAGTGTAGTCACAGCTTGCTGTGCTTGCACATCTGGTGGGGCTGCCTTCAGATGGACTGGCCAGTCTGGGGAGTGAAGTGGACTGGCTTGGCACAGCCATGCCCAGAACTGCAGTCCATTTGTTTACCCCCTAGTATCCCTAGCCTTGCAAAGTGTTGGCTCTCCTTTTGTGGAAACCTTCCTGTTGTGTCCAGCCCCATCAGGGGTACACAGGAGGGCAGAGGAAGGACCCACTCGACAATCACTGTACACTAGGGGTGGGAAAACCAGTAAATCCGGTATCCGATAATGCCGGTACCGGGCATACCGGCATTATCGGATTCAACCAGGTAAATCCAGTCCCGGTACCGGATTCCGGGTACCGGATTTTTTTACATTGCAGCCATTTAAAAATGGCTGCAATGTAAAAACTTAAAGCCTTAAAAAGTTTTAAAAAAACCACCCTCCCCGAGTCCAGGCTGCGCGGGTGGAAGGGGGGACACCCCCCACCCACCGTGCCCAGCCTGGATTTTTGTTTAAAAAAAGACTGAGGCGAGCCCATCCCCCAGCACCAGCGGCCGCGGCATCCCCGCAGCCGCCGGTAAGTATGACCCGATCCCTGGGGGGGGGGGGTGTTTAACACCCCCCCACCCCCCAGGGATCACCCCTACTAAAGTTCAGCTTGCTCTTACCTTGCGGAGCTCTGGGTGCGGTGGCGGCGGGCAGTCCGGCGGCCTCAGCGCCGGCTGTGGCTGCCGGCGTCAGAGACGCTCTAGACCTTCCGGGGAACTTCAGCCTGGACTCGGGGAGGGTTTTTTAAAAAAACTTTTTAAGGCTTTAAGTTTTTACATTGCAGCCATTTTTAAATGGCTGCAATGTAAAAAAATCCGGTACCAAACCGAATTTCCGAACTCGGTTCTGAGTTCCATCTGAACTTCGAACTTCTGAACCGTGTTCGTCCATCCATAGCTGATGTGTATATGGAGGGAAGCAACCATAAGTCCCTTTACTTTTCATTCCCAACTCCAGTGAGTTGCACTGATGGACAAACAACTGAATAGCAGCCTTCATACTCCCCCAAGTTCCTGGGCTCTTATGGTGAGCAGCTGCAGTAGGTCATGCAGTGGTAGGTGATGTTCCGTAGACTGCATGGGTACAGTAGACGGAGCCCCAGTCTTTCCTGTGATAATATCTGCATAGAGTGTAGTTGTTAAGCATGAAAGTCTTAACTGTGAAAAGTAAAGAATTGATGAGCACATGATATAACTGTTCAAAGTATTAGGGTATGATGATTTTGCCATGCAGGCTGTTTCTGTCAGTTTGGCTTAGTGCTGTGGACATGTGTGCTGTATTAATTAGCAACAAATTACTTTCAAAGTTAGTAAGTCAATTAAAGCAAGTAAAAAAAATGCATGTCTTTTTGTACATTGCACACAGATCCCTCTTCTCTGAAGGAGTCTCAGACTTTTAAAGAACAGTAATTGGGATGTGTGGAGAGGAAAGTTAAACTTCAGAGTGAGTTATAGTTCAGCATAGTCTTAAGCTTAGTTTTCTCTGTGTAACATAAAGGATCATAAAAGTCCCTGTTTCAAATCGAACATGGGAGCCCTATAATAAACATATATTGGTTTTCCTCATAGAAGAGGGCAACATACCCTCTTTTTAAAGTTATACAACTGAAGCTAATAATATATAATTTTCCTTTTCTTGTGAAATCCCAGCAAAGTACAGGGTTAGTAGGTTATGAGTCATGCAGCTCCCTCCTGCTAAGGAGAATAGTGAGCAGGGGGAATTTAATGCATTGCTCACTTGTGGCGCTTGGATGTGGTTACAGAGTTCTACAGGCGGAGACCATAAACCCTCATCTCTGCAAGGGGACAAAGCAGGATAAATGTCTGTGTTTGGGGACAGAGGGTAGAGTCCATGGCTCAAGGTTTGTGGCCGGGGGAAGAAAGGGTCTGTATCTTAGTGAAGAAGAGGCAGGTCTGTGTCTTTGAGAAGGGAAGATCTATGGGAGTTTTTAGACAAATGTCTTCCCACTATTTATTTATTTATTTATTTATTAAACATTTGATATCCCGCCCCTCCTGCCAAAGGCAGCTCGGGGTTGCTTACAATGTATGCAAATATAAAAATACACATATAAAAATACACAAACAACATAAACATAAAACATCTAAAAAGCGGGGAGAAGAGGGGAAAAAAAGGAGGGAACCATCCTCCCTGGGAAAAGAGGAGGGAGGAAAAAAATACCCCACCCTTACCACTCCCATAAAAATAAAAATCCACCCTCACCCATCTCCCTTGCCAAAGGCCTGGTGGAACAGCCGGGTCTTGCATTGACGTCAAAAAGAGGAGAGATCTGGGGCCACCCGGACCTCTGCCGGGAGGGAGTTCCACAGCATCAGAGTGGCCACCAAGAATGTCCTCTCCATAGTTGCCCCCTGGGGGACTTCGAGAAGGGCGCTCCCAGTCGACTGCAGGGGCTGATCCAGAGCATGCGGAATGAGGCGATCCTGCAGATATATGGGCCCCAAGCCATATAGGGCTTTATAGGCCCATATATAAGAACCTATCCATCAATCACCCAACCATCATGCGTGTCACAGGGCTGCATAGGAAGTCAGTGTGGCCCTGCAACATGCATGATGTGTGAGTGATGAGTGGGTAATGGATGGGGAGGCACTTGTCTAAAAACAGCGTTTATCGCTCCTGCAAGGGGGATCTGATTTTCTACCCTCACTCGCCCACTCATCGGCCTGTGGAGGCTGAAGCATATTCTGGTCTGGAAAGAAGCCATGAGGTGGTGGAATGTGGTAACTTAGGGGCTAATTGAGTTGTTTGAGGTGACCTCCCTGAGCCCATGAAGTTCCTGTGTCAGCAGGGAGTGGAGTAGGAGGAGTTAAAACAAAAGAGCAGTTGAATAAAGATGGCTACCAAGTTAAAGCAGCTTCTGTGTGTGCTCCTGATTTTTCATGCAATAGGAAATGACAGCAGTACTCAATCTTCCCACCACTGCTTGGAAACTGTAGCCTCAGCATCTCCCATTCTGCCCCACAACATTTCCAGTCTACCTCCTTTAGTTTTGCATGCTATGTTGGGGCTGCACTGGCTTCAGCCAGGATGGGTAGGCTCTGAGTTCAAAGCAGAACAGGGCTATTGGTAGGTCTTGGAGATGGTTAGGCTTTTTGGCTACATGTCTTTAGTTGCTGAACAGTTGGCATTAGTTGCTGGTGTTGAATAGTTGTGATTAGCGACAGGTCCCTGCCCCAAGGGGCTTACAATCTAGAATTGATGTAAGGTCTCTTCTCAAGTGCCATGGTGAAGAGGAAGATATGGAGAAGGTCTAGGAACTGGGGTTGTGGCACAGAATGAAGGAGCTGTACTGTACACAACGTTTCCTGAATTTCCAAGTTCACGGCAGACGAGGTATATGCTTGTGTATGCACTGTCCTAGGGAGGTTTCCAATGTTAAATATAAAACAGGGACCTGTGTTCACTGCATTTCCCTCCTTGCTGCCATGCAGGGACGTAGCTAGTAGGGATGTGCGAATGCGGTTTGGAAGTTCGGAGTTTGGACCGAACTTGAATAGTTCGGTTGACCAAACTGAACTTTAGAACCGAACTGTTCGGTCGAATCCAAACCAGTTTGGAAGTCCAAAAAACCCGGTTTTGAATGTACGAACTCGGTCAAGCGAACCGAACTTTTGAACCGAACTTGATTTTCGAACCAAACTGAACCGAATTTCCGAACTTGGTTCTGTTCGCACATCCCTAATAGCTAGGTTGGAATAGGCCCAGGTGCAAGAAATAATCTTTGACCCCTCCCCGCCCCATCACCATCCTCCCCTCCTTCCTCCTCACCTGCGTACTTATTGTAGAAAACTGTCAAGTTATATGGTAAAGAAAGAAAATGCATACTCACTGCAATGTACTCCCTGCCCCACCCAGACAGCCTGCCCCAACCAGCCTCTGCCCCCACAGACCCTCCTGACCCCTAGGAATACAGTGCAGTTACGGGGCTCCACTCCTCACTCTCACCTTTCCATTCGAAGGGCAAGACACTGCCACTACCCGATCATCCTCACTGCTCTCAAACTCCTTCTGAGGCTGTCACTGGACTGCCGCTCCTCTCCTCTCCGCTCTGATCACCTCCAGTCCTGACACCGTGGCACCTCTCCCTCCTTCCGCTTGCTGTGCCTGAGCCCTGGAGGCTATTGCTGCACTGCCTGCCTCCTGCTGCTGCTCCCAGTGCTTACTCTGTCCTGTGCCACTGGCCAGGTGGATCCCATGTGCTTATGCACCGCATGCTGCACTGCTCGTCTCTGCCCGGCTGCGCTGTAACAGGCAACCATTAGGCAGCTCAGGCAGCCATCTGGAGCGGCAAGTTGAAGGGGGTGGCTCTCCTGCCCTCCCCCAATCCAGCTTAGCCACCCTGCTGCTACCGAGAAGGTCTGTGCTGGAGGGGGTCAGGAGAGGTGCCCCTTTTCCCGATCCATGCAGTTTAGTGGTGGAAGCAGTGGGATTTGAGGGCAGGAGAGGTGGCAGTGGAAGAGGTGTCGCCCTCCACCTTCCACCATCACCCTCCTGCCCTTGAGCCTGCTGTTGCCACCATTAAACTCTGTGCTGGAATCGGGGGAAGGACTTCCTAGGATTGCACGTTAAAGAGGGCACCTCTCCCACCCCCTCCCACTGTTGCAACTGCTTCTCCCACCCCAATTCAGCCATCACCAAGCTTCATAGTGGGGGGGGGAGGGGGTGGCTGATGCTTGAGGCTGCCTATGGTGGCAAATATCCTTGTGCTGTCCCTGGCAACAGGACGGAATTTGTGCCCCTGCCCCTGCTTGGGCCCTGGGACAAATCTCCCTATGAGAGACTCTTGAGGAAATTAAAGAATCATGGGACAGGAGGCAGTGCCCTACTGTGAATAGGCAACTGGTTAAAATATCGGAAGCAAAGTGTAGGACTAAATGGTCAGTTCAGTGGAGAGAGGTAACTAGTGGAGTGACCCAGGAATCTATGCTGGGACCAGTTTTGTTTAATATATTCATGATCTGAAGAAGGGAGTAAAGAGTGAGGTGATCATCTGAGTGAGTGACATGGGCATCTAAGTGGCAGATGAAATTTAATGTGGGCAATTGCAAAGTGATGCACTTAGGGAAGAATAACCCAAACTATATGTACACAACGCTGGGTTCTAAATTAGGAGTTACCACTCAGAAAAAAGATCTTGGAGTGACTGTGGACAACACATTGAAATCCTCAGCTCAGTGTGTGGCAGTAATCAAAAAAGCAAACAGAATGTTAGGAATCATTTGGAAAGGGATAGAGAATAAAACTGAAAATACCATAATGCCTCTATATAAATCTATAGTACGACCGCACCAGGAATACTGTGTGCAGCTCTGGTCACCCCATCTCAAGAAGGACAGAGTAGAACTAGAAAGGTACGGGCAACAAAAATGATCAAGGGTATGGAACGGCTCCCGTATGAAGAGAAGCTTGAAAGATTGGGGCTCTTCAGCTTGGAGAAGAGATGACAGAGGGGATATGATAAAAGTTTATAAAATCATGAGTAGCGTGGAACACGTAAATAGGGAGTGGTTATTTACCCTCTCTGACAGAACTAGACAAGGGGACACTCCATACAATTAACTGGCAGCAGATTTAAAACAAATAAGAGAAAGTATTTTTTCACATAGCACATTACTGCCAGATGAAGTGGTCAAGACGGGTAGTGTAGCTAGTTTTCAAAAGGGATTGGATAAGTTCTTGGAGGATAGGTCTATTAATGATTTTTAGCCAAGCAGGTTTTGGGGACATAGCCCCCATAGGACAACACTGCAGTCCTGCAACATGTATAGTGAGTAGTGGGTGGAGAGTAGGTTGACCATACCTCCCCTTTAAAAGAGGACACTTACTGTTGGGAGCTGGAACAACAGGGAATGGATTGCCCATTGTGACCTGTTGGGTACTTCCAGGAGAAAGAGATTGATCAGTGCCAGAGACAGGATGCTGGGCTTGATGGACCATTGGTCTGACCCAGTATGGCATTATTTATGCTCTTATGATAACTACACCCCTGCTGTCAAGGGATAAAATGCAGTGAACACGAGTCCCTGAATATAAAATAAGTTCCACTTTCCCCCAGATTTCTGTCTAAACTCTAGTAGGGGGCAAACTCTGAATCATATTAAGCAGAGGCTTATGGATATTTCTGTTCAGGAGGAATTTTCGAAAGCTGTAACAACAACAATTCCTCCTTGGTACTTTCAGGTTAAAACAAATTTTGTGCTTGAATTGTATCTTTTGCAACTGCCAAACTTTCATTTGTGTAGAATGTTTCCATGGGGTATTTTCAGACGTTACGAAATTACGCTCAACCACGGGGAATTCCCACATGGTGATCGTGGTCTCGTAACATCTGTTGGGGTGAACGGAAGCTGCCCACCAGATGTTCACCCCCGTGAATCACGGGGGGGAGTCACATTGAACACGCAAACGGAGGTCCTGTCCGGACCATCTCCATTTGCCCGTTCAATGTGATCCCGCCCGTGATCAGGGGGATCATCTCGTCTGTGACCAGACCACGGCCCGGAATCAGCGGCGGGATTCTGAGCCGCGGTCAATGCCCCGGGGGGGCGGCTGGGCGCTGCGCTGTGCCTGCCCATCTCCCCAGAGGGCGGGCGGCCTAGGGAGTGTGGGGGGGTGGGGCTGTGCGGCCGCACGTTGAGCCGCGTGGCCTCGCTCCTCCCCGATTCCCTGCCGGGATCAGCCGGCACATCTGTTGGACATGCCGGTTTGTTCCCGGTGGGGGATCAATGTGTGTTTCCGTGCTGGGGCCAATACAGGCCCCGTCACGTCTGAAAATACCCTTAGTTAGGTTTTAGATGTTTGAATCGACTAAAGGTAGAGCCTTGCAGGCTGAACATTGTTATAGATTATGTTCCTGTTTTCTGGACAAAGTAGAGTCCTTAGAGCATGTATTGTTCGCGTGTCCCTATTATGAAGATCTAAGAAACTGCTGGATAGATCCTTTATTTGAGAGGAAATTCTCAAAACTACTAGCACAGAAGACTTCTTTTCTGCTGACTGCAAAGGACCCAGCAGTTACGAGAACTGTACCTTTGTATTTTATTTCTGCCCCTCATCTCAAGAAGAGTTTGTCATAATATGTACTAAGTTGTCTATGTGACTTTGCTGTATTGACATTCTGTTTTAATGGCATATAGCTGTAATAACCTTGATGATGATGATGAAGTAAGTTCCAGTTAGTGGATTATTGGCGCTCATTGGCATCTGTGTGCTGTATCAGAAGGTAAAGTGAGTAAGTCTGGGGAAATAGCATACGGTAGTGTCACAGTGAACATGGGCTTCTGAATGCAGTGCAGCGGTCACTCATCTGGTTTGTGAGAGACATGAGTTCTATTCCTAGCTCTGCAAGCCTGCTGCTTTGTGACCGTGGGTAAGCCACTTCACTGCTTTGTGCCTTGCTTTTCCCACCTAGGGCCTGTCTTGGCTATGTAGATTACAAACGTTTTGGGTGCTAGCTCCTATTCTGTATATGCATGATGCATGCCATAATGGGGCTTCAGTCTTAGCCAGGCCCAATACGTGTTAGTATAATAAAAATAATAGAAAGAAAACAACCTGGCCAGCACTGAAATCAACCCTTACTTAGTGATAATATATGGTGACTTTGAAAATTGTAAGCCCCACAGATAATATATCCAGTTCCTGCCAGCAATAGAGCAAATATATTCAGCTAGGAGAAAACAATAGGTTAGATTTTGTGTTTTTTTGTCCCCCCCCCCGATGTGGAGTAGTTGTGAGATGTAAAGTTTTACATGTATGGGGACATCTGGATGCTTTTCTGAGCTATTTCTGAACTGGATCCAGACTCTGATCCAAGTACCTTCTGAGTTACCTTGTCAATACTTACAAGCACTATAGTATGATGCCATAAGGGGTGTCAGTGGCCCACCCTTTGGCAATGAATATACTATGCTTTTGTAAGCACTGAAAATACTTGGTGCCCCTGAATTTCTTGCTTCCTTGAGAGACAAAGAGCAAAATGTTGCAACGTGGGCATTGAAACTTAGGGTGTTTTCAGACAAAACACTCCCCACCCACCTCCCACCCACTGTACATGTTTCAGGGTACCCATAGGACAACACTGCAGTCCTGCAACATGTATAGTGAGTAGTGGGTGGAGAGTAGGTTGACCATACCTCCCCTTTAAAAGAGGACACTTATGAAAAATACATATTGCAGGGCTGCATTGGCTCCAGCGCAGCACTGCACCATGTATTTTGCATAAGTGTCCTCTTTTAAAGGGGAGGTATGGCCACCCTAGTGGAAAGTGTCTTGTCTGAAAATGTCCTTAGACTATGAATGCAAATGATGCATAGGCCTTGGTCCTTTGCAAAGTGGCAAACTCTATCCTATATGTAGTCCCAGGATTAAAATATGACCCATTTGTATTACTGTCTATTGTATCTTTAAAAAACAAAACAACCCCCCCGCCCCCAAACTAATAACATGAGAGAGAAAGCTGGTATGTGTAGCCTTCAAATGACCAACAAATAAACGATGTCAATATTTTCCTAATGCTCTAAATACTCTCTCTTAGAGAGAGTTATTAAGGAAGAAAAAAGAAATTCTGCATCAAAGCCTAACATAGGAGCTACTTTCAGTGCTCTATTTCTAGGAATTTACCACAAGTGCTAATTGCATAAATGACCACCAAGGGTGGTCAAAGGGTGGTTAGCATTATGTCTGTTTTCACCCTTAGAGACAGAAACAAGATTCAAAATGATCTTTACAGGATGGAAAGCTTGGCCCAAACTAACAAAATGAAATTCAACAGAGATAAACGTAAAGTTCTGCATTTAGGTATGAAAAATCAAATGCACAAGTATAGGATGGGTGATACCTGCCTTGGCAGCAGTACACATGAAAAGAATCTTCGGGTTGTAGTTGATCACAAACTGAACATGAATTAGCAGGGTGATGTAGCTGCTAAAAAGGCTAATGCACTTTTAGGCTGCATTAACAGAAGCATAGTCCAGGTCATGAGAAGTAATAGCTTCACTCTATTCTGCACTGGTCAGACCTCATTTGGAGTACTGTGTCCAGTTCTGGGCACCACATTTTAAGAAGGGCATTGACAAATAGAAACGGGTTCAGAGGAGAGCAACAAAGATGGTCAGTGGTCTGGAAACCAAGTTCTATGAGGAAAGGTTGGAGGAGCTGGGTTTGTTTAACCTGGAGAAGAGAAGACTAAGGGGAGACATGATAGCAGTCTTCAAATATCGGAAGGGCTGTCACAGAGAAGGTGGAGCAGACTTGTTCTCTGTTGTTCCTGAGAGCAGGACTAGAACCAATGGGCTCAAATGACATTAGAAAGAACGTCCTAACAGTAAGAGCTGTTCAACAGTGGAACAGACTGCCTAGGGCAGTGGTGGGCTCTCCTTCACTGGAGGTTTTCAAACAGAGGCTGGACAGCCATCTGTCGAGGATGCTGTCGCTGTGGATTTCCTGCACTGAGCAGGGGGTTGGACTAGATGCCCTCTGAGGTCACTTCCAACTCTAAGATTCTATTATTCTAGTCCCTGTCTCAAAACTTCTGGAAGTCGCCCAGTGCCCCTGTTTCCAACAGCTCCCAGGTGACTCCCAGGCAGACAAGGAGCATCTGATTCCCCAACCCCACAGGGGTTTCCCTAAACTGGATTTTTAAGCTGCAGGAGAAATGTCTCCCATCTAAAAACACTGTGTTCTGTGAGTTAACTGTATTGTCTTTTACCCAGCACTCAAAAATATCTATGCAGCAGCTTTCCTGTAAAGCAGACACTTCGAAACATGTTTGTTTTATGAGTACACTTCTACACCCTCATTCCTTGAGGTTTGACGTTTACAGAAGAAACAGTCTCCCATCTTGACCCCAGCCAAGCCAACGAATGCTGCTTGCACAGCAGTTATGTTTAACAATGAACTGGTTGTTAGCCCATGTGAGGAACACAGAGTTCATTTTACTGGCTGTGTTGCTCTTGTTAAACTTGCTAGTAGTTTGGGTTTGAAAAAGAACGTAACGCAGCAGTGACAGCATGTTGTAAGCCACAACCAGCTACCGTCTTTTGGCCGAAGTCCAAATACCACCTTCCAAGATGGTGGATGACTTGTGCTCATTACAACCCCACCCACATCCTTCATCAAAATGACAGCCACTCTACACACAGGTTTTTTCAGGGTTTTGTGTGGTCTTCCCTCTGAGAAATCAGGACTTGTATTTCCAGTGGCTTTTTTACTCCTAGCAATCCATATTATTTATTTATTTATTAATTTTTATTTGCATTTTTATCCCACCCTTCCCATTAAGGTTCAGGGTGGGTTACAATCAGAGACGCGTATTCACTGTATCTTCCCTATTGGTGGAAATAAGGAAAGTGCAGTGGACAGGGATCCCTGGTTGTAATACATAAAAACATATTGGTTCTCTTGCTGAGTTTTTTGTTGTTGTTCTTTTTGTGGGAGGGAGTGATGGTCTAAAGGACAGGTGTAGTAACCAGGAAAACTGCCTGCTGATCTTAGTTCAGATATAAGCATGGAATATGGCCTTGGAATTTGCATGCCTCAGGCCGCTTTTACTCAAGGCACTTAGAGGCGCCTCTGTAGCCCCATGTTGAAGAGGAAAGCCACACGGGGGAATATTTATACGCTCCCCGCGCTACCAGAAATGACGTGCCACCCATTCTTTTCAGCGGTGGCAGCTGCAGATGCAGGACTTTCAAGAGGCCACGTTCTATAGACCTTAACATCGAAGTCTACAGAATGTGACCTCTTGAAAACCTCGCATCTGCAGCCGCTGCCACTGAAGAGAGCAGGCAGCATGACACGTCACTTCTGGTAGCATGGGGAGCGTGTAAACACTCCCACCGTGGCTTTCCTCTTCAACACAGGGATACAGAGATGCTTCTAAGCATCTCATATAAAAGCGGACGTGTCTATATGTGTACAAAACCCTCCCTATGTCAGAGAAAAGCTGCAACAATTTAAAAAAACCTTAAAGATCTTGGAAAGGAAGGTGCTGTAGTACAAGGTTATTAATATTATTAATGATGCCCAACATAAGAAGCAAGTATTTTAACCCTTCTGCAAGTACTTTGTTTCAGTTATTATTACAGATAGCATTTGGTTGCTATCGTTTTAGAACAACTGAATAAAGATGGATTGATTTTATACTATGTTAGCTAATTTTGATTATGAATAACATTAGGTCTCTGGTCATATGGCACTAGCTATTCAATCAAGAAAAAATTGACTTAAGCACCATTATTCATCTCCTGCTGAAGAAAACCCATTTTGCCAAGTCATATTCCCATCTCTTTGGCATAATTCGCCACATTCCAGTTTCACACCCAAGATACGATACAGCATCTGCTTTGGTGGTTGATTGATGTGGAAACATCAGTTCTACTGTGATGTGGAAACATTGCAAAGCAGCTAACAAGGCAAATGGGAATGTTATGGCATGCTCATACTGTAGCTAAAGCAAAGCTTTTTCCTGACTGCCAGCTTTCATTGCTATGGACTACTGGCTCTGGCTCCCTCTCTTTCTATCTGTCCATATCCTACTTCCCCTCTACAGCTGCCAATTTCAGCCAAAGGCTTGGGGAGAGGGAGGGAAATAGATCCGCTTAACATTTCAAGGCCGCCTCATAAGTTGTTAACACATGATCTGGGAGCCAACTGGAGTGCAGGGTCACCCCATGGAGCCCTCACAGAGCCTCCACTCTTAGTTGACAGACAGGTCAACATTCTGTCCCCAGCCATGGTTCGCCATGTGCCACTACCCCTCTCCACCACTAAGTTGTAGTCACTCTAACAACATTCTAAGCTGTCGCCTGTGATTCCATGTTGCAGAACACACATAGAGAGAGTACAAACCCTAACACACGAGGCGGCCATGTGGGCACACTGTGGCCCACTCCAACGGACGGGCAGCACCCCATGGGTGCTCGTTACCTTGGGGTTGCCTGAATTGGCCTGCACCTTGGACTCCACATTTTATGGGATGATGTTGCAGGTAGCAAGCTCAGGGCAAATATTTGGTGGCCACTAGGGATGTGCGAACACGGACTGGATGTTCAGAGTTCAGACCTAATTTGGTCTGTTCAGACGACCGAACCAAACTTCCGAACTGAACCCGAACCGACCAAACTGAACTCGATCCAAACTCGAAAATGACCAAACAGTTCGGCCGCATTCAGATAGCGTTCTGATGAGTTCGGGAGGGAAAAACGTGACAGCTGAGGAGCAGACTTCCAGGCACCAGGGGTGGAGAGGCTTGGAGTAGCAGCCAGCCTGCCCAATCACCATCCCTTTTCTCCTCAGACCACTGATGTTGCAGTCTGCGATTGGACATGGGGGACGGGTGGGAGGGGGGCTAGACTGCACAGAGCCAATGGGGCTTGTGTTAAGGCGGATGCAGCAAGTAACAAAAGTCATTGCCCTCCCCCCTTCCAACACCTGAGCTAGCCACTGTTCCTGACAGCAGGCATTTTCAGAAGTCTACCTCTCCTAGCAGTTTGTGTTCCTAATCCATTGCCATCCTCCTCTTATTTCACCCATCCCACGCATTTACCTCCCTAGTATCATTTATTTAGATTAGATTAGATAGATTTAGGTGTTATTTTTATTTTTTACCCATCCCTGTGTTCTTTGTTCCTACCCTCCATTGAATCCTTCCCTCCTCCCTTTATATATTCCAGCCCTGATTCCCTTCCCCTGGTTTTGGATTTATTTAGAGTAGGATTAGATTGGCTTAGTTTCATTTCAGTTTTGTATCCGTTGTTTGGTGTGAACTGTCTGTGTCCCCCACCCCCCTTCCCTGTGTAAGATGATAGATAGATAGATAGATAGATAGATAGATAGATAGATGTAGGAGTTAGCTTAGTTATAGAGATAGATAGAAATAGTGTGTAGTGATTCAGTTTTATATTGTGTTTGTAGGACTAGTAGGGATGGGCGGTTCGGATGTTCGGAGTTCGGACCAAACTCGGTCTGTTTAGACATCCGAACTGAACGTCTTAACCGAACTCTCGAACAACCGAACGGTTCAGTCGTGTTCGGATGAGTTCAGATGAGTTTGGGGGCAGGAAAAACGGCTTTCCAGGGCCAAAACTTAGGGGTTTTTTTCTATTTTGTTTCAGTTTCGGTTTCGCTATTTTTGAATGTTCAGCCAAGTTCAGCCAAACCGCACTCGGCTGAACCGAACCATCAAACCCGAACTCGGGTTTCGAACCAAACGACTGAACATCTGAACATCTGAACATCCGAACCGCGTTCTGTTCACCCATTCCCTAAGGACTAGGCCTTTGTAGTTATTAGATATTCCATTTAGTTCCATTGGTTTTAGAATAGTTAATAGCAGTTAGATTTAGTGTAGATATATATAATATTAGATTAAAAATTTGAATTTAGTTCCATAGGTTTTAGAATAGTTAATAGCAGTTAGATTTAGTGTAGATATATATAATATTAGATTAAAAATTTGAATAATTTTTTTTTTAAATTAACAAGACATAAAAATAACAAACTTATAGTGTCTCAGGGTCAAACGATACCAATACCGAAAATAAAATCTTCGAAATCGGTATCGATATCGGCACCGATATTGATATTGATGCCGATTTTCTGAACGTTCGGCCAAACCAAACTCCACCGTACCAAACAACCAAACCCAAACTCGGGTCCTGAACCAAACGACCGAACCTGAACTTGGTTCCCGAACCAAACAACCGAATGGCCGAACATCCAAATCGCATTCTGTTCGCACATCCCTAGTGGCCACCTAATAGACAGGTAGGTGAATTCCAGGCCAATGGGGGCAGCTGTGGGGCAACATCTCATCTGTTAACACCCATGCTCTCCAGCTGATTAAAGTCTGCTACATGTGAATTGATGTCAGCCCATTGGAAAATAAATAGGGATCTCTCTCTGAAATTTGCAAAGGAATTCCAGTAATTCAAACAATGCCACTGTCATACAAAGTAAGATCAGTAGAGGAGTCAAACAGTGCAGCACCAGTCAGAGAACCTACTGGCACAAGCACCCAGTAATTAATTCTGCCTCCTTCTCTGAAGAGATTGGGACGGGCCACTTTCAGAGACAGGATGCTGGGATAAATAAACCAATAGGGATGGGCGAACAGATCGCGGTTCGGGTTCGGCCGTTCAGTTCGGCTGCATTCGGTTCGTCTGTTCGGTTCGGGTTTGGCCGTTCGGGAAATGTTTTGTTATGTGTGTTTTTGTTGTTTTTTATATCGTTTTTTGGTTTTTTATTTGGTTTTATATGGGGTTTTTTTATTTATTTTTTTATCTAATCTTATATCTATCTATCTACACTAAATCTACTACTATTAACTATTCTAAATGCTATGAACTAAATGGATTATCTAATAAGTACACAGGCCTACTCCTGTCTCTTATACACATCTAGATGTGTATAAGAGACAGCTAATAATCCTACTCAACGCCTGCTGTTCAGGAACAGTGACTAGCTCAGAAGGTGTTGGGAAGTGGGGAGGCAGATAGTTTCATTTCTTGCAAGCCTCTCCACCTCTGGTGCCTGGAAGTCTGCTCCTCAGTGACTAGTACTACCCCTCCCTGTCACGTTTGACCTTACAGCGAACCTTTTTTTGCCACCCGAACTCACCCGAATGTGATCCGAACTGACCGAACTGTTCGGTCATTTTGACATTCGGAATTGAGTTCGGTTCGGCCAGTTTGTGTTCAGATTCGGGTACTATCGTCCGAACAGGCCGAGTTCGGGCCAAACTCCAAACTTCCGAACTGTGTTCGCCCATCCCTATAAACCAATGGTCCATCTGACCCAGTATGGCACTTCTTATGTTATTATATATAGTTCTTCTGGAATTCTAGATTCTGACCTGAATCTAGTTTTCACAGGTTATTGTCCTAAGCCAGCAAAGTCCTTTCCACTAAAGAAATGTTCGTTTTAACCTAAGGCTGCAACCCACAAATCATTTACTTGTGAGTAGTCCCATTGGATCCCTGGGAACTTCAATGGGATTACCCTGGAGTATGAGGTTTGTGAAGCAGGACTTTAAAGTTTGTAGCATTCTTTTCCTTTCCTTCTCTTCTAAAGGAACATTTATCATTATTTTGTGGGTGGTTCTTTCAACAATGTGAGATCAGTGCTTTACATTATGCCAGAGCACTGAATTATATTTTTGTGGATAAAAAAGTTCTTTTCCAAAGCTTGAAATGGAACTCATTTTAAAACAATAAAGCTGGAAGTAATAGCAGGAAAACAAATGTGATGAGATAGTTGCTTGGGTCATGGACATAATCTTAGCTAAACGCTCTGCATATTTAAGAAGTGTATGTTATAAATGAAAGCAATCAAGCACACACTGTTCACATGATTGTATCCCACTCCCCATTCACCTCCAACAACTGAGCTATAAAACATAGCTCATACTCTACTCCAAAACAAGAACTGAATTAAAGAGTGATCAAATTAAATAGTTAACGTTTATCAAAAGATGCCACACAATGATATTTGAGGTGCTACAGGAATCAATACCCCCTTCCACAGGAGAGGGTCCAGTGTAAGGAAAGCCATGCAAGCCAGGTTTCCTCATAGAACTTTATCCTCCATTGCTGATTAGTCTTTGCTTTTCTTCCGTGTGAAATAGGCTATAGGGTCAACGCACAAATCCTGCAGACTAGAGCTGCAGCAGGTAGCACTTTAGCTACCCACAGGTAATACTCACATTTGCAGGAACCCTCAGCAGGCACCCGACTACCTGCCCCCCCCCCAATCAGGTACCCAGTGCCAGATAACATGGGTATTGGACACCGCAGGGTGCCAATCCTGGCACCCGTGACTCCCCAAGCTGACTCATCTCACCAGCCAGGCTGCTGTTCCTCTGGTCCAGAGGATGCCTGGCTGCTTCCTGCTTCTTCCTAGTCTCTCGCCATTCTGTTGAGTAAGGAACTTCCCTGCTCAGCTTTTTCTGAGTGAAAGGGGAGCAAGGAGGCCTCTTTCCATCTGCATGTGCCCCCTTAATGGCTCCTCTATTCCCAGGGGGACCCATAGCAGGGAAGCACGGACTTCCCCATTTTGGGGGTCTCTGGGAATGGGGCACACATTGGAGGGTGCACGCAGCCAAGAAGAGATCTCCTTGCTCCCTCCCCCCCAGAAAAAACTGAACAGGAAGGTTCCCCACTCAGCTAAGTCATGTGTAGGCCAGGGAGAAGCCAGATGTAGCCAGGAATCTGGACCAGAGAAGCAGCAGCCTGGCCAGTGAGGTGAGTGAGCCCGAGAAGTCAGGTAGCCCATTGGGTTGCATTTGGATACTACTTGGTATCCAAACGTGACTGAGGCGAGTTGAACATCCCAAATTCGATGAGTGTCCAACTGGCCAGGTACCCAGTTTCAGCTCTACTGGAGACTCAGGGGTCATCTTCTATGGAAGTTCCCTGCCTTTATAACAGTTCTCTGGGCCTGCTGCTTGCTAGTGTAGCTTCTACAGATTCCAAATACTTGTGTATTGTACTGTAGCTACACTGACTGCAACTTCCCTTTGGAATCTCAATGGCATAACAGGTGGCAGTAATTGCTGGCCTGATTTCTTCCAGTTTTGTGGACTACAGCCGAGTCTGGCCTTCTTCAGTGAGAGTCCCTGCGGGATCCACCCCAAAGAATCTCCATATGCATTGGCTGTAATCATCATAAGTGCTCTGCCCCCTGGCCAGCAAGATCCAAGGAAGTCATAGCAGACTTCTGTGTGTGTAGCAGACCTCTGCACAAGCACCCACCCACCCCAGCATGGGGCATTCCTGAGCATTTCTAAACCTGTCTCTGGTGGTTCTTTACACTGAATTGTGACCCAGCCTTTTATAATGGCTAGTGCTCCCTGTGGGATACTATAAATAACATACTCTCCAGCTGTCGTGCAGCTTTCTTCCCCATGATTTGAGCTAACTATGCAAGTTAGACACTGGAAGGAACCACACAGAGAGCAGGAAACCTTGCAGTGTCCCTTTCTGGGTAAATTCCTGGCCAGCTATCAGCTGGTCTCTAACCTTCCCTTTTTAGGGAAGGTTATTGAAGCTCCTGAAGCTCGACAGCTTCAGGAGCATTTGGACCGGGTCAACTTCCTTGATCCCTTGCAGTCTGGCTTCCATCCGGGATATGGCACAGAGACTGCGCTTGTGGCCTTGGTCGATGACCTTTCCCGAGAGTTGGACCAGGGTCATTTGACCCTGTTGATTTTGTAAGATCTCGCAGCTGCATCCGATACCGTTGAACACGAGTTGTTGGTGACTTGGCTGTGGGACCAGGCAGCGATGAGCGGGGTTGTTCTTGAATGGTTCTGCTCTTTCCTGGCCAAGAGAACTCAGCGTGTGGTGCTGGGTGATTATTCATCTTCTCCCCAGGGCCTCACATGTGGAGTCCCACAGGGTTCCATCATGTCCCATCTCTTGTTCAATGTGTATATGCAGCTTTTGGGGGAAGTTGTTAGAGAGTTTGGCGTAAGGTGTCATCAATATGCTGATGGTATACAACTATATTTTATTTATTTATTTATTTATTTATATTCCATTCTATCTCGCCTCAGGCAGCCCAGAGCAGCTTAAAACACAATATAAATATAATATAAAACATTTTCAACCCACATAAAGCATAAAAACACAAACAAATAAACCCTCTCCTGAATCCCCTCCACCCAACCCTACCCCTCTCCCTCGCCGAATGCCTGATGGAACAGTCAGGTCTTGCAGTTCCTACGGAAGGCCGGGCGGTCCAGAACCTGACATGCCCCCACTTGACTGCAGGGGCCGGTCCAGAACCCGGGGAGTGAGGTGGTTTCGCAAATAAGCAGGGCCCAGGCCATGTAGGGTTTTATAGGTTAAAACCAACACTTTGAATCAGGCCCGGAAGACTACTGGCAGCCAGTGCAAATATCGGAGCACTGGTGTAATGTGATCTCAGCAGCCCAACCCCACCAGGAGCCAGGCCACCGCATTCTGCACCAGCTGCAGCTTCCGAGCCATCACCATAGGTAGCCCCAGATAGAGCGCATTACAGTAGTCTAAACGAGAGGTAATAAAGGCATGGATGATCATGGCCAGGTCCGGAACTGAAACCAGCGGTCGAAGCTGCTGCACCACCCAAGTTCCACACCTGGGACATCAACGGAGGGCAGACCCCATCAATCGATGGAGCTGTCAACTCCGCTGACCTACCCACTAGCATCACCTCCGTCTTGTCAGGATTTAGTCACAGTCGGTTAGTCCTCATCCAGTCTCCCACAGCTGCCAAACACCAGGTAAACACCGAGACAGCCGGGCCTGGGTCGGTCGAAAATGTGAGATACAGTTGGGTGTCATCAGCATACTGATGACACCTCACCGTGAACTCTCTAATCACCTTGTCGAGCAGCTGAATATACACGTTGAACAGGAGAGGGGACAAAACCGAATCCTGCAGAACCCCACATGGGAGGTCTCATTAAGATTAAAAATAATCACTGAGTAGCACGCACTGAGTTCTTCCGGTCAGGAATGAGTGGAACCATTCAAGAATGATCCCGTCCACCCCCACACTGTCCCACAGGTGTGTCACGAATATCTCGTGGTCAACAGTATCAAATGCTGCCGAAAGATCTAAAAGGACCAGTAGGATTGATCGACCCCAGTCCTTTTCTCGGCGAAGGTCATCCACCAAGGCCACAAGTGCTGTCTCAGTGCCATGCCCCAGATGGAAGTCAGACTGCGAGGGATCAAGATAATCGACACAGTCAAGCTGGAGCTGCTGAGCCACTACCCATTCAATAACCAAAGGGAAGGTTAGAGACAGGTCAATAGCTGGCAGGGGAGTCAGCATCAAGCGATGGTTTCTTTTTTTTTTTTTTTTCCTTTTTATTAAATAATAAACAATAAACATAATTTAACATATAAGCGATGGTTTCTTGAGCAGAGGCCGCACCACTGCCTCCTTGAGACAGCTCGGCACTCTGCCCTCCTGCAGGGAGGCGTTGACTGCCACGGCCAGCACCGGCCCCAATTTCTCCCAGCCAGGATGGGCACGAATCTAATTCACAACAGGTAGCTTGAAATACTCCAAGCATTAGAGATTTGCCTTAGTGTGAACTTTATTAGGAAATCTAATACATTAAGGGTGGGAGGTATATTATTTCTGTTTTAGAGGGGTTTGGTGTGGATGGGCTATGTTTATTATGAGGGGGGAGGATGAGGGGGGTGGGGTGGAAGCAGACTCTTCCACCCAGTGAGACAGGGGGGCATTGTTTGAGGGATAGGGTGGGGAGACTCCCTGTGAGAGAGGGAGTCTTGTGGAGGGGGGATGGAGGAGGTTGGGGGTGGATCTCCCTCACAGTCCAGGTGGAATGGCTGGGGAATGAGGGCTGGGGGGCAACTAGGGGGACAGATGCGGCTATTGGGGTAATGATGGGCCAGGGGAGATATGGTCTCAGGGGGAGGAGAGAGAGGGAGTGGCTAGGTGAAACAGGTGCTTGGTGCACATCCCGCTTGTCCACCACACACACACCCCGGCAGATGAGCGTATGTATCTTTGTCAGGGGGCCCTTGGCCCAGTTTTGGTGCTGTTAAACATGAGGTCAGTGGCAAACAAAGCAACAACAGTCCAGGAGGTGATCCTAGACTCTGCCGCTAATCTCGCGCATATCACAGAAACCTGGCTGGACAATGAATCAGGACCTATCCTGACTGATCTTGTTCCAACTGGGTATTCTGTGCAGCAACAGTTGTGGCTGGAGGGACCAGGGGGGCGGTGTATCTATGATTTTTAAAGAGGAGTGGCCTGTGAGGAGGTATGCGGTGCGGACCATAGCAGGCATTGAAGGTCTCCATCTTGTGTTCGATTTGGCGGGGGACAGTTGGGGAGTGCTGCTGGTATACTGTGCACCTACCAGTACGGCAGCCTCCCTGCATGCTCTGGCAGAGGCAGTGTCGGAGGTGGTGTTGCGGTCCTCCAGAACAATAGTCCTGGGGGACCTCAACATCCACACCGACGCTGTGCTCGGGGGTGCCGAGCAAGAGTTCATGGCCGCCATGGCAACCATGGACCTGTCCCAGAGGGTCAACGGCCTGACACATCTTGGAGGGCATACCTTGGACCTTGTGTTCTGCACTGGCCTTGAAGCAGGTGCTCCATTAATGGGGGAGATATCAACTGTGCCCTTGTCATGGTGGGACCATTACATTCTGCAGATCTTGTCATGGATGGATCATTACCTCCTACAGACCACTCTCCTAGCACATGTCTGCCCCCAACAGGGTGCGGGACCTATTAGGATGGTCGGCCTCCAGAGGCTGATGGACCCGGTGCGGTTTCTAGGCATTCTGGGGGAGTTACCCTCTGACCTTGATGACCGTCTCATCGATGACCTCGTCAAGTTATAGAATATCTTGCTGACATAGGCCATCGATTAAACAGCTCCCAGGCGTCCATTGCCCAGGTGACGGCCCTGCAAACTGCTTTGGTTCTCCAAGGAGCTGCAGGTCCTGAAGCAAGAGGGGCAATGGTTGGAGCGACGGTGGCGTCAATCTCGCACTGAAGCTGACAGATTGCGACATAGAGCCAGTTTACGAGCCTATGCCATGGCTATGCGGATAACAAAGAGGGAGTTCTTTGCTGCACTCATAGCAGCCGCTAAATCCCATCCAGTGGAGCTATTCCGGGTGGTGAGGGGGCTAGTCAGTCCAGCCTCCTTCAACCTGGGGGTTGACTCATCTTCCACCCGCTGTGACCTTGCGGATTATTTTTCAGATAAAATTGCTCATATCCACCAAGACCTCGATGCTGCACTTAATACAGTAGAGGAGGTAGAGGGTATAGAAGCCCCAGCTTGTCCAATTTTATGGGATCACTTTCAGTCAGTGACACCCGTTGACATGGTGGGGATGCTCTAATGCACAGCTGCCACCTGGATGTCCAGGTGGCAGCTGTGGCGAAGGGTGCATTTTGCCAATTACACCTGGTACATCGGCTTTGGCCGTATGTCTCAGACTCGGACCTGGCCACAATCATCCATGCTTTTATTACCTCAAGATTAGACTACTGTAATGCGCTCCATGTGGGTCTACCTTTGGTGATGGTTCGGAGACTGCAGCTGGTGCAGAATACAGCATCTCATCTCCTGAAGGGGATGGGCCAATGCGAACACATTACTCCAGTGCTCTGTTCTCTGCACTGGCTGCTGATAGTCTTCCGGGCCCAATTCAAGGTGTTGGTGTTGACATTTAAAGCCCTCAACAGCCTGGACCCCACCTACCTGCAGGACTGCCTCACCCTTCGGATTCTAGGTCGACCTCTGCAGTCAGCCAGGGATGCCCTTCTTGAGGTCCCCCAGGTTTCCCAGGTGTTGGCCATGTAGAGGGCATTCTTGGTGGCTGCACCACGGCTGTGGACCTCTCTCCCATTGGAGGTCCACCTGACCGATGACCTCCCTTCTTTCCATAAAAAGTGTAAGACCTGGCTGTTCCGCCGGGCCTTTGCCGAGGGAGATGGGATGGGATGGGTGGGATTTTATTGTTTTGGGGGGGGGGGGATAATTCTGGGAATGTTAATTTTAATGAATTTTATTATATGTTTTTAAATGTTGTTTGCCACCCCAAGATGCTTGCGTCAGGAGGGGGCAGCATACAAATGCTGTTATAAATAAATAAATAAATAAATAAAATTGAATTGCAGACAACCATGCCCTTGCCAGTGAATGTAATAATTAAGTATTGATATAGCCCCAACAATGTACCTGGCACTTTAAAACTGTTGAAAATAGACAGGGTGCCTGCCCCAGGGCGTTTGCAAGAGAGATGAGGGAGGGGAGACAAGGTGTGGGGGCAACAGAGGAAGAGACGAGAATACATTCATGAAGGTGTGAGTTTGCAGGTACAAGTGCTTAGCTTAGTTACATAGGGGAAGGTGATGATGGGAAAAAGAAGGGGGCTAAGAGAATGAGGAGCTAGGGAAAGGCCTGACAGAAGAGGTAGGTTTTCAGAAGGGATATGAAGGTTGGGTGGGAGGGAGAGGAGCAAATGTGTTTGGGGAGGGAGTTCCAGGCATAGGGAGCAACAAGGGAGAACAGGCATATATGCTTGAGGGGAGCAGTGGAACTGTAAGCAAGCGAGGGTGGTGGTAAAGTGCTACAGAGTGGGGCTTTCAGATGGAAGTGTACTGGGAGACTAGTGTAGAGCGATACAGGGGGTGGGCAAAATCATGAACAGCCTTGTAGACAAGTAGCTTGTGCTGAATGTGTTCAGGTAGAGGGAGCCAGTACAGAAAGAAGGGGCTACACATGATGATCAAAGCAGCAGGCGAGGTGGATGATCTTGGCAGCAGAGTTTTGAGTAGACAAGAGGGGGGCAAGGTGAGAGCAGGGAAGGACAGTGAGAAGGAGGTTGCAATAGTCAAGGCAAGAGATAACCAGAGCATGGCTAGGGTTTTAGCAGTGAAGATAGTGAGGAAAGTACGGATCTTGCGATGTTGTGTAGGGAGAGATGACAGGATTTAGCATCAGATTTGATTTGTGGCTTAAAAGGAGAGGGGGGAGTCAAAGATGAACTCCAGGCTACATGCCTGAGGGACAGGCTGAATGGTGACCCCGTCAATGGAAATTAAGAAGGAAGAGGGAGAGGAAGGCTTTAGTGGGAAGACTAGGAGTTCAGTTTGGGCCATATTAAGATTGAGTTGACAGTGAGACATCCAGGCAGAGATGTCATAAAGAAAGTTTATGCTACAAAATTGGAGAGGGGGGGGGGGCGTGGAGAGATAGAGTTGAGTGTCGTCAGCATAGAGGTGATATTGGAAGTCGTGCAATTCAATGAGCTTGCCCAGGGGCAGAGTGGAGAGAGAGAAGTGGGCTGAGGACAGAGCCTTGGGAAACTCCAACCAAGAGGGGAAGTGATGTGGAGAAGTGATGTAGTATATAACTAATATAAACAATTAGTAATATGGCCACACTCCCTCCAGCTGTTTTCTCTAAAAGTAACAAACTGCTTTCCAAACTGTAACAAACTACAGAAGGTGGCTACATTCACCCAAATAGAGACACAGTTTTACAGAAGGTAGAAAGAAAGAAAGAAAGAAAGAAAGAAAGAAAGAAAGAGTTCAGGTGGATTTCCATCGTGAGGGTGGGGATTTTAAAGGGATTTTACTGTATTTTTATTTTCTGTGTTTTTATTACCATAAGCTACCCTGAGCCTTCGGGGAAGAGTGGGATATAAAATTTAACAAATAAATAAAAAATTTAATTGAAAACTAAGATAATATAATCATAAGGAAACACTAGGGCACATTTTACAGGGCAATTCATACATACTTCAGACAGATGAAAGCACTCAGCCTTTAGCATAGAGACTTAAAGTCTATCCAAAGTGTGCATTAATGGCCTATAAAACATGCCTGTTCACATTAAATAGTCCTCTGCCAATGCACCTTTGGTAAATTTTTCTACAGTAAGTAAAGATCAAGTGAAGTTCATTGTCCTATGCTTATGCTAGTTAAAAATTGTTAAATTGCATCAGCGAAGGTGTAGGAGATCAATAATATGAGATTGTAAACTCAATGGATCTGGCATAAAACCAGCAGATGGGAGAGAGACTGAGGTTGAGCCCTGGAACAAATTAAGTTGTGGAACTATGAATCACCGATAGTCCACTAGGCCACAGTTAACAACAATTTGTAGCTGGTCAATGGAATTGATCATAACTATAGCAATGTGAGTATCACCTCCTGTTAGCAGCACAGCCATCTTTGGGGCAGGGGAACAGGTCTGGAATAACCTTAACACAGCTTTGATTGGTAGCAAAAGTGCATTATGGCCAAACCCCAGCCCCCACCTAGCACGCACTAACAGGAACTTGAACCAACCACCTTGTACAGCTGAGTTAAGCTAACAATGAGCACGTCCAGGCTGTCTAGCAGGTGCATGGTTGATTCTCCAAGAAAATTTTGAAGGTTGAGAGTGGTCCATTGGTCCAAAACATTTGAGCACCACTGGGGTATAGGAATAATCCTTTCTGGTCAGGGAGAGAGATGCGCTCATCCATTAGATCTGATCAGTTTCCAGTATTTATGGTTTTATTATCATTATAATAATAACAACATTATAACTGACCAACATTTTTTCCCTTAAAGTTTATTCCATAAATAGAGACCTCAAGCCAGAGGAAGTGGTTGCAGCCAGAGTAAGCAACAGAATTTATAGAAAATGCTACATATATGTTTCAGTCACTGTGAGGGGGAAGGCACTCAATATAGCCTTGTTCACATTTTTATCCTTCAATTCGTGGGCCTACTTGGGTAATGTCATGCTCTAGAATGCATTTTTATTACTAACCTGACAGATAACGTATTTTAATGCAATAATCTACCTATAACTATGATAAATCATTAGATGTCAATTAGATATGCTGGTAATACAAGTAATTATATGTTCCAAGTAACAGACCTGTCCTTTGGCATGCATTTACAGACTAATTACTAAATAGCAATCTATAAATTGTCTAAAATTATAGGGATTGACATAAGGAGTCAACAGAAATGTGAACAAGGCTGCTCCTGAACTGCACAGGACATAATCAAATGTGCAGATTTAGTGTATAATCAAATGACTAACTTTATTAGCTGTCTAGTTCTGAGTCTAGAACAGTAGCTGAAGTTCTTATTTGCTACATATGCCCGCTGTTGAAACCGGGCAGTCAGGCAGCATGCATGAAGATCCACATCATATTTTGTCTATCTTCAGATCTGATAGCAAAATCCATGTTGCATTAGTGTAATGTGTGTCAGGCACCACTGGCGCTCTTACCAGGGAAGGGGGAGACCAGGGCGAGAACAGGGGAGCTTCGTAGGCCCCAAGCAGCAGCTGCCCACATCACCACACCCACCGGACGCGGTGAAGAAGCCGGCGGAAGTGACCACCCCCAAGCCAAAGCCACGAGCCCCTCCAGCAGGGTGGGGAGCCACGGCCAATGCCACCGAGTTAAACGGGCGCATGAGCAGTAGCGCAGAAGTGCCCAGGCGCTCAGAGCGCCTGTACCAACAGGTGCTGCAACAGGGGCGAGGATAAGGGTATAAGGCCAGTAGGCCAGCGTCCCAGAGGCGCCGGTAGTCAGTGCTTTGCCTGAGAGACTGGCCCTGCTGTTATTATGTATTGATTAGGCAGTTTGGCCATGGTCAGAGACATAAGAAGGATGCGGCCTGAACAAATTCAGTTCAGGTAATTTGATGCATAAGCCTCAGGCTGGCACAAATTAAGAAGGCCCATGAGAATAAAGCTGTAATAACTCACACTCTAGTGGAAGAATGTATTTCCAAGGCCACAATAACAACCCCAGATGGCCACTATCTCTAACGAAGAAGATCTGAAAGGAAAGGGAGGTAGCCTCAGCAGGTCAGGCTGGCAATTAAGCAGTAGAAAAGAAAAACTATCCAAACGCAAAAGCAGCTTTTATGGCTATGTTCGAAGTGACAGAGAGATGATTGGTTAGCTCATTTCCTCACCTGGCATGTTCAAAGAGCGGACCCTGTAACATGTATTCATAATAAATAAAGCTATAAAAGGAAATGCCCAAGGCCTTATCTCTTGTCACTGGCACTTGCAGCTACTAGCATTGCAGTAAGACTGTGTGGGCCTCTGACCCTTACCGTCACTCTCAAAGATCCAGAGACTCCTGCCCACCTATCTGATGGGCCCCCTCCTCTTCTTCTCTGAACCAGCTTGCATCTTGGACCATGGCCTCTGACACGTAAGATATCCTAGGCTGGGTTACTGGGGTTTTTAACTAGTAACACTGCCATATCCAGATGTTATGTGTCTATCCAATAAAATTGAGTTGTACCCACATACTTTGGCTTGTTAATTGGCGACCTTCGATCCCGTTTGGGGTAAATTGAGGTACAGTAAACTCATTTATTTCCCAACACTGTGGTGTGTGGCAATTTTTGAATTCCCCAACCAGGGTGTGTAAGGAGGTGAGTGTGTGGCGTGTGTTTGGTTTCCTTAGGAGGTGGGTGTGTGGCGTGTGTGTTTGATTCTCTGGTGTTTCCCCTTCCCTGGTTTTCTGTGTGCCCTTCTGGCCCCCCGTTCAGTGTGCGTGTAGTGTGAATGGATAGGGTGACTGTGTCCTCCCTGTACCATCTTCCCCTCCCATGTGTTGCCCCTCTAGGGTACCCCCTGGATTCCCCTGGTTCCTCACTTCTTCCCACCGGTGAGTTGCATGCTGGGTGCTTGGTATAGGTGGCTATACTAATCCTCGGGCCTAGTGATGATCTAGGCTAGATCCTGGTTAGGAATAAGGCCACACTCCATCCTGAGGGCATTTTTCACAACCAGGCATCCCTGGTATCAAGTCCTTGCTCCCCATCCTGTCTCTTCCCCTGTGAACCTCACAGCGCGTTAGTCATACAATACTTGCCAGTTCCTGGTTTCCTCCTGTCCCCTCACTTCAGCCAGAATCTGGTTAAGTAAATATCTAATAATATACAACATTTATATAGTGCCTTAATCATGCACAGAATGCTTTATGACAATTAATGTGTTAATTCACACAAAATGCCTGTGAGATGGGCGGGTCAGTATCATTCCCATTTTACTGTGGCTTAGAGTTGGTAACTTCTCCAAGGCCAGCCACTAAGTGTGCAGCTAAACATGATTCCAACCCAGGTCTCCAAGCTCCACGCTTGCCTCTAAAGTTCTGCACAAGGACCACATCAACTCCTAAATGTCTAGGGTTTGTTTATTGCAAGGACAGATTTCACTACATAAACTGATGCATTGCTACTGCTAATCACATTTCATAAGTCACAACTGAATAGCCCACAGCTATTTAATTAAAAAAATTGGTTTAGAAGATCAAACTATGATATATGATATATAATCTTATATATCATAGTTTAATCTTCTAAGCCAGATCATGAGCTAGTGCTGATTCAGGACCTTTTTACACAGGACTCTCCCACTCATGAACACCCAGAAATCTGGTTGTTCGGAGAGCTCCATGTAAAGGACGCAGCATGCACGCACGTGGTAATTAGGAGTGCGTGTGCACTCCTGCCTAAGTCATCAACACACACGGAACAACCGGAAAAACAGAGGTTGCTCCATGCATGTTGATGAGTGGGGAGTGCGTGGGGATGCATGTGCATCTGTATGCATGCCCCGTCCACCCACCGCGCATGCATCAGCACAACCACGGACCCTCGGGCCCTCACTCTGTGGGGCCGTGTAAAAGCAGCCTCAGTGAAATTAAGAGAAACACTACAATTTACAATAGCTGATGATACTAGTTAATCCAGAATATCCACGCACAAAAACCCAACATACACAGTCATTAATATGGAAATATGCACTGAAGTGAAAATAAATTGAACTTGTAAAAATATGTTAATAATTTGTTTTTAGGGAGAAGCTAACTCCTGTAATTATAGAACCTGTGTACCACTTGAGTCCCACTTACACAGAGAATATGGTGTTGAGCCTCTGAGCATGAGTGAATTTAATCTCAGGAGAATAACAAATGGGATCATATTTTAGAGCAATTGGTCCTTAACAGTGAAGGCTCAAGTCTGTAATCAAGAATGGTCAACAGTTTCAGCTTTGTTAATCTCAATTGCTGAGTGGCAGGCAGTTCCTCAGGCACAGCTAATCAGCATGTGTGCACATCTACCTAGTCCCAGACTCCCCAATTCTGGGTGATGCCGCCGCCACAAGAATGGGATAGAACTTAGCAGCGTGGACTTGTGAGAAATAATTTTAAATGCCCATGACTTTGGGGAGACTATAATGAAGGGTGAACTTAATAAGAGTTAGTGATATTAGTAGATCTGTCTCCTTAAAGCCAGACGAAACTGCTTGCAGATTATCACTTTCCCCATGGAGGAGAAATGCTAATTTTGAGTGTTTTCAGACAAGACACTCCCCACCCACCTCTCATCCACTATACATGTTACAGGCACCCACAGGGCAACACATTGCAGCCCTGCAACATGTATAGTGCGGGTGGGGAGCGTCTTATCTGAAAACTCCCTTAGAGTGATAGGATGCAAAGGTGGACAGAGAAGCTACTATTAGGTACATATGCCATCAAGAGAACTTTTTTACAATGTAGACGTGGAATGGGTGAAAACTGAGCTAAAACCATTCATGCACAGCAGTGAATATAATCCTGAAGAGCATTGGGACAAAGACAACAGACATAGCATGACAGACCCCGGGGAGCACTGTTTTGTCAGGTGTGATAATAAGCCAGGCACCTCAAAGAGACCTGAAAAGAATAACAGGATTGTGAGTCAGGTAGGAGGAAGAAAGATGACACCATGTCATGTATTGACATCCAGACATCACCAGAGGCTGCCTCAAAAAGAGTCAGAGGGGGGGGGATGAATCTACTTTTTCTCAAAATGTAAGACTTCCCATTCACTGGAACTGAAGCAAAGGCAAGTCTTCCTACAAGAGCAGTTTCATTCTACATGTGCTTGTCAATATGTCCATGTTCTTTTTTTTCCTTACATCTTACTTTGCGAACATACATTAGACCTTATTGTTAGATTAGACAACTGGGCTTTAAGATTGTTGTTTGGGAATGTCCTGGTGATGTAAAATAGCTTTCATATTCTAAGAAAAGCTGGTAAATTTAAGGCTTTAGATGCTTTCCCCATTTGGGATCATCAGAAGGGCAAGGAAAAAGAAATTCCATCCTTTATGATGTATTGCTTGCAGGGCTCCACTCCAGTGACTATTAGGGTTGTGCAGAGAGTCTAGTATTTGTAAATACTTAGTTCAAGTCACTAATCAACAGTGTCTATGTTCAACAGCTGTAAAGGTCCAGGTACATTGCTAGCACTATATAAATACTATAATAAAATAATAATAGTCAGATATGTGTCTGATGCACCAATATGCCAGATGCTCACTCTAGTTTCTTTATGCTGTTTCAAACTATGGGTTTTTCCAGCCATGACGATAGCACAGATTTCCACACTTTGCCAAGCACAGAAATCAGTGCTGTCATCACAGCTGAATGCAGCTGCCAGATTTCGGTCTGGGACGCAAGCTGGATTTGCACAGGTCGTGGTGTCACTTAGGGCATTTTTAAACGAGACAAGAAAGGCGGCTGATCCTTTGTGCTCATTTAAATGTCTACCCTGCTTTGAAGCCAGATCTTCCCCGTGTTAGAGCGGCCCGGCGATCCTGCCCCCTACGATGCGGATCCCCAAAGTGCCAGCTTTAAGCCGCACTTCCGGGTCCCATTTTAGGATGCGCATGCGCACATTGTCTCTGAGATGGGTCTGATGCTCTTTTGAACATCAGACCCATCCTAGAGAGGAAGGTGGGGGGGAGATGCGGCACATTAAACGATCCCGCTTGTGAGCGGGATCGTTTAAAAGCGCCCTCAGCCCAGGCTATTCCTCAGGACCATCCCCGAGGAACAGCCTGAAGTAAGCACCACCACGGCCCATGCAGCACATGCCAGACTGGGGAAAAGCAGGTCATTATGTTGTATGGCCTGCGCGTACCCTGGTGTAGGTTCACGGTGCCTCTGGGCAGCCGCGGAGCCCATGGCCACTAGGGTTGCCACTTATGCAGATTTTTAAGGAACACGTATGAAAAATACATGTTGCAGGGCCTGCATTGGCATCCGTGCAGGACCTGCAACATGTATTTTTTATACGTGTTCCTTAAAAATGTGCATAGGTGGCATCCCTAATGGCCACCCATCAGGGAAGTGGTCAGGCCACTCCAAGCAGCGCAGGGACAGGGCCCTTCAGACAAATGTTCTCACATCACCCTGCCCCCTCCCCAGCCCGGACCGCTGTCACTCTTCTTTGGCACCTGCAACATGTATTTTTTATACGTGTTCCTTAAAAATGTGCATAGGTGGCATCCCTAATGGCCACCCATCAGGGAAGTGGTCAGGCCACTCCGAGCAGCGCAGGGACAGGGCCCTTCAGACAAATGTTCTCACATCACCCTGCCCCCTCCCCAGCCCGGACCGCTGTCACTCTTCTTTGGCACCTGGGTCGAATCCTGCCTGGAGTGAGGGCCTCTCTCCGGGCAGCATTAAAGCATGATGGCGCTCAGTGCCGTCACCTCTGAAAACACCCAATCTTCATCATCCCTCTGTTCCACTAAGGAGTTACATTCAGCTGCACTCTACCAAACTGCCACCTGAGACATGAGTGCTGACACCACCAGACACTGTGCTCCTCCTGCACACACACACACACACACACACACACACAAAATAATTCCTATTCTGGGATGACAGCACACAGTGCATGTTTTCAGACATGACGATGGTTCACATTTCAACACTTTGACCCGTGTGGAACCACGGGCCACCATCGTATCAGAAAGCACTGCCAGATGTTAGCCTGGGCCGTTCCCTGGGCAGTGTTGGTGCATAGTCCGGACTGTGACTTAGGAACATTCCCAGGTCACAGCCCAGGCTAAATGCCAACACTGCCTGACCAGGTGTAAAGTGTGCCGTTACATATGAGCAACCATTTTACAGGGAGGGATTCAGAAATGAGAGTGTCAGAGGACTACTTCACTGGCTCAGAAAAAGAGAGCTTGCAGCAATCATTCCTCCTACTCCTCCCAACACAAAATAATCTGCACTTTGAGATGAAAACAGGCAATGTAAAACAGAGAGTTTTGGGGAGAGAGAGACAGAGAGATTTAGGGATGCGACAGTCAGAAGGATGATTCACTGAGAGAAAGAGAGAAGAGAGCTGGTAGCAGCCATAGGCCTCCTCAAAAGCAACTGCCCCCTGCAACAAAATAAAACAAATAATCTCAAGTCTGGGGTGACAGAAGTCTAACACAGAGATAGAGCATGTGTAAGGCCACACAAGATGTTATCTTACTTTTCCTCCCTCTCCGTGCCCTGGATCGAACCCTGCAGTCTGCTGGGAGCACCTTTCTTGATGTCCCTCGTGTGGCACGGGGGGCTTACAATGGAGAAGGTGTTCTCGGTGGCAGCACCCAGGCTGTAGAAATCCCTTCTGGTGGAGGTCCAGGTGGCCCCGGATCTTGCCTCATTTCAACAACAGTGTAAGACCTGGTTGTTCCACCAGGCCTTTGGTGAGAGGTGGGTGAGGGTGGGTGGGGAGGATGGGGTTTTTATTTTCTTATTCTTATGCTTCCCTTTTATGTATTTTATGTATATTTTAAAATATTTTAACTTTTGTAAAGTCAAGCTGCCTAGGCAGGTGAGGCAGGGAATAAATAATGAAAATAAATAAATTAAATTAAATAAATTTCCCCACATTCACCCACAATTGCCCACTTCTTCCCTCCTGCTATGTGATGCGCCGACCGGACAAGGCCAGTGGCTCATTGGGGGCTACTGTTGCCTCACACGGGCTAACGTGGGGCCACAAGGCCACCTCCCATCTGGTCGGCCCGTGCAACCCCACCACAAGGCGAGGTCTGAGGATCAGACCTGAAGAAGTGCGTTCACCCCAGCCGCAAAACAGCTTATTGGGGGGAAGGAGGAGTGCCGGACCCGTAATCAGTGGTTTGGCAGCTGGGGTGAGCAGGCTTCTCTGGGCCCTCCTTATCAGCTTTTCATAACAGTTCCTCCTGGAGGTCTGATCCTGCTGTGTAGCAGGAGTTCAGGAGTCCTGCGCCATGTGGACAGCTCTTTGGCTGACCCCTGGCATGCAGGGACTTGTGACTGAAGCCCCCTCTGCCCAGGTTCCATGGGGGTGGGGCTGCTCATTTGTACTACCCTCCTTGCTGGCCCAAAGTGTGATGGCTAGAGTGGCCCTCCCCGGGGCAGGCAGAGGATTCATCTAGCCCTGTCTCTTGTGGTTTTATCCTAGATCTCCCAACATTTTGAGCAGCCAAAGCAGGGGTGGTGGGCCCTCTAGGAGAGGAGGAGCAATGCCCCTCCTGGCCACCCAGGGCTTCCCCAGCTGGCGGCAGCTGCCGCAGCTTTAAACAAAACAAAACAAAAACGGCCCCGTCATCATCGCGCTGAATGTGCGGAGTCACCTCAAAGAACCTTGTTTAGAGAGGCAGAGACCTTCTGAGCAGGCGAGGCTCCCCTTCAGGGGCGCTGGGGGCGTTGACCCCCCAAGTGCCCCGACAGGCGCCCCCGCTCAAAGTAATTTAAAAAAACCAAAAAACTCCCCGCCGCTTCCCCGCCGGCCGCAGCAGCCTCTGCCTTGCCTTTGCAGAGCCAAGGCTGCTGCAGCACTGTGGTCAATTTCAGGTCAGTTTCACACTGAAACTGACCACAGCGCCGCTGCAGCAGCCTCCGCTCTAAGCAAAGGCAAGGCAGAGGCTGCTGCAGCTTTACTTCCCTTCCCTTCTGGCACCCACTCCAGGGGAGTGGGTCCCAGAAGGCTCAAAAATCAGCTGCCCGCGATTGGGGCGGCTGAGCTCCTCTGTCCACAGCACGTATGGGACGTGCTGTGGAGGGAGGGGCTACAGCCTTCCATTGTGCTCAATGGGCACAATGGAAGATCTCACCAGGGCGGTCGGGCTGACAGCCCTGGCGAGATAGCTTGGCGGGGGACAGAGGAAGGGGGAGCAGCGTGCATGCGTGCTTCCTCCCTGCCTCATGTCCCCCGACAGAGACTCCCGCGCTGCTGCTGCTCCTGCCTGCCATTCAGAGAGAGACTCAGAGAGCAGGTAAGCAGTGACCCTTCCCTCCCCCACCCTGTACCCGACCTCCCCACCCCC
>QEPC01001478.1:5687840-5717485 GCA_003113815.1 Sphenodon punctatus
TATTTCATTGGTTTCAATGGGGACACAGCGCCCCATTGAAACCAATGAAATAAATCCGGTACCGGCATACCGGATTTAATCCGGGAATCCGGTTTTCGTAGAACTGGTAACCGGTAAATCCGGTAGCCGGTAATGGGCCCGGGGTCCCACCACTAGTAGCGCAATCTACGTGGAGCTACCCATGACATCGGCTCGGAGGCTGCAGCTAGTTCAGAATGCGGCGGCCCGTTTCTTGGTGGGATTGGGCCACTGGGAGTACATAACACCAGTGCTCTGTGCTCTGCACTGGCTGGCGATAGCATTCCAGGCCCACTTCAAGGTGTTGTTTTTGACCTATAAAGTCCTAAACAGTCTAGGCCCTGCCTACCTGCAGGACCGCCTCACCCCCAGGTGCTGGATCAACCCCTGCGGTCATCCAGGGGTGCCCTGCTCAAGGTCCGCTGAGTTTTCTGGGGGGCCATGCAAGACAGGGCATTTTCGGTGGCCACGCCACGGCTGTAGAACTCCCTTCTGGTGGGGGTGCAGTTGGCCCCAGACCTCCCCTCTTTTTTGAAAAGTTGTAAGACCTGGCTGTTCCGCCAGGCGTTTGGTAGGAGAGAGGGGTGAAAGGGTGGAGGGTGGGGATGGGGTGCTAAATGTCGCCCTCCTTTTTGTAATTTTATTTTATTTTATTTAAGTTTTACTACAGAACAGACATACACATGTTACATTCAAATATGTTCTTCACACAGCTAGATTGCCCTTTACTGCTCAATTTCTGACAAATAGCCGAACGGTATTTGTCTGTGATCTTAGTAATCGAACCTGGTACCTTTGTGGACTATCCCAACTGTCCACTTTAACCTTTATTTCCCTCCCGCCCTCCATCCCCCCCCTCCGGCCTAGTATATTTCTATTAAGCAGATCGATTGTTTGTATTTGTCCATTTTGATTTTCTGTGTCAACACTGTCCAACAAGATGCCCATTTTGTATAAAAGCTGTGCAGATCATCTTCCATGCCGTGATCCTTTCCATTGAGACAACATGCCAGAGCCAACGCAGCCAGTTAGTGAGTCCTTTTGCATGTTTCCACGTTGAGGCTATGGTATGGACTCCTGCCAGGTTCAAGTTCCTGCATGTTCTCTTTTGCTGTGAGGTAAGAGTCTTTTCTGGGTACAATCCCAATAGAGCAATCTCTGGTCTGAATGGCAGTGGGATCTCAAGCAAGTCGTTAATTATACCCCACATTTTTTTCCAGAACTCCTCAACCCTTGGACATCCCCACCAGCAGTGTAGGTAAGTCCCTCTTTCCCCACAGCCCCTCCAACAAGACGGGGGATAGGTGGCTTTAATTTTATTTATTCCTTCTGGTCCACTGTACCACCTCTGTATCAATTTAATTTGCGGTTCCTTTACCAACAATGACCTGAAGCAGCCCCTCATGTGTTCCCAGATTACCTTCATGTCCCCCTCTGTGATGTCAATCATGAGGTCATCCAACCATTTTGATATATATCCTGCATCCAGAAAGTGATGCAGGACTTTAGTTACTCTATAAAGGATGGAGAAGATACTTTTCTGTCCCGTTTGGTTAAACAGGAGCTTTTCCAGTCCCGTAGGGGTCCTGGTGAAGCAGGGCTTGTCCCTTGAATTGTTCAGGGCACTATGAGATCTACAGTACATCCAGAAATTTATTTTTTCCCCTCCAATTCAGTTTCAAGTGTGTCTATGGTTTTAAAGGAGTCCTGTACAAACAGGTGCATGGCTCTAGCTATCCCTTTCTTCTCCCACCTCTTCAGTGTCTCCTTTTCTGTTTTACTCCAATCAGGCCCCACTTTCTCTAACGGGGTATAGGGAGTTTTACCTTGCACAATTTCTGCCTTTTTTTGGCAGGTGAGCCATGCCCTCATGGCGGCCCCGGCGAACGGGTGGTTCTTCTCCTCCTTACCCTTTAACACCACTTTACCAGTGCCCTCAAATAAGTCTTTCACCTGGGGGATGCCAATGACATCCAACTCCAGATTCCTCCACTTTGGCTTTGAGTCCCCATTGTAACAGATTTTTATCGTCCGGAGCGCTGAGGTCATGCCATATAATCTTAGGTCTGGCAGGTTACATTCCCCACTCTCTAGCCCCATCTTTAGAATCAATCTACGGATTCGTAGCCTCTTTTTTCCCCAGATTATAAACCTCATTATCTTATCCATCTTCCGGTGGAATTCTTTTGGGATTGATATTGGGATAGCTTGTATCGTGTAGAGGATTTTTGGCAGTAATTGCATCTTTATTATGTTTATTTTCCCCAGCCAGGAATATCCTAATCTGTGCCATGAATGCTGTTTGTCTTGGAATTCTCTAATTAAAGGTAAGTAGTTTTTTTTATATAGGTCTCTGGTGTTTTTAGTGAGCTGGATCCCTAGGTATTTTATTTGCTCTTTCTGTATCTTAAAGTGGGCCAGGGCTCCCAACTCCCCCCCCCTCTATTCTGTTCCTGGTTCAGGATCATGACTTGCGTTTTCCTAGTATTAATCTTATATCCCGATAAGGTCCCAAATTCTGCTAGTACTGTCATCAGCTCAGGAATCGAGGTTTGTATGTTGGTGATGGAGAGTAGCATGTCATCTGCATACACCATGGTCTTGTGCTCTGTGTCTCTAGTCTTTACCCCTGAAATTCTATCATTTTGATTTATTACCAGTATAAGTGGTTCTATCCCTATGTCAAAAAGGAGGGGGGATAGCAGACATCCCTGTCTGGTACCTCTACCCATCTGGAATACTGGGGTCTGTTCCCCATTAATCACTATCTGTGCAGTTGGTCTCTTGTATATGCTTTTCACCCATTCTAAATAGTCCCCCGAAAAGCCCATCTTGGATAGAGTAGCCATCAGGAACTCTTTTTCTCATCTATCAAAGACCTTGTTGGCATCCAGGGAGACCATGGTGGTGGGTTTCTTATCCTTACTAATTTTGTATATCAAGTTGACGGCCCTCCCGATGTTGTCTATCCCCATCCTGCCTCCTATGAACCCGGTTTGATCCGGCCCTATGAGACTTCTAATGATGTTTTGCAGTCTATTGGATAGTATTTTAGTGAAGATCTTTGCATCTGTGTTCAGTAATGCTATGGGTCTGAAATCCTCGAATTCCTTTCCTATTGCTGCTGATTTAGGTCACAGAGTGATCGTGGCTGTGTAAAATGTGTCTGGCATTTCCTTATTGTCTTTAATCTGATTAAACACTTTCGCTAGCACTGGGATTATCAGTTCACCATACTCTTGGTAGAACTCTGGAATGAAGCCGTCTGGGCCCGGGGTCTTATTTTTTGGCAGGTCTTTAATTACGCCTATAATCTCTTTTGTAGTGATGGGCTCGTTGAGCATGTTCCTTTGGGCATTAGATATTTTTGGTATTTTTAGTTTGTTCAAATAGAGATTTATTTCCTCCCTGTTAGGGGAGTCAGAGGTGTATAGCTTCTTATAGAACTGCAAAAACTGCTCCTGCATCTCTTGCCCTGCCACATATTTCTGGCCATCCGCCTGTAGGATCTGGGTTATCTGTGCCTTTTTTCTACGGTTTTTAACCATCCAAGATAGGATTCTATCTGCTTTGTTATTTTTCATGTAGTAAAATTGTTTGGTATAACATAGTTTTTTAACCACTGCCCCCGTTTCCATTGTGTCTATCAGTCCCCTAACCTCTACCCTTTCCTTTATCCCTTTCTTTGTAGGTTTATCTTTAAGGGTGCCCTCCAGATGTTTTAGTCTAAGATAAAGCTCGTTCAGCTCATTTTTTCTCTTTTTTCTATTCCAGGAGTCCAGCTTTATATATTGGCCCCTAATGTATGCCTTGGCTGCCTTCCAACTTGGGTCACTTCCCCATTGTCATTCAACTGAAAATATTCTACAATCTGCTGTTTGATCTCTTCCTTGTTGTTGAGGTTAAATAAAGATGCCTTATATAATATCCACCTTTGTGTTCTGTGTGTTTTTTGTTGTCCTGTTTTAATTAGAGCTGTCACTGCACTATGGTCCATGAACGTCGCCGGGCAGATCTCAGCTCCAGCATTCCCATTCCCTATCCTGCATGAATATGTAATCAATTCTTGTGTATGACATGTGTCTGTTAGAGAAGAAAGTGTATTCTCTGTCTCTGGGGTGTTTTGATGGCCAGGCGTCTACCATTTGAGCTGCGGCTATTGCCCTAGCCATCTTCCTCTGCCCTTTTTTAAGGTTTCCTCCCCCTGACCTGTCTAGTTTTGTCAGAGGGCTGTTAAGGTCTCCCATCATGACCAGAATCCCCCTGCCCTCTAGGTTCATCAGTTCCATTGTTTTTTGCAGAAACTCCGCCTACCCCATATTTGGGGCATAGAAGTTTAGGAAGGTATATTCCTCCCCCATCAACAGCCCCTGTACTAGGAAGTACATGCCTTCCGGGTCCTTGATTATTTTTTGGTTTTTTAAATCAAGTGAGTGGGTGAAAGCTAAAAGTACCCCCGCCTTTTTCTTCTTCGCGTTAGCAAAGTAGACCTGGTCATAATATTTGTCCCTGACCCTACTGTTGTCTTTCTGCAGGAGGTGTGTCTCCTGTAGTGCTACCACCTGTGATTTTAGCCTTTTCACATATTGCCATGTTTTTTTCTTTGTTGGACAGTTCAGGCCCTTTACATTCAATGTACAGATTTTATACTCAGTCATAACCGTTACTCATTGTTTGACCCAACACTCTTCCTGCTGCTGTATCTTCCTGTTTATCAATAGGCCCCTGCAGCTTTCGGTACCCCCCGTTCTCCCCTTCCCGGCTCCCCCCCCTTTTCACCCTCTCCCTCCCCTTCCCAACTGGAGGTTTAGAAAAAACCTTCAAGGGGTATGCCATGAAGTCGCTATTCTCCGCTATCCCCCCCAACAGGCCCTTTCCTTGTTCTGTCCATTTCTAACTCTTACTTTATACATCTCAGTTTCTTGAAATTCCTTTGTAATGTCCCGGTGTCTCTTTGTCCCTGGTTCATCCGCCTTCTGTCAACCTCGTGTCATGGCTGCGCAGCCCTTTCTTCCTCTCCTGTCCTTCCAGACTCAGACATCTTTGCATACATGTATCTCTCCAGTGCCTTTGCATCAGAAAAATTTCTCCAGCGGTCGTTGTGGATGAAGGAGAGTATTGCTGGATATCTGATCTGTGCTTTTATGCCTTCAACTGCAACTTTTCTTGGATCTGGAACCATTTTCTCCTTCTTGCTACAGTAACTGGGACCAGGTCTGGTTGTATGGTTATCCTGCGCCCTTCAAATCTCAAGTCTTTACTTTTCCTGGCCTCCCATAAAATCTATTCTTTTTCCTGATAGCGCAAACATCTAAAGATCAATGCTCTTGGAGGGTCTCCCTCTTTTGGCCTGGGGCATAAGGTTCTGTGTGCCCTGTCCACTTCGATGTCATGCAGGTGGGTACACTGTGGGAGGATGGCTTTTAGGATTTTATGCACCAGGTCCCTTCCTCCCTGGGCCTCTATGGCCTATGGGATTCCTTGGATCCTGAGGTTATTCCTTCTGCCCCTGTTTTCTAAGTCCTCGATTTTGTGCTCCCAGGGCCTTCTCTATAGCCTGAAGGTGCTCTTCCCAGAGCTGGTTCTGGCCTTCCCTCTCCTCCATCCTGGTCTCCAGACTGGTTACCCTCTCGGCCATCCCATCCATTTTTTTATTTAAAGTGTCCACCACACTCGTTACCTTCTGAATTCCATCGTTCAAGATCTCCCATTGTTTCTTGGAGGCTTCATGCTGGGAGGTTATGGTGTTTGTGAGGCTTGCTAGTTGCTCCGCAATCTCAGACTGTTCCCCCGGTCTGGATCTCGTTGCTGCCGCCATTTTTGCATGCGCTGGCTCTGGCTCCCCTCCCCATCCACTCTCTTTATTCAGCAGTTTTTCTAGGCTTTCCAGCCCCTGAGGCTCGTTTTTTTTAGCTTTGTGGGGCTGGGGGTGTTCCATTTCAGGTTTTTACCCATGTGCGGGACCGGGCTGCTGTTCTAAGCTTTTTGTTAAGGCATTTATTTTCGGGCCATCGGGAGCATTTCGTCGGCATGACTACTGCTTGTGCTTGCCCAGTAGCTCCCCCCGTTTTTGTAATTTTTAAAAATGTTTTATATTGAATTTAATTTGTGTTTTTATATTGTAAGCTGCCCCAAGCTGCCTGATGGCAGGAGGGGTGGGGTATTAAATTGAAAAATAAATAAATAAATAAATAAAAACAAATTGGATTTTCCCATGGGGTAAATTGTTCCCCTGGTCCATGATAAGGTACAAAGTTACTCCAGTTGTTTGATTAGTTTAGCCCTGCTAACTTTCATGTCCTCACTCCAGCTAAGTCTCTGTTCTTTGCCACACCTTATTTAATTTCTTTCTGCTAGTGAAGTACTGTGACTGTTTACCCTAGGTGCACTTTTCTTGCAAAAACTCAAGCTCTCTCACTTTGCCCTTTTAGGACATTGTCACTGGCAGTCTGGTGCATGACACCCCCAAAGGAAAATGAGTTACCATTAACTCTTCCCCAGAAAACAATTGGATTGTCCCATTGGCGTAACTTTGTACCCCAGCCCATGTTAAGTATTAGGGTACAATGTTACCTCAGGGTGGGATGTAGGAAGCAAGTAGGTGCCAGGCCTGCTCTCCCTGTCTGCAGGGAATATGGTGGTATACAGTGTGTATTGTGACACATACTGACTTTTGTTGTCACATATTCATTTGTAAACAGCACAAAATCTACCGGGTAACAAGTTATCCCACAAAACCAAAAACGTCATTTTTTTCTCTGACTGGGTCAAGGTTAAAGGCTGTGGGCCATTCAGTTATTAATTAAGAATTGTGATTAGCAGTAGCAACACATCAGTCTGATAAATGTGCCTTTTAAGTGTGCCCCTGTGAGAAAAAGGGAGTGCTCAGACAGCTGAAAATACCTCTGGGTACAGTTTAACAAATGAAAGGCATACATGGAGTCAGACTATGTTTTACAGGTGGTTTCACATTAAGATGCACCTATCCATAAATGGAAATTAATACTGTCAGGTTAGGGAGCAAAAAAGTGACTTTCTCTGTCCCATCTCTGGCAGCTGCCTAGTCCTCATATAATTTTCCATTAGTTTATCAGCCCCTACTCCATTGAACTGCCATGTCCAAGACTCCTGAATGGATGTAGGGATGACTGGGGATCTAAAGCTGAGCAACAGGACATTGTAATTAACCTAGAAAAGATAATAGAAAGTCACTTTCTATGCCTCAAGTGTAATTTTCTGGAAGTGGTTTTCCATTTTGGCTTTGGGAAATTGGTACAGCAGAAGCAAACAGAATTTGTTTTTACATTGTGAATTGCAGCAATATTGGTGAATATATGGAAACGGAAAGCCCCAGGATCACAACTATTCTAAAGTAAAGCAACAACATCCTTTAATGAGCATTTCATGTTTTTGTGCTTTTTATTTCTGCTTTAGGTTTTTCGCTTGTCTGTTTTGCTTTCCTCAGCCAGTAACCCGAGCTAATACTATTCTCTCCCCCCAAAGGACTTTTTCATTTTAGATATTCCCTCCGATTACTATTGCTTTCAAATGCTAATGGCAACGTGTTTTTCTATAAACAAACATTCAGTGATGGTCTCTAGGGAAACACAGGATTTTGGCCCATTTTATATGGGCTGTAGCACGGGGGGGTGTCGGTGTGTGCCACGGTCTGTGTGTGGTGGATGTGGGGAGGGTGTAGATGGGCACACACCCATCTATACCCACCCATCAACACGCATGGAGCAACCGCCGTTTTTGCCGGTTGCTCCATGCGTGGGGGATGGGTGTAGATGGGCATGCATGCATATGCACGAGAGCACACATACGCACACACACACACTGTGGGATTTACACGAGCAGCACCCACATTACCCAGATTTCTGCGTGTTCATGCGTCAGTGTCGTCAGTGTAAAAAGGGCCTTTGTGTGGTGGATCAGCCTTTTTTCCCAAAAGGTTTGGTATCCTGCCACTGTCAGTAACAACTGACAATTAAAATATTTTAAGATATGTACAGAAGGCTTGTTCTACTCAAACAGAACTGAGACCTTTGGTGCCTCAGTTTCCTTACTTGCAATAAGGAAGCGAGCTCAAATAATTTATCTCAGAGGTTCTCAAACCTTGGGGGGGCTCAGGCACACCTAGGCTTCAACAATGCTTTCATGACACACCCAAGCTTCCACCTAGCAATATACACCACATAGCAAAGGCACACTGGCTGGAGAAGCACAGTTTGAAGCAGTTCATATTTTAGGCCATTTTCACACAGGCACCCCACTCCACCCCTCCACCCTCACTGGGTGTGCGGGATGGTGTTAGATGTGTGGAGGCTCCATGGAAATGGCACGGTGGTGGGTGTGGAGGATGGGTGTTCATCCGTGCGAACACCACAGGCAGCATGCGCACTCCCGACACACACCCATCTCCACCCATCACCCACCAGCAGAGCCAAATGGAACAACAGAGGAGTCTCCATGGGTGGAGATGAGTGGAGGTGAGTGGAGATGGGTGTGTGTCCATGGGAAAGGACACAGACTCACCTCCACCCACCTTGGTAGCACACCCATCCCACCCACCCACCGCTACACATGTAAAAAGGGCCTTCGATAGGTTTATTATACAGTACTCAAATAAAAGTGTGTTTCCTACTCTCTCCCAGCACTGGGAACTACTGACCATTTTTTACAGTGCTCCTGCCCCCAGAGAGTTCCATCAGGCATTCCCAAGCATGAGGGTCTTACCAGTGTTGGCCCTGAAGTCCCATTAATGATATGAAAAGGGCCGTGAAGAGTGAGGTAGCCAAATTTGCAGAGGATACCAGAATACCTTTCTGTGTGGCCCTGCCATATGGGCTTGATGCAATGGTAGAACTTACAAGAGTGTCCAGGATTGTGATGGAACATAGGCCATTTTTACACAGACGGGGGTGGGTGGGTGTGTTTTGGTGTGGCGGGTGTAGGTGGGTGTGTGCCCATTTACACGGACACACACACACACACCTACACCCATCTCCACCTACCTACACCCGCAGAGCATCCTCCATTCTGTCGGAGGGCTCCGTTGGTGGAGTGTTATGTATCCTGTATATAGGCATATATTTTTTGACCATCTGCGTTTCAATATATTGGAAATCAGAATTGGCATCTCTGTATGGTGAATTCCTAAAGAGTTGTCCTATAGTGACCTTTCTACTGAACTCTTGATCAGATACTGCAATAGGGGATGTAATCAACCTGTATACTGGAATAGAAGATATAATCAGTCAGTCTGTCTCTTAAAGAAATCAACATTACTGTTGACCAGTCTCAAGAATACGTGCCTTTCTACACAAGGTGAAGGGGTCTTGTTTACCTGACATCTTGCCCATTGTCAAAGCTTATCTTATTTACAACTCACTTTGAGAAGCCTCACTGTCAGCAGTTTTGACCTGATGTCATTTTTAGCTGACTTCCAAGCATTTCCCTCCATAAGAAGAGAGAGGAGTGATGGATTTTTCAGAAAGTTCTATTATTCTCAGAGCTCTCTCACTTCTTTCATATGGCAGATTGGACAACAAAGGACTGGGTGAATATAAATGTATATTCTTAGATGCATTGAGCCAACAACCATAAGCAATAATACTTAGAGCATATATTGTATATATGTTAAGACCTCTCAACTTAATAGAGCTGATCCTTGAACAGAAATGTCTTCTCAAGTCATGTATTTTTAACTGACATTGTTTCTCTTGTAGTATGTCTTTATTTGAACTTAAGTAAACTATTGCTCTTTATTTATAATATTCTTAGTCTCATACCTTCATTTATAAATAAATTGTATTTACAATACTCTGCTGAGCTGGCTGGCTTATTAGCAAAGTGTAAACTGAGTTTCCACATATTGGAAGAGAGCGCCCTATATCCAGACCAGATCATGTCAGGCCTGGACCACTAAGTGCATTTTCCCTTTTAGGAAACTGAGGCACAAACACGACAGGAAGTGGGTGTGCGGCGGGAGTGCTCATGCACAACACCCACCACCTGTGGTGTTTACACAGGCACACATCCACCGAACACTCATCCCCCCATCTACTGGTGGCCGTATATACAGATGCGCCCCCCCGCCGCACACCCACCCAAACACCAAGCGAGGGGGGGGGGGCAATCTGTGTAAAAACAGCCATAGGTGGGCCAGACTGTTTAGAACCCAACATTGGCTGTCTTTAGACAAACACAAAGGTGCTCAACCCCAGAGCAAGTCCAGGGGTGCACTCCCACATCTGCCTGATTACTGCAGCATCTGGGGTCCATTGTAAATGGACCCGGCACTGCCTCAGCCCATGGTCCACTTGCGCAGTGCCCCATCCCCCACACCATAATGCTGCAGGTCAGTTGCTACTCTAGGCTGCCACCTGAAGCTCTATCGTGTTGCCCAGGGCAACCCCCGGTCAGGAACGGAGCTGCGGCAGCTGTCCACCAAGTAGTCAGACCGCTGCTCCACCTCCGACTGGTGCTCCAGGTTTGGGTGGGCTGCTCCACTGGCCCATCTGGGATGTCCTGGAGCACCACTAGCAGGACTGAAGCGGAGTTGTTCTGCTCTGCCTGCACATCTGGCAGCCCACTCAGGTGTGAGGCAGAGCAAAAGTGGTGCGATCCATCTAAAAGCACCCATACTTCATATATTGTGTGCAGTTCTGGTTACCCCATCGCAAAAAGGACATAGCAGAGCTGGAAGATAATTTATTTTATTTTTAAAAAAATCTATCCCGCCCATCCTGCCACAGGCAGCTCTGGGCAGCTTACAGATGCAGAGAAGGCCAACCAAGATAGTTAATGTCATGGACAGACTCAATAAAGGTTTATAAAACTATGAACGGTATAAAGAAAATGGAACTACTAGGGAACTACTATTGACCTTCTCTCATAATACAAGAAGTAGGAAGTACAGTACACAATGAACTCAGCAGGCAACAGGTTTAAAACAATATGAGGAAAGTACTTTTTCACAAAAGACATAAGTAGCCTTTGAATCTCAGTGTCATAGGGTGTTGAAAAGGGCAATAGTATGATGACTGGGCTTAAGAAAGGATACATTCAAGGAAAGCAGGTCCCTCAATGGCACTTCACTAAAATGGTCACGGGTCAGTGAATACAACTTATGACTGTCCAAAGCTGGTAGTGAACAATAGATGATGGTAGTGAACAATAGATGGTTGTATCACTACCAGCTGGTAGTGAACAATAGATGATGGATCACTCTCTGTAGGTCAGTGTTGGAAGCAGGATACTGGACTAGATGGATAATTATCCATCTGATATGGCTGTTCTAAAATTTCTTATTTTCTTTACTCCAGTATCACATAAGTTCCCCACATGTCAACTACCTTTTCTGGCAAGCCTACCTCTTTCTTTCTGCAGAGTAATTCTTTACCTTTTCTACTGCTGCGTGCCCTTCTGCCCAGCCACACAGTCCCACTCCCAACTGGCACCCATGCAACTGGTGTTTCAATAAATAGCATTCTTTAACTGTATATCATGACTTTTCAGCATATATTTAGAATTAGTAAAATAAACCTGAAGTTTAACAAATTGTTTCATAACATTGCCACACTATTTGGTAGGAATGGGACTTTCGGTTTTGGTTTAAACCGAGAGTGGCCGATAATGCCATTCTTGGTTTAAAACTGAGAGATCCGAGAAGTGGGCCCTCTCGGCATCCGATTATCAAATCTGAGCTCTTCCCATTGAAGTCAATGGGAAATCCTCCCCATTGACTTCAATGGGAAGAGCTGCAACCCGCAGGGAAGCCACAGGAAGTGGCACCCACCCCGCCTCGGAGGATGGGGGATTACCCCTAACACCCCCCGCCCCCACCCACCGGGACCCAGAATTACACCCCTCCCCGGGGCCCCTAAAGCATCTTACCTGCGGTCCCGGGTCCCGGCAGAGGATGGGGTGATGGCCACCGCCAGCTGGGGTCCCGGCTCCACTCCCGGTAGCTGGGTCTCCTCCACTGCTGGTCAGCCAGCTCCACTGCCAGACCTGGCTTTCCACCGGCAGCAGAGGAGACCCAGCCACCACCAGCAGAGCTGGCTCCTCTGCCAGACAGCCGGGTCGTCTTTTCCTTTCTTCTTTTCTTCTAGGTCCCATGCCAGTCCTGGAACTCTGAAGAAGGCTTCTGCTTCTGGAGTCTTTACTGCCCATGTGCAAAGTAGCCTCAGCGGAGGAGACACATGCACAGAATGACTGTCCTCTTCCAAGATGGCGCCAACACGGCTGGTGCCATTTTGGAAGTGGGTTGCACATGCGCAGACCTGGCAGTGGAGCTGGCTCCCACCGGCAGCAGAGGAGACTCAGCCACCGGCAGCAGAGTTAGCACCCCAGCTGGTGGCGGCCATCACTCCCACCCTCCATCAGGACCTGGGACTGCAGGTAAGATGCTTTAGGGGCCCCAAGGAGGGGTTGTAACACCGGGCCCCGGCGGGTGGGGGTGTTAGGGGAAATTGATCCCCACCCCATCCTCCAAGGCCAGGAGCAGGGTGCGGGGATGCCCTGGGAGGGGTTTCGGTTTGTCTGTGTCTGCTCCCCACCATGTCTCAGAGTCGGAGACTTTCCCATTGAAGTCAATGGGAAAATTTCCCATAAAGATCCGACACCAATAAAACTGACACCAGTAGGGGATCCGAAACACAGGGGAGCCAACAGCGATAGAAACCGACACCGATAATCGGCCTGGAGTCCCACCCCTATTATTTGGTGAAGTCTTTGTTCTATAAACTATAATGGTCTTGCTGGTTAATTCGGGTCTTACTGGGTTTCTTTAGCAAGATTCAAGTGGGACTGGAAATCTACAAGGGGGAAAGGAATCCCCAGGCCCTTTTTACACTAGATGCTCCCACACATGGACACCCATCATCCACGTGGGGGATCATCTTGTGTAAATACAGAGGTGCAAGGGTACATGCTCCCACAACGCAGGCATCCCATCCCCACTCATGGAGCAATTGGTGAAAATGCTGGTTCCTCCATGTGTGGGGATGTGTGGGGATGCATGGGGAATGGGTGCGTGTCCGTATATGCCTGTGCCACTCCACCTGCCCCACCCCCCTACCCATTTAAAAAGAGTCCCAGAGTTAACAGTTAAGGGCTCATGATCTAAAAATGCATGCATCAATACGGAAATAAGTCTCTAATTGTTAGTAATTACAGTGAGAGATTTAGGAGGGGCAGATTATTCTATACCTACCCAGTAAAGACCTTGACCTTTAAATCCCTTCACGACTTGGCCCCTGCTTACCTGGAAGATCACCTCATCCCCTGGGTCCCATGACAGCCCCTGCGGTCATCCGTGACTGCCCTCCTGGAAATCCCACATTATCAATGAGTTCATACAGACCAGAGGACATTTTTGTGAGCCACGTCGTCACTTTGGAATTATCTCCTGGCGGAGATTTGACTCAGCCCAGATCTCCTTGCCTTCCGACAAAATTGCAAGACCTGGTTCTTCCGTCAGGCGTTTGGTGGGGGAGGAAGGGGGGATGGGTTAGTTGGGTTGGGGGGAGGATGTCTTTTTGTATTTCTGCACAGACCTGTTTTATATGTTTTATGTATGCAGATTTTATATTTATTTATGTTTATATTTATATCGTTATGTTTGATATTGTTGTCTTATTGAAATTTATATTGGAAGCCGCCCCGAGTCGCCATTGGCAAGAGGGGCGAGGTATAAATAATTGAAATAAATAAAATAAATAATTAATGAATCGGGCTTAGCCACTGTCAGAAACAGGACTTGTACTGCATTCACACCTTACAGCAGCGCGACGGCAACACTCCCGCAAGGAGAAGACGCAGAGGGACAGGGTTTTGCCAGGAGAATACTAGTGAATGACAGGGCTGGATTTTGAGCCCTGTCATTTGCGGTTATTGTCATGGCAGAACCCTATTTGCACTGGAAGTTGTGATGACGTCCGCCTCCTTCCCCCGCCGTGTCTTCTCCTCGCGGGAGTGCCACAGCTGTGCTTCAGTAAGGTGTGAATGCGGTATTGGTGAACCACAGGCCTGAACCAAAGTGGAAATTATTACATCCATTACATTCAAGACCCTTGACTCTAAGGTCCTGTTTGCCTGAGGAGGCCCTGACTTCTTCAGTGCTATGCTGCTAATTCATGGAGTCCATAGAGAAAAGATAAATAAATGCAAATGGAGAATTGCATCCTGTTTAAATGTGTGTTATTCTGGGTTTATATCTACATTAATTGTCAACAATACTCCAGCACTCAGGTTCTAATCTTTAAAGCACAATGCCAGCATGAGACCTGTTCACTTAAATGGGACTGCACCCACACAGAGCTTTGAGCACTGGCATTTATGTAGATTACAATATTCTTGAAATATTACCACTGATAGTTATACTTTTGCGCTGAAAGGACTTTGACAAGAGCCAGAGTAACGAGACTCTTTGCATCATTTCAGCTTGCGTTGTCGTGGCTATATGTAACTCATTGAAAGCATGGTATTTTTCACGAAGAACAAGGCTTTGCTGTGTCAGCAGTGAACTTTTTAAAAACAACAAAATATGTCAATAATAATGCATAACTGTACCAATCGTCACTATGTTAATTTATTTGTAATATATCTATACCCAACACATGTGCTGGTCTTTATTTTGCTGGATGCCCTTGCTGGTTCCTGCGGGATAAATGATAAACAATCAGTCCAAATCCTGCACCCCCTTCCAAGTCCATGCCAAGCTGAGCAGAATTTGGCTTCTAGTGGGGGAGAGGGGGATGTTTGAACTTTTGGCGTATTGCCACAAAATCAACTTAGTCAAGCTGACAACAGTTCAGACAATAGCTTTTTTATTCTTTTAAACCTTCCAGAGTTTAATTTTGCCTACTGTGTTTTGTTTTTTAAAAAATTGGTTATTCAAGTTGCCACTTGCCTCCCACTCCCTGTTCCAGCAGCACCCTTGATTATTTCTGCTGCTTCTGTATTTCAGCCTTGAAAGCATTCCTGTTCCATATTAATCAAGCTGAAACTCATAATACAATCTTGTCCTTGCATGACTTTCTTATATCATAAAATATTTCATTTGCTCCTCTGTCCTGGCTAAGGACCCTGTAGTAAACTTCAAATAGCAGTTCCTTATGCTTTTCAGCTGATGGTTGAGCTGACATGGAATTACTGATTATTTTTTTCCCTTTTAAATTAGAAGACTAGTTCTTGGAGAGGGGATTGTTATACACACTGAAAGGCCACTTCCCTTCCTCTGAATTTATAACACCCTATAGAATAACAAACAAAGAGTTTCATTAATGCTCTTACCATAAAACATTGCATCATATCATTTTCTCTAGGTCCATGCTCACATGCAGTTATTTTTTTCTGGCTAAAAAAACGTGATTCTGCCTCCCACTCTTCTATACTTTTCCAGGCAGAGTTTCCAGATCTCCTTTAATACCATCTTAGCCAACTGTTTAGCTTCTGGTGCCTCAGGCAAGACCAGTTTATAACACCCCATACAGGAGACAGAGGAAGAAGCGCTCATTCCTCTGAGCAACTTCCCCTATGGCTGACTTTACTCTGCTGTCGGGACTGCAAATCTATGGCCCTTTTTACACAGACACTCTAACACTGATAAAATGCGTGTTACATTTTATTATACATGGTACAGGGCAACACTGCAGCCCTGCAACATGAACCCTTTTCACACGAGATGCCTCCACCCAGTTTTGCTGGGTGGAGATGGGAGGAGGCGTCTGTGTAAACACCACGGGCGGTGCGTGTAGGTGCGTGCGTGCTCCCGCACAACACCCGTCTCCACCCACCGCCCACCCACGGCACAACGGACTCCAATGCCGATTGCTCCATGGGTGGGGGGTGGGTGGAGATCGGTTTTGCGTGGGAGCACACACGCACCTACACGCACCGCCCGTGGTGTTTACACACACGCCTCCACCCAGTGAAATGCACACCACCCACCACCCGCGGTGTTTACACAGACGCCTCCACCCATCTCCAGTCCCAGCAAAACTGGGTGGAGGCATCTCATGTGAAAAGGGCCCATATTTCAGGGGTACAGTGTTGCCCTGTACCATGTATAATAAAATGAACACCCATTTTATTGGTGTTAGAGTGTCTGTGTAAAAAGGGCCTATATGGCTCTGGGATCTGAATTCTGAGAACTCTGGGCACCTTAAAGAATTCTCCTTTTGGCCCATATGAAGATACTTAAAAATAGAAAACTTGTAGGGATGTGCGAACGCAGTTCAGAAGTTTGGGGTTCGGCCCGTCCGCGGGGTGTTTGGCCCATCCGCGAACACCCCGAATCTGAACCGCCCCCCGCCCGAACTGGCCGAATAAAGTTTGAGTTCTGAACCCATTTGGGCGGGCGCAGGGAGGAACCCGTTTTTTTCTCCCCCCTCCAGGCTACACGGGTGGAAGGGGCACCAGGGAGCACCTCCCCCCCACCCTGCCCAGCCTCGTAAAAAAATTATTTGTTTAACCACCCCACCCCAGGGATCACCCTACCTGGTGGTGCCGGGGCTCCAGTCCCGGGTCCGGCGGCGGCACTCTGGAGTGCTTCAGGCTGCTACTAGGCCTTCCGGGTCAAACTGGAAGACCTAGTAGTGGCCTGAAGCGCTCCGGGGCGCTGCCGCCTCCGGACCCACCACTGTTGCCACTGCTGGACTCAAGGCTGGAACCCCAGCACCACCAGGTAGGTCGGGCTCCGGGTTTGGCAGAAACAGTAACTGTGGTGGTGGGTCTGGCAGGTTCGGCATGTCCAGCAGCAGCAGCGCTCCCAAGCACTTCAGGTCACTACTTGGCCTTCCAGTTTGACCTGGAAGGCCTAGTAGCAGCCTGAAGTGCTCCAGAGTGCCACCACCACCGGATCTACCGCCGGACCCGCCACCACCAGACCTGGGACTGGAGCCCCAGCACCACCAAGTAGGGCAATTCCTGGGGGGGGGGTTTAAAAAAAAAAATGAGGCTGGGCAGGGTGGAGGGGGGAGGTGCTCCCTGGCACCCTTTCCACCCACGCAGCCTGGAGGGGGGAGGGAAATCTGCCCCACCACCCAAACAGGTTCAGCCCCTCCAAAACCTGTTTGGGCCAAACAGGCCAAACCCCCATCCCTAAAAACATGGCTGTTGTCTCATTCATAGTACCGTCAACCTACAAGAGGGGACAGAGCAATAATATTTCACTGTAAGGTGATCCAATCTATAAACCATGCTACATAAAAAAATTCTGAACAAGCAATACATCTTTCTCCAAGAACAATCCTCACATAGTAGAAAAGCATATTTGCATCCTGTGACTCTTACAGTGAAACTTAATGTGACCGTGTTAATAATTATTTATTAATCAATTTATTTATTATTATTATTATTATTATTATTATTATTTATTATTATTTATCGTTTATATAGTGCTTTCAGTGTTCAAATGTTTGACAGGCCTTATCTAGTTCACTCTCACAACCACCCTGTGAGGTAGGTTAATATTGGGTGAAAACAGACAGGGCTGCATAGGGCACCAATACAGCCCTGCAACATGCATAAATAACCACAAAGGGTGGTTAAAGGGTGGTTAGCATCATGTCTGTTTTTACCCATTATACCCATTTACAGAATAGAACACAGTGCAACGTATTTTGGATTGCTGATTCAGTACCCTAATGACCAATAGTAATAATTATTTATCAGTGCTAAATATTTGAATAGAGAACATCCCTATTGGTTCCCACAACTTGAAGCATGAGAGACCCAGGGTATATCCCTGGATAAGACATTTGGCTATACTACTGAGAAGGTTGGGCTTGTCCCTGCAGTGTTTCCAGGGTCATACTATTGCGGAGATAAGGCGAGTTATAATACAGAGATCCAAAGATATAGCCATGCAGGAGGATATCTCGTCTCTAGGGGAGTGGAGGGTCGCACCTACCCTGGCAATTGGTAAAATTCTTTTTGGCAGGGAACCTATTTAGATATACTAGGGAATAGGCGATTGAGGTGTTATTATACCTTGTTTCGTTTTGAACTGCTTGATACTACTGTGGTGGAGGGCAGATATGCAAAGATTCCGTATGGTGAACGCAAATGCCTCTGCTCCCTAGATGAAGTAGAAACAGGAAAGCATATGGTGATGAGGTGCCCATATTATTTGCACCAGGGGGAGATTTGGTTAGCTCCTTTATTGGTGGACAAAGGGATGGATCCTCCTGAATCTCTCATTTTTCTGTCCAATTTAACACAATCTCAACATCTAAAGGCAGTTGCAACATTTCTTCTTTTGGCCCATAGGAGACGGGCAGTTGTCCATGCGCATCTAAGTACCTTAAAGGCAAAAGGAAAGAGCCACATAGGGAATAAATGGATTGGGAAGCTAAATTAAATTAAGGTATGCCTGGGGAGAAAGAACTGTATCTGGGTTAGGAGTATATACGAGGGTTAAGGTGGATTATATGGGTTTTTATATTGATTCAGTTTAGACCAAGGGGTGGTAAGATTTGTTATTGGAATTTATATTATCTTGTCATTTTAAAATGTTACTATGTTTATCTTGTCTATCTGTTAGATATGATTGTCATTTAATGGTATGTTATGTATGGGTGATTTCAGACATTACGTTTGTCCGAAATCACCACAGTCAACCTCAGTCCACCGCGGGGGTGGGGGTGAACAGAGGTGAACATCTGTTTGCGCGCATCCAGATGTTCACCTCAGTCAACCACCCCCCGCGGTGAACCTAACCACGCTTTGTTCTCCCGCACCACGGCAGCGAATGAAGCGTGGTTAGGGGGAATCCGAAACGCCGTGAAGGAAAAGTAACGTCTGTTACCTTACCTCCACCGCGTTCCAGAGGCCTGGCAGCGGGCGGTGGGAGCAGCCAGTTAGACCACTGTGGCTGCCTGTCTCGGGGAGGGCGGGCAGCCGGGGAGCGCAGGGGGCGGGGCCGTGCGGCCGCACGCTTCATCATGCGGACCTGCCTGCTCCCCGGGGGGGGGGGGGTTGCAGAACATACGTTACGGTCAGCAGCATTGATCCTGCGCCATGGTTCGGCAGTCCCCATGGACAGGGGCAAAGGGGCGAATGTCTGTTGACGCACCCCTTCACCCCCGCCCGTGGTCCAAACCACCCCATGGCCCAGGGTCAATGCTGCCGGCCGTAACGTCTGAAATCACCCTTTGTCTTGGTGGGCCATGGTGAGAGCCAGTGCCTAAGAAATAAAATAAAATGAAATGAAATGGTTCCCACAACATTTAAACACCACCTTTGTTTGTTTGTGTTTAAATGAAATTATAAGTGATGGGAGAGAAGTAATCCCTTTGATTTCAATTTTATTTTTGAGGGAACCAGAGGGAATTTCATACCCAATGCCCACTGAACTTCCTTAGGTCTCCTTGAAAATACCTAAGTTATGATGCTGGCTTCAAAATGTCTAAAAAGCTGCACACTTCTTTTGTTTCCTATTCATCTGCCTAGAGTGCAGAGTCTTTTTCCTACTGTGAGAGTGCCAAGATTATACCTTGCATCCTTTCTGCCATAGGAAATAAGCACAAAATAAGGTCATAGGGGCTGTACTAGGCTTGCTTAGTTTCTTCTAAACTTAATTTTGCTTTATTTTTCTTTGACTTACTTCAGTCATTCCCACAATATTTAGCATACAACATAAGTTAATCACCATTTTTGTTTAGAAACAAAGCTTAAGTTTTGCACAGCTGTATTCTCAGGCTGTATAGGTAGTTTCTGGGTTTAGTTTCTCAAGGAATATTCTTTGATTTGATTCAGAGGTGGATTTGGGAAGTTTTAGTTTAGGTTTTAGTTGGAGGGGGTTAAGTTTTAATGTTTTCATTTGTTTATGCACATTTTGCCCGATTTCACTTCAGGAGGCAGTAGGGACTTAGTACAGACAGATTACAAGAGTGAACCACCATCCACAGAGGACCATTCCAGGTATTCCCTTTCTAATATCACCATCAATTTTATTTATTTATTTATTTATTCATTCAATTTAATACCCCACCCCTCCTGCCATCAGGCAGCCCGGGGCGGCTTACACTATAAAAAGACAAATTTAATTCAATATAAAACATTTTTTAAAACTACAAAAAAGAGGGTGACATTTACCACCACCACTACCACCATCCTCCCCTGCACCCTTTCACCCCTCTCCCCCACTAAATGCCTGGCAGAACAGCCAGGTCTTACAACTTTTCCAAAAAGAGGGGAGGTCCGGGGCCAGCCGCACCCCCACCGGAAGAGAGTTCCACAGCTGTAGCGCAGCCACCAAGAATGCCCTCTCCTGCGTGGCCCCCCGGAAAACTCAGGGGAACTTAAGCAGGGCACCCCCGGACAACTGCAGGGGTCAATCCAGCACCCGGGGGGGGGGTGAGGCGGTCCTGCAGGTAGGCAGGGCTTAGACCGTTTAGGGTTTTATAGGTCAAAAACAAACCGTTTAGGGTTTTATAGGTCAAAAACCTTGAAGTGGGCCTGGAACGCTATTGGCAGCCAGTTCAGAGCACGGAGCACTGGTGTTATGTGCTCCTGGTGGCCCAATCCCACCAAGAGACAGGCTGCCACATTCTGCACTAGCTGCAGCCTCCGATCCGTTGTCATGGGTAGCCCCACATAGAGCGCATTACCATAGTCTAGTCTATATTAGTCTATATAAGACTAATGTGAAGTGCTTAGGATGCATTCGGATATATTCAGTCAATAGATCTGAATGTTTGCAGGGTGGATTTTTTTTCTTGGTAGAAATTAAAGAGTAAACTATCAAAATTTAAATTCCCTCAAATGTATTGTTTTCTGAAGAAGCATTTAATAGATGTGATCATCTTACCATTGGTGTTCCCTAGTTATCATTCCAATCCAAGGAAACAGCCATAATAACAAATTACTCTCATAGTCAGAAAATAAATGTGGTGCTGTTATGCCAGAGCTATTACAGATACTGTTTGGTAGCTTAGAGCTACCAGTGCTTGGAATGCAGACACATTTTAGAAGTGGCCAGTTTAGCAGACTGTCCGGAGGGAAGCAGAATTGTAAGTCAAGCTGTAATTTTGCAATTTCATTACAGCATTCTTCATCTTAAGTGCTAATTTGATTGCTTATAGCATAGGCAACATCTATCTAGGTTACTTTTCTCCACCACCAATTTCCTCTTGCAACCACTATCCCACTGGAGGGTTAAGTCTCCATTTATTTTATACATTCTTTTCCTATGCTTAAGAGGCAAACTGTCTGCCACGTAGAGAGATCCTCATAACACATTATGGCAGTCACGCTGAGAAGTGGGGATCTTATAGGATTTGTAAGGAGTCCTATAAGACTCATATAGACTCGTAAAGAGTCCTATAGGATAGACTTATAGGAGTCTTATAGGACAGATAAGGAGTTCTGTCTTAGCCATTTTGAGCTTGAGCTGACATCGGGACATCCAGGCAGAGATATCAGAGAGTCAGCTGATGAGGCGAGCTTGGACAGAAGGGGAGAGAGGGGGGTGGAGAGATAGAGCTGAGTATCATCAGCATAGAGGTGATATTGGAAGCTGTAGGAGGCAATGAGTTTGCCAAGGGACAGGGTGTAGATAGTAGGGGTGGGAAACCGGTAGAATCCGGTATCCGATAATGCCGGTATCGGGCGTACCGGCATTATCGGATTCGGCCCGGTAATCCGGACCCGGTACCGGATTTCGGGGTACCGGTTTTTTTACGTTGCAGCCATTTAAAAATGGCTGCAATGTAAAAAAATTTAAAGCCCCAGCAAACAAGTTTTTTTTAAAAAAAACCTCCCCGAGTCCAGGCTGCGCGGGTGGAAGGGGGGACACCCCCCACCCACCCTGCCCAGCCTGGCTTTTTGTTTAAAAAAAGAGTAAGCGACCCCGAGGCGAGGCGAGCCCCCCCCCCAGCACCAGCGGCCGCGGCGTCCCCGCAGCCGCCGGTAAGTATGACCCTGACCCGATCCCTGGGGGGGGTGTTTAACACCCCCCCCCCCTCCAGGGATCACCCCTACTAAAGGCTCAGTGCGCTTGCCGCTCTTACCTTTGGGAGCTCCGGCGGCGGCGGGCGGTCCGGCGGCCTCAGCGCCGGCTGTGGCTGCCGGCGTCAGGACGCTCTAGGCCTTCCGGTGAAACCCGGAAGTTCCCCGGAAGGCCTACAGCGTCCTGACGCCGGCAGCCACAGCCGGCGCTGAGGCCGCCGGACCGCCCGCCGCCGCCGGAGCTCCCAAAGGTAAGCGCAGCGGCGCACTGAGCCTTTAGTAGGGGTGATCCCTGGAGGGGGGGGGGGTGTTAAACACCCCCCCCAGGGATCGGGTCAGGGTCATACTTACCGGCGGCTGCGGGGACGCCGCGGCCGCTGGTGCTGGGGGGTGGGCTCGCCTCGCCTCGGGGTCGCGCTTACTCTTTTTTTAAACAAAAAGCCAGGCTGGGCAGGGTGGGTGGGGGGTGTCCCCCCTTCCACCCGCGCAGCCTGGGAGGGGGAGGGGGAGGGAATTTAATTTATTTCATTGGTTTCAATGGGGACACAGCGCCCCATTGAAACCAATGTAATAAATCCGGTACCGGTATACCGGATTTAAACCGGGAATCCGGTTTTTGGGGAACCGGTAACCGGTAAATCCGGTAACCGGTAATGGGCCCGGGGTCCCACCACTAGTAGATAGAGACGAGGAGAGGGCCCAGGACAGAACCTTGGGGAACCCCAACCGAGAGGGGGAGGGAGGAGGAGTTGGAATTAGGAAGAGACACATTAAAGGAGTGGTCAGAGAGGCAGGAGGAGAACCAGTCAAGGACAGAGCCACAGAAGCGTAGGGGTGAAGAGAGTCGACAGTGTCAAAGGCAGCAGAGAGGTCAAGGAGGACAAGAATGGAGTAAAGATGCTTAGATTTAGCGACAAGTAGATCATTGGTGATCTTGGCAAGGGCAGTTTCAGTGGAGTGAAGTGGGCAGGAGCCAGACTGGAGAGGGTCCAGGGAGGAGTTGGCAGAGAGGAGATCCAGGCAGCAGGAGTAGACAACACGTTTCAGAAGCTTAGAGGCGAAGGGTAGGAGGGAGACCAGTCAGTAACTAGAGGGGTCAGTGGGGTCGAGGGTGCACCTTTTAAGGATGGGAGAGACAGTGGCATGCTTGAAGGTGGAGGGAAAGGAGCCAGTGGAGAGGGGGAGATTAATGACATGTAAAAGGGGGGGGAGTGACAGTGGGAGCAATGGCGGTCAGGAGGTGGGATGGGATTGGGTCAAGAGGGCAGGTGGAGGGGTTGGAGGAAGAGAGCAAAGAGGAGATTTCCTCAAGGGAGGCAGGAGGGAAGGAGAGAGGGGGAAGGAGGCAGTGAGGGAGTGGGGAGAGGAGACGGGTGGGAAGCAATGTCCTGGCGGATCTTGTCAATCTTTGAGGTGAAGAATGACGCGAGATCCTGAGTAGAAAGGGAAGAGAGTGGAGGGGAGCAGGGGGGGCTTGAGAAGGGAGTCAAAGGTGGAGAAGAGACAGCGGGGGTCACAAGAGTAGGATTCGACCTGGGAGGCATAGTAGTGTTGCCTCGCCAGGGAGATAGCGGAAGAGAGGGAGGAGAGGGAAATTTTATAGTGGAGGAAGTCAGGGTAGGAGCGGGATTTGCACCAGAGGCATTCAGCAGCCCGGGCGCAGGAGCGGAGGTAGGAGGAGGAGAAGAAAGGAGGAGAAGGAAGTTGGTTGCCTGTCCTCTCTACTGCAACTGTTAGAAATGGAACTAAATTGAAACTATCCCTTCTTTGCTTGGAATCACTTCACAGTTGGTGTTTTTAGATGAGATGCTATCCCGCCACGCAGGAGCAATGGAGCCCGTCACCCATCTGAAGGTGAAGCAGCCAGATGCACGCCCCTGCCAGGGACATGTCCATTTCAAAGTCCAGTCCAGCATACTTCCCCCTCCCCCATGGTCTATGGTTGGGGAGGCAGCTGCCTCTGTGGCCATGATGGCCACCCTGGAAACCACCCATTTGAATCGCTCCCTACACACTCCACCGGAGTGGGTGCTCCACGAGAGAGCCATATGAGGTGACGGCCACCCCCATCGCCTTGCTCGTTTAAAAACACTCAGTGAATCCCAACATCATGCTTAGAACTTGCTGTTCTTTCTGCAAACAAAGCAACAGGGGACATGGCTAGAAAATCCACTTGCGAACAAGTGTTCTAATTAGTCTCTGTCTGCATCCCCATGGAACTAATATTCCAGTGACATTGAGGCAGGAGTCAAGTCTGTCCAGCAGCATCTCAAACCATCTGCTGCAGTACTGCTGGTTCTGCTTCATTTATGTGACTCCTCTGCTTTCCATCTGACTTCCAATTTTTTCATTGGCTTCGGCTTTTTGAGTGCCTGCCTAGACATGTGAATGTTTCTCACTGTGACTCAGACCACCCCAGTAGCTTTTATTATTTCCTTAATAAATAAAAATGGGTGTTTGGTTTAGAATATTGGTCCTACCAAACCTCTCTGTGGGTTCCTAGCCTCCCATTTTGATTATCTCTGTTTCCAAATCATTTATTCTCACTCCTTCTATGCTCCATTCCTCTCATTTTCTGCTTCTCCCATATCTTCCACCTCTTGTGTTTCTGTTGCAATTTTCATGTGTAGCCTCAGACTATTCTACAAGTCTCTTTCTCTTTGGATGTTTTTAGACAAACGCCTTCCCACCCATTACCCATCCATCACCCACCCACCATGCACACTGCAGGGCTGCATAGGGCACCAATGCAGCCCTGCAACATGCATGATGGGTGGGTAATGGATGGGGAGGCACTTGTCTAAAAAACACCTTTTGGGAAACCCTCTTTTTTTCCTAATCCTTTTATTTAGCCTCTCAAATAGTCTGCTCCAAAAAAAACCTTCTTTACACCACTAGTCCTGTTGTATTCATTATTTTTGCTGATGCAACTGACCACCCGCAGCTTAAAAATCCAGCTTGGAGAAGTCCCCATGAGAGGGATTTAGATGCTCCTCACCAGACTGGAAGTCGCCTGGGCACCACTGGAAACAACACTGCCGGGCAACTCCTGGAAGTTTTGAGATGCAGGCTGGTAAGACTTCGGCTATCAGGGACTTACCAAGAGTAGCACTAATGATGAAGAGAAGGAACTGCAGCTCAGAATAGGTAAAGAGATGGTAAGAGACCACCCAGCTACTTTAAATGAGTTCAAGTCTTTGGGGCCAGATGAATTACATCCTAGGGTACTGAAGGAACTTGCAGATGTAATCTCGGAACCTCTGTCTATAATCTTTGAGAAATCTTGGAGAACGGGTGAGGTGCCGGAAGACTGGAGACGGGCAAATGTTGTCCCTGCCTTCAAAAAGGGGGAAATGGAGGATCCAGGAAACTACAGACCAGTCAGCCTGACATCAATACCTGGAAAGATTCTAGAGCAGATTATAAAGTAGTCAATCTGTAAGTATTTAGAAAACAACGCTTTGATTACTATGAGCCAGCATGGGTTTGTCAAGAACAAGTCATGCCAGACTAATCTTCTTTCCTTTTTTGATCGAGCTTCTAGTTTAGTAGATCATGGGAATGCCATGGGCATAGTATATCTTGATTTCAGCAAAGCATTTGACAAAGTCCCCCATGATATCTTTCTTTATAAGCTGGTTAAATATGGGTTAGATGATACTCCCATTAGGTGGATTTACACCTGGTTGAAGAACCCTACTAGGGATGGGCGAACATGGTTCGAATGTTCAGAGTTCGGCCCGAACTCGGCCTGTTCGGACGACCAAACCCTAACCCGAAACTGAACACAAACCAACCAAACCGAATTCAATTCCAAATGCCGAAATGACTGAACAGTTTGGTCAGTTTGGATCGCGTTCGGGTGAGTTCGGGTAGCTAAAACGTGGTGTTACTGGAAGGCCAAACATGGCAGGGAGGGGGAGTCAGCTGAGGAGCAGACTTCTAGGCACCAGGAGTGGAGGGTGGAGAGGCTTGGAGTAGCAGCCAGCCTGCCCAATCACCATCCCTTTTCGCCTCAGACCACTGGCTTCGCAGTCTGCGATTGGCTACAGGCTAGGCTGCACGGAGCCAATTGGGCTTGTGGTGAGGCAGGTACAGCAAGAAACAAAACTGATTGCCCCTTCCCAACACCTTCTGAGCCAGTCACTGTTCCTGAACAGCAGGCGTTTCAGAAGGCTCCCTCTCTCCCAGAAGTTTTTGTTCCTTCCTATTCCTAATCCATTGCCATCCTCCTCCTATTTCACCCATCCAACCCATCTACCTCCATATTCTCATTTATTTAGCTTAGCTTAGATAGATTTAGTTGTTATTTTTTGTTTTTATCCCTCCCTGTGTTCCCTGTGTTCAATCTTCCTTCCTCCCTGCCCCTTCCATTGAATCCTTTCCCTCTCCCATATATTCCATCCCTGATTCCCTTCCCTTCCTCTGTTTTTTTATTTATTTAGAGTAGGATTATTATTAGATTGAGGTTTCATTTCAGTTTTGTACCCCTCCTTGTGTTGTTTGTGATTTTACTCCCCATCCGAGAGAGAGAGAGAGAGTAGACAGTTGTAGGAGTTAGCTTAGTGATAGATATAGTGTTTAGTGATTTAGTTTTAGTGTTTGTAGGAGTAGGCCTTTGTACTTATTAGATAATCCATTTAGTTCATAGCAATTAGAATAGTTAATAGCAGTTAGATTTAGTGTAGATAGATAGATAGATATAATATTAGATAAAAAAATAAATAAAAAAATTAAATTAAATTTAAAAAATATATAAAAACATTATTTTGGAGGGAGAAATGGAGAAGGGAAGGAGAGACCGGTCTGCTGACCGTAGGGGAGGCAATGGGGCACGTGCCAGAGGCAGGAGGGGTCGTGCCAGGGGATTGGCAGCAGGAAGCAGCAGTAGCCAGTGGCAGAGCACATCACCACCCCTCAAACTCAGCAGGCCTGCTTTAGGGCAACAGGCTTCAGCAGCTCAGCGGTGCCTCCTGGCAGTACCCTCCTCCACTGCCACGCAGGGCACGGAAGGCTTGCAGGACTTGAGGCTGCATCTGTCTCTGCTGCTGGTGGTGCTGGAGCAGGTGCTGGTGCTGCTTCCAATGTTCCTCCAGGGTCACCAATGTCCCCCACTGTCGAGGCGATCCCCAGCAGTCCAGAGGTGGTGGATCGCACCCTGGCTGCTAGAGGCAGGGCCCGATCCCCGGGCAATGTCAGTAGGGAGAGGAGGAGTAGCAGCAGCAGCACTAGCAGCTACAGAGGGGGACACAGAGAGAGTGCCAGCAGCATGGAGGGCACAGACAGTCTAGTCTCAGGATCTCAGTACTCTCCTTCACAGGACATCACCGTGATCATGAAGAGTGAGTCAGAGGCAGACACTAGTGCCACAGAGGAGATGTCTGGAGCTGAGGCGATGGCTGACCCTCCTCCCAGAGCTGTGTCGCCAGAGCCACCAAGTTCTCCCCCTCCCAGCAGCGCTGGCAACAGTGCATCAGCTGGGGTGGGCAAGAAGGCGGGGGGGGAATCCTCAGTCTGGGATCACTTTAAACAGGTGCAGGCAGATGACCCCAGAGAGGTGCAGTGCACGTTGTGCAATAAGCTGGTGAAGCATGGGCAGGTGCTCACCAATCTTGGGACAACTGCAATGCCGAGGCACCTGAAGTCATGCCACAGTGCTTTGCTGCTCAGTGGGAAGGCAGGGGAAGTGGATGCCAGCGGGTTCCCGACTGCAGCGTGCAGTTGCCCGGCTCCTTCAGCGAGCCAGCCTCCTGCACCAACTGCTGCTGCCTTTAGCAGCAGGAGCAGTATGGGGTCAGAACAGCAGCAGGAGCCTCACCAGTAGCGCCGTCAGTCCACCATGGATGAGCTGGGGTGGGGTGATCTGTCAAGGCAATCGGCAGGGCACCGTGGCACTGGCTTCCAAGAGAAAGCAAAGCACCTGTTGGCAGAAATGATTGCCCTGAATGGCCATCCCTTGTCAATTGTGGAGGACAAGGGCTTTCAGCAACTGAAGGACAGCGAGCTCCTCCGGGAGAAGCAGGCTGAGCAAGGGTCCCCGGTGCACATGTTCATCCAGGATGTCTCCATCAGGTGGAATTCCACCTTCCTGATGCTCGAGTGGCTTCTTGAGCAGAAAGCCGCCCTACATCAGGTGGAACTGGAGGCAGACATTGAGGCACCTGCAGGGTACAACAGGGAGGAATGGGAGACGATTGCTCACACGGTCTTCATCCTGAGACCGTTCCTGGCCATGACGGAGACCATGAGCAGCTCCACTGCCACCCTCATTCTGGCCCCCAACTTTAAGCTGCCTTCCCGCTCCACCCTGAGTCGGACTGAGGTGCCACAGCTCTACAGGTTTAGAAGGAGCGGGTGAGGGAGCTGCTGTCAGGGGCTGGGGGGGGGCACAGTCTACTTCACCACCAACTTGTGGTCCACCAGAAATGCCCAGCCTGCCTACCTGGCAGTGACTGCACACTGGTGGCAGGACCCAGAGGCAGCGCTTGGCAGTGGCAAGAGGGGTCCTGAAGCAGGGTATAGGTGGCCCCTGCTTCAGGCACAAGTCAAGGACAGCTCCCACACCTCAAGGAACCTCGAGGTAGCCCTAGCCACCATGGTCAGGGAGTGGGTCACGCCAGGCACAGCCTTCACCAAGGGGTGTGTGGTCATGGACAACACGGCCAATATACTAAAGACAGTCCGTGATGGGGGTTTCTCAAGCATCTCTTGCGCTGCACATACCCTCAGTCTTGTGGTGAAGGATGCTCTGGGTTTGGGAGAGAAGGGGATTGGGCCAGGCACCCTTAGCTCCCTCGTCAAGTGGGGGAGGAAGCTGGCGGGGTTCTTCAACCGCAGCATGAAGGGCAGCGAGCTCCTCCAGGAGAAGCAGGCCAAGCAAGGGTCCCCGGTGCATATGTTCATTCAGGATGTCTCCACCAGGTGGAATTACACCTTCCTGATTCTCGAGTGACTTCTTGAGCAGAAAGCTGCCCTACATCAGGTGGAACTGGAGGCAGACATTGAGACACCTCCAGGGTACAACAGGGAGGAATGGGAGATGATTGCTCACACGGTCTTCGTCCTGAGACCATTCCTGGCCGTGACAGAGACCATGAGCAGCCCCACCACCATCCTCATCCAGGTGACACCGCTGGTCCATAGTCTCAAGAGGAGCCTGGACGAGATTCTTGGGGGGGTGGGATTGTGGCCCTCCGGGCAGGAAGCTCTCTGATGAGGCGCTTTACCTGGCACGGAAGCTGAAGGCAGGGCTGAGTGCATGCTTTGATGAGCTCCTGCGCTGGGAGGAATATGTCCTGGCAACCATGCTGGACCCCAGGATCAAGGGCAGCATGGCACACGAGATAGCGGTCTATGGCCTCCGAAAGGGTACACTGGTGGAAAAGGTCCAGCAGGCAGAGCAGACCATGCAGCATGACACCCCTGGGGATGGTGGGAGTGGGACCAGCAACCCACCCTTATCCTTGCAACATGGACCTGCCTGCTGTCATTCTCATCGTAACCAAGCCAAGTACGTGCACTTGAGACCTCGCATCTTCATGAATGTTAGACCCCTTGTCTCTCCCTCTGTTCCCCTTCCTAAGTCTCTCCCCCAGCTCCTGTCTCTCAGATTGTAAGCCCTAGGGGCAGGGACCGTGTCTATTTTATTACTTTGTAAAGTGCCA
>QEPC01001478.1:5728667-5742573 GCA_003113815.1 Sphenodon punctatus
CTGAGTATCATCAGCATATTGGTGACACCGCACCCTGAACCCCCTCATGACCTCCCCCAAGGGCTGCATGTACACATTAAATAATAACGGAGACAGGATAGAACGCCACATGATAAGGCGCGGGGGCACGATGTCTCATCCCCCAACACCACCCGCTGGCTTCTCCCCAAGAGGAATGAACAGAACCATTCAAGAACAGTCCCGTCCAGACCCACCAGGTCACGCAGCCGTCTCAACAGCAGCCCATGGTCCACGGTGTCAAAAGCGGCCGAGAGATCTAGCAGGATGAGAAATGTTGAACATCCTGCGTCCATCTCCCGGCGGAGGTTGTCTACCAAGGCCACCAACGCCATCTCAGTGCCATAGCCAGGGCGGAACCCAGATTGAAAAGGGTCTAGGAAACTGATGCTGTCCAGATGCACCTGGAGCTGGAGCACCACCGCCCGCTCAATAACCTTCCCTAAAAAGGGAAGGTTAGAGACAGATCGGTAGCTGGTGAGCGCATCCACGTCCAAAGATGTTTTTTTTCAGCAGGGGGCGCACCACAGCCTCCTTGAGGCAGGGCGACAACCTCCCCTGCTGCAAGGATGTGTTCACTACCCTCGCCAGCACCGTCCCCAACGTCCCCCCAACTTTGGATGTTCTTATGGGCTAAAATTTACCAGTGGCTGTAAAATGGGATTATAAGGACTGGGGCTTGAATGGCACCCTTGGAGGTTGGTTGTGGTTGATTTCACAGCACCACCAGCTCATGGTGGCCAGAACCCAGCACTGGCAATCAAGATCTTCACCAGTGTTGGTCAGGCTATGTCCTGCTCCACTCGCTCTCTCTGTCTATCCACCATGTTCCTGGGTGGAGGCTTGGTGTTTGCTTAGGAGCGTGTTCTGCACCTGCTATGATGCCTGCTCTCTACATCAGTTATGTGATGACTGCGAGCCTGCATCACTCCACGACTGCTTCTGAGCCCACCCTCATCCTTTTCTGTCTGTCCTGCCCCCTGGTCCATGTTCCAGTTCCCCACCTTGATGCCCTGAACTCCCGGACCCTTGGTCTCCAATCCTGCATAAACTTCCTGGATCCTGCACCTACTCTCTGTGCCCCCAGCTCTTTGTTTGCTGACAGAGATCTCCTAAGTGTGGTAGATTATAAATCGCTAGAGGAAAGAAGGAAATATGATCAAGTTTATTACCTATAAATTATAGGTAATAAACATGATCATATTTCCTTCTTATTGTGTACATGTGAGGGGGAGATCACAGAAGTCGCAGATTTCCTTTGAATCCATAGGCTATAATTGATTTGACTTTCTGATTCCTCATGAAGATTAACGAGCCTCTGGATTCAAAGGAAATCTGCGACTTCTGTGATCTCCCCCTCACATGTGCACAATAAGAAGGTTTTTTTAAGGCATTTGCAGAACAGCTTGGAATCTTTTGGGTTTTTATGTTAGGTCCTCCCCTGACATAAAGAGGAATTAATGCTTCCAATCACCTTGCCTGAGGCAGCATCACTGCTCTTAAAATAAAAGCCTCTGGATTTTGAAAGAATCAGCTGGATTCTATTCACAAGGAGGCAACTTAATAACAAGGACGAGGCCCCAGGAGTGGATTGATCTTTCCTTGTTACTTAAACGCTCCTTGTGATTTCTCTCCATGGCTTCATTTTAAATTCATATTAGAAAAAACAATTACTGATACACACACATGCTGGAATCAATACTTTCCTCTTGGCTAAAATCTCACACCACCAGAGACAGCGTTGTGGGATATTCACAGTAGGTTAAAGAATGTTTATTCTTTGGAAAATAGAAGTTTTCACATTTTCTTGATTCTATTTTTCTGCCTTTAAAGCATAAAATGAATGAAATTCTCCCTATGGCTTTTACCTCCCACACTTCAGCACTCAGGAGATTTTACCTGTGATGATTGTAATGCGCTCTACGTGGGGCTCCCCATGGTGACGGCTCGGAAGTTGCAGCTAGTGCAGAATGCAGTGGCCAGGCTTTTGGTGGGTCTGGGCTGCCAGGAGCAGTTTACACCGGTGCTCTGTTCTCTGCACTGGCTGCCAGTGGTTTTCTAGGCCCAATTCAAGGTGTTGGTATTGGGCTATAAAGCCCTAAATAGCCTAGGCCCTGCATATCTGTGGGACAGCCTCACCCCCTGGGCTTTGGATTGGCCCCTGCGGTCATCCGGGGGCGCCTTACTCGAGGTCCCCTGAGTCTTCCAGGGGGGCCACACAGGAGAGGGCATTCTCGGTGGCCGCACCACGGCTGTGGAACTTCTTGCCGGTGGGGGTCCAGATGGCCCCTGATCTCCCCTCATTTCAACAAAGTTGCAAGACCTCGCTGTTCCGCCAGGTGTTTAGCGAGGGAGATGGGTGACGGGTGGGGGTTTGAGTGGGGTGGGCGGGGGTGGGTATTTGGTACCTCCCTTTAAAGTTCTTTTAAGTGTTTTTATATTTATATGATGTGAGCTGCCCCGAGCTACCTGAGGCAGGAGGGGCGGGATAATACATTTTAAAAATAAAATAATAAAAATAAACAATAAATGAAGATGCCCAGAATGAAGTTTTCTATATCACACAGTCCCTTTGTTGAGACCACACCACAGAGATGAGCTGGTAGAGTGGTGCACCCCATCATACTTTGGCTCAATGGGTGCCAAGAATAGAATTTCTGAGACCAAGGTTCAGTTCGTTCCTCTGTCACAAACTTCCTGTATAACTTTGGCAAGCAGTGCATTCATTCATCATGATTACCACCCTATTTGCGGGATTGTCTCACCCCTCGGGTCCTGGATCGGCCCCTGTGCTCATTGAGGGGTGCTCTCCTCAAGGTCACCCAAGTTTCTCAGGGGACTAAGATGGGGAGGACCTTCTCAGTGGCCGCTCCACGGCTGTGGAACTCCCTGCCATTAGAGGCTCGTTTGGCCCCGGATCTCCTGCTTTTCTACATAGCTGTAAAATTTTGCTGTTCTGCCTGGCCTTTGGTGGGGAGGATGGGTAGGGTGGGTGCGGAGTGAGTGAGTTAGGGTGGGTGATCTGGGATATTTTTACCCTCCCTTTTATGTGTGTGTTTTTAGCTGAGAATGTTGTTTTATTTTGTTTTTATTGTAAGCTGTCCAGAGCTGCCTGTGGCAGGATGGGCGGGATAACAAGTTTTTAAAAATAAAATAATATAAATAAAATAAATGTACCCCAGCAGTAGCATCATGTCTTTGCCTTGTGTTTAACATGTGGGCAGCATTTTTCATGACATCTGAATGGCTGAGGTCTTGGTTGTGAAATAATGGAGACCAACTGGGATGTCTCTACCGTAGATCACTTGGATGTTTTCTTGTGGTAAGATCTGTTCAGATTTCACCAAAAATGGCACTACATGGTAATCCCAAGTAATGCTGCTTCTGAGGTCCCTGAGTGCTAACTGGCATCTGAAAGCATGTCTCTTGTTCTTCAATTTCCTGTTTGTAAAGTGGAGATAATGGTAGCACTTTGTATCACTAGGGGTGTTCTCCGATTGTGAGTCACTTAGTCCAAGGGGCATCATAAATTCCTTGGGTAACTAGAGTATCCAAGGATGTTTGCACCTAACTAGAGGACAACATGTACCTCCCTTACTGTCTCATCGATTCGAATAAGCTTTTGGAAGGAAGGAGGTTGCACTGCAATCACATGGCTGACCAAACTTCCATTTTGTTTCCCCAACCAGCTGCACTTTTATCACAGTTCTATCTTCATTTTATTCGTGGCTGTTAGGGCTTTAGTGGTACCCTGTGATGAATTTGACTCTGTCAGAAAAATACCTATACTGGAGGGATCAGTTTTTAACACTAGTGCCTGGAAGGTGTCCCTAAGTCCTTTCAGGATCAGGATCTACCATGTGTTACCACAGGGTGCTACCAGGGCTAAGTCACCGAGCCTAGGGATGGACTCAGGGAAATTTAGCTGTGTCGCCAGCAGAGTCAAGAACCTGGAACAGGGAGCTAAGGAAGGGGCTTGCTGATGAAGCCAATGCAGGAGTATGAAGCCAATGAAGTGGCCTCCCTCCATAAGGAAATAGCCCAGGTCACTGCAAACCTGGGAATACTGTTTTTGCCTTAGTTTTGAGGTGGGAATGTACACATTTGGGATTAAATAAAGCGGCCTGTGGTGAAAAGCAGGGGAGCTGAGTTGTTAATTAGGTCTGGATCCTGAAAAACGTGTGGGGAATGTGCATCAGTTACAATTATTTTATGCAGGGCATTAAAACAGTGAATGCTAGTTCTTAAGCACCTAATGAAAGCCCAAACCCATACTGAGTAACTTTTAAAGATCGTACAAACATTTCACCCTGCTAGTCCCTAGGAGAAAAAAATAATCACAAGAGACAGTATCTGTGAAAGGAGATTGCATATACAATACCAAGTTATTTTTCTAAGATCAAGAAAGATCATGGCTTTGATAGATTTAAAAACTGGCCTTTCCCCCTGTTTTCAGCAAGATCATAAAAGGTGGACACAGTGATGTGATTTAAAAATGTACTAGCAACTCCTGGCTCTCACTACTTCACCTTTTCTTGAGGCCTTAATGATTGTCTTGTATAATAACTGTGGTTTTCTTGCACTAACTTATTATAGATTAGATACAGCAAACTCTTGTTTTATTGCAAAATTATGTTTTTTTCCAATTAAGAACTCAATATGCTGCAGGTAATTCCAGATGCTAGTTCGTTTATAGAAGCCACAGGGTGAAAGTGCTGCGTGCTTCTTAATAAAATTCAAGTCAGAGGTAAGAGTAGGTTGTGGCTGTTGTGTTGACCTCTCCTCACAGGTGAGAAATTTCAGCCATTTGTAGTGTAATTTGTTGTTCTGGTGTTAACAGATGTTTGTTTGTGTTATGTATCAAGAATATATGCATGATGTTCATGAGGCATGGAAAGAGATCTGCAACTGGCCAACTTGTAGAAGTTATGAGCTCTGACTTCACTAGAGGATGAAGACCAATGCACCTCTTACGGTCACAAAATAGGGCTGAAATAGAACCCAGGTGGATCTTTGGACTTACATCATCATCATCACCTTTAATTTGTATCCCGCACTCTCCTGCAAAAAACAGCTCGAGGCGGCTTACAACAAAGAAACTTTACAATAGAAAAAAACATATATATATAAATTTTCCAAAAAAACCCTTACAGTCTAATACAATACTACCAGCCCCAAAACAATCATAATAAGTAGAACAATCAATAATAACATAAATAATAACTGTCAGTATAACATCCCCCTCACTATACCCAAAGAACCATCCACAATATCCTATCCCCCATCCTGCTGCCACCAGAAGGGGGCCCTCCAACTGCCCCCCTCCCGCTCTCACCAGGAGTGGGGGCGCCCACCACATATCCCCATCAGTTCCATTACATCCTCATTATAACAATTTAAATTGTCCAAAACACAGTCCCATCTATATTATCTATACAGCAATACAAAAACATATCAATTTCATAAATAAATCTCCAGCCAATAATTTCCTCAAAACAATCCTAAACCTCCTTCCAGCGGATTACATCTAATACCCTCCTCTCCTCCCTCCTTCTACCATCTGAAAAAAAGGAACCCTCCCTACTTTCCCCCAAAACACGCATCCCCCTCCGCCTCAATTCCATCTCCCACCAAAAACCTATAATGTCTCCTATTACCTATTATGATGTCTCTTTTCAAAAGGGGAATTTCACATTAGTTCGATAGCTCCTAAATCTTTTGAATCATCGACCACTGTAAACCCTCAGTTTAAATAGACCACCACATATACCCCCTTCTTCAGGCTTTTAGTTGAAAACACTGTAAATGAAAATGGACTTGTAAAAGCTTATTTGGAACTGAAATGAATGTGCAACTTTATATTTGGAAAGCAAATTTTGGTATTAATTTACCATAATATCCTAATTTTAATTGGTCACTCCTCCAGAGAACATCAGGCCTTATATGGCCTGGACCCCACTTATCTACGGGACCACCTCACCCCTGGGTCTTGGATCGACTTCTACAGTCGTCCGAGGTGGTAGTTTTGGAGGTACCCTGGACACGTTGGGTGGCCATTGATGATCGAGCTTTTTCAGTGGTCGCCCCTAGGCTGTGGAATGCCCTGCTGATGGGGATCCGAGTGTCACCCTCCTTAGCCTCCTTCCACTGAGGTTGTAAGACCTGGCTGTTCCATTAGGCTTTTGGCGAGGGAGAGGGGTAGGGTGGGTTTGGGGGTGTAGGGTTTTTTGCATTTATTTGTACTTTCCAGACTCTGCTTTTATTGTATGAACTTTTTATTATGTTGTTGTTGTAAGCTGCCCCGGGTCCCTTGTGGCAAGAGGGGCGGGGTATTAAGTGTAAAAATAAAATAATAATAATAATTCATTTCTTTTCTTCAGTACTTTAGTTCTTCAGTTTTAGCTTCTTCCTTATTCTGCACTTCTGTTGTTCAGTACTTCATAGTGTCATTATTTTATATTTTGGCTGTTTAGCACATCAGTATATTGCATGACATGAGTTAACTTATCAATGACTTACACATTTTCAAAAGAACTGCTGAACAGCAAACAAAAAACAATAAACCTGCAAACTTCCAACAATACATTTTTTGAATATGGACAAATAACTTGATTCAGATCAGGCCATTTAAATATGACGAATTTGTCCAATTCAAACTTTGCTTTGAATATGCATTTAAACTCTACTGTTATTCTGCTTTTCCTTTCCTTATTTTACTTTGCTCGTGCTCTACAATGGGTGTTTTTACACACACATTTCTCCTGCATGTTTGCAGTAACATCCTGAACTTGCTGTATGTCTAAATCACTCACCCAGATCTTAAACAGCCAGCTTTTTGAACTTCTGTGTAGAACTTCTCCCAGAACTTTTGTGTGTAAAATGTTCTCCTGGTAAACTGTTTTGCTCCAGGCAGCTGTGATCACTTGGTTTCCATGGCAGCCTGTCATGTCTACAGCTGCAGCTACTTTAGATTGCCTCAGGGCAACGTTTGTGTGAAAAATGCCTCCAGGAAGTGTGTGTGTGTGAAAAATGCCTCCAGGAAGTGTGTGTGTGTGAAAAATGCATCCGGAACTTACTTGTGGACTTATAAACCCAGAAGATTGAAAAATCCGGAACTTTAAAGTGTGTGAAAAAATGCCCACTGTCAGCATGCTCTCTCTCTTTTTCTCTCTCTCATTCCTTTCTTATAATGCTAGAACTAAGGGACACCCTATAAAATTAAATGACAGCAAATTTAAGACAAACAAAAGGATGTTTTCCACTCAGCATAGTAGCATACAATTAACTTATGGAACTTGTTGCAAAGGACATTGGGTGAAAACAGACATGACACTAACCACCCTTTAAATAACCACCCTTGATGGTTATTTATGCATGTTGCAGGGCTGTATTGGTGCCCTATGCAGCCCTGAAACATGCATAAATGACCACGAAGGGTGGTTAAAGGATGGTTAGTGTCATGTCTGTTTTCACCCATTGTGAAGGCCAATAGTATAACTTGTTTTAAAAAGGAGAAGTCCAGAAATGACTATAAGATGGACGACTGTCTGGCCCAGTATGATCATTCTTATGTTCTTATTAATAGAAATGCAATGAATGGAGACAGTGAATCATAAATGTTATTGTTTAATACAATTCTGTGGGCCTACTCTGTCTGGATCACTAGCCATGACTCTGTGGCATGTGTCCATAGAGCACAGTTTGGGAACCACTGTCTTAGTAGAGCTAATAGATTCCTTGAATCTGAATGGAATGCAGACCTGCAGTGCCTGGAATACACCCTCTTCAAATAATCTTGTATAATTAGCATAAACAAAGGGATCGTTTTAAAAGAACAGAGAAAATTGAAAATATGTATGCACAAGATTGATAACTTTTAATATTCCAAAATACTGAATTAATTTTCTTTCAACGTGGTTTACTTTCCAAGACTCAATGAGGAGTGTGAAACAAGGCCCCTTTCCTGGAGATGGATCATTAAAGTGGAGCCTTATAACTAAGCCTAGTTAGCCTCTGTGGAAAGCCTCACCGATTAGGTGATAAGGATCTGCACGTTCTAGTGTATGATGGTACAAGATTTTCAATGGAAATATGAGAATTCTGTACTTTTGCCTGTTCTCAGAACACAAATATCTGAACTGATTTTTTACTAGCTTTTTCAAAATAATGTCCTTTTGGAATAAGATCACATTAAGGGGCAGATTCTCCCCTTCTGGCAAAAACAAACCACACAAGGGGCTATGGGAAAGGATAATATTGTGAAGTTCCAATTGTGGATTTTTCAATGAATCATTTTTATCCTTGAGCATTACATCAATCTACTGCTCCACTCAAGGGGTCTTGTAGCAAAGCCAAAATATATCCTTGTTATTTGTTATGCAGTACAAGTCAGTGGAAGAATATCATTATTCTAAGAACATTACTAAAATATAGGAAGTAGGGGTAAAAAAATTTGGTTTTGGATAGAATCAAAATTGTCCAAAAATGACTGTTTTGGATTAATCTGAAACTTTGTATCTTTTCAGTTCTGGTATTTCTTTTTTTTTCTATTGATTTCATTTTGGTTTTTTTCATTGATTTTGTTTTGTTTGTTTTTTCATTGTGGCTTTTTCTTATTGACTTCAGTGGGAGAAAAAACAAAAATCTGAAATTAAAACGAGATCTGAAATTCAGAAGGAACTAGGGGTGGGAATTCCGGTTCTGCTGAGATCTGATATTGCCGGTATTTGGCCATACCGGATTTAAGACTGAGATCTGATAATACAGACTGTACTGGTTTTTTTGTATTGGTCTCAGATCTCGTTTTTTTCAAAAGGACTTTTTTGGTCTTGGGCAGTTGGGCACAAGTTTTTGTTTGTCAGTTGAGTTGAGTCCCTCCCTGCCCCCTCCCTGTGTAACTAACTGTTACATTTGGCACTTTTTTTTTACTCTGCCTGCCTTGGATTGGTTGCCTTTTTCTAATTCAATCAAGGCATTCAATCCTGAAGGTTCCCTAAGATTTTTAGAGGGGGTAGGGATGTGATTAGGGGGTTGGTACTTGGCTGAGCTGGCCAATAGTAATATAGAATTTTTTTTTTCCTTCTGGGACCTTCTGGACTTTGGGCTTGGAAGCCATTTGTACAGCAGGTTTGGCATCTGGAAGGACTGCCACAGACTTTGCTGGAGGTGTGTGTTCGTGCAACTATTGGTAAGTTTGGTTTCCTTTGCGGTTTTAAGTTATTTTATTAGGGACCCCCTGGTGCCCCTTAGCAAGGGAAGGAATGTAATTGAATGGGGACCTAGTGGGATCCCAGGGGTGTGTGTGCAGGCCATGAGGCCAGGCCATGTTGGAGCATGCAGGTGGATGCTGGGAACTTGAAGCTCTGCCCATGGGGGAGGGGGAAATGTGGCTGGCTCCTCCATAGTGGTGGGTTGGTTGGTTGGGTGCCATCTTATGTTTGGGGGTGGGGGAGGGGGTGCACCAAAGCAGTGGTTTTGTCCTGGCCTGTTTCCTTGTGGGGGGATGTGGTAAAATAAATGTCATGATGTATTTTTGTATGGGGTTGGGGGTTGCCCCAAGGTGGTTGTTTTGGTGTGGACTTTGGTGGGGGTTTTTTGGGTCATTTTTTCCCCTTTGGTTTTGTGGGGGGGGGTTCCTCTTGGGGGGATGTGGTAGATGTATTTGTGTGTGTGTGTGTGGTTGCCTCAAGGTTGTTGGTTTAATGTTTTGTTGTGGACTTTTTTTTTGTGGCGGTGCAATTTTATTTTTGTGGGGGTGCCCTTGCAAAGCATTGCAGTCTTTGCATAAGCCAAGCCAGTTGCAAAGCTTGCAATGCTTGCAAGTTTGTTGTGCTGCTGTGAGGTCTCTGTTTGCCTGCCTGTGCCATGAGGGAATGTTAGGCAATGTGTGTTGTGGAATTGGGGGTGCACTTTTGCAGCCTGTGGAACTCCACACCATTGTGTGTCCTGCAGCAGTGTGCATGCAATGTGCGTGCTGCTCGTTTTTGTTGTTGTACCTTGGCTTCAGCTCTGGGTGGCGGCGGCGGTGATCCAGTGGCCGGCTTCAGCTCTGCTGTGGCTGCCAGCTTCAGCACGCTAGTGACACTCTAGGCCTTCCAGGGAACCCAGAAGTTCCCCGGAAGGCCTAGAGCACATCACTAGCGTGCTGAAGCCGGCAGCCACAGCAGAGCTGAAGCCGGCCGCCGGATCACCACCGCTGCCCGGAGCTGAAGCCAAGGTACTGGGGGATCCCTGGGTGGGCAAGGTAGGGTGATCCCTGGGGTGGGATGGGTGTTAAACCACCCCTCCACCCCAGGGATCAATGGGACCGGTACACTTACCTGCCGGTGCAGGTTCTGGGTCGCCGGTGGCGGCCTGGAGCCCAGGGACTTAGGGAATTTTTTTTTAAAAAAAATAATCCAGGCTGGGCAGGGTGGGTGGGTGGTGTCCCCCCTTCCACCCACACAGCCTGGACGGGGGAGGGAAAGTGTTTGGGTTTTTTTCTGGTTTTTTTTACATTGCGGCCATTCATTTGAATGGCCGCAATGTAAAAAAAATCCAGCACAGGGGGAATCCAGTAATTCCCCCGGATTACCGGGGTAATCTGATACTGCCGGTACACAAAAAATGGCGGTATCAGATACCGGATCATCCGGTAGTCCCACCCCTACTGAACAGTGGTGGAGCAGCTGACGCAGGTTCTGGAGCCATTTCACCAGGCCACTGGCGAGCTTACCATGGAGGCCACCACTCTGAGCCAGGTGATACTGGACTTCCTGATCCTGCTTCGACGTATGCAAGTCATGCTCTTTTGCACTGACCTGCATGGGTCTGTGAGAGTGCTGGTGAAGAAATTGGTCGACAAGCTGAATCGACGTTTCGACACCTTGAAAACGAGTCTGCCACATTTCCTAGCTGCACTACTCGATTCACAGGTCAGGAAGAACATGACCTCCTACGTTGAATCCTTCCAACACTTCAGGGTCCAGCTTGTCGATGAGGTGTGACAGTATTGCCCAGTGCAGGCGTCCCCACTGCAAGGGGCAAATACTGTTTCTACAGGGATTGCAAGTGTGGGCCGATCCACCTCATGGTATTCTGGGCTGTTGGACCCTGTGGAGGAGGAAACAGATGACGGTGGTGCTGCGAAGCAACAGGATATGGCAGACACATTTGTGTCTCAGTATCTTGCTCAGCCCTTCTGCCCTGTTGACACTGACCCCTTGGCTTACTGGTCCCTGAAAATGCAGGTGTGGCCCCTGCTTGCAAAGGTAGCATTATGGTACATCTTGTGTCCTCCAACGAGTGTATCATTGGAGTGGGTATTCAGTGTGGCTGGAGACATCATCAGCCCACATCATTCCAAGATGGACCTGAAGACTGTGGAACAGTTGGTCTTTCTCAAGACCATCCTACCCTTGATGTGGGGCCTGGTGATGCCTGATTTCAATGCCCAGCTCAGTGGATATCATCTCCTGCTATTTTCACTCCCCTGCACCTGTGTCCATCCTGACAAGATTCAGGCAATTCCATCAGCCTGCAAATCGGTCAATGGTGGCATTGACGATCTTATAGAAGCAGCCCTTGGTTTGTGCTTAAACCACAGCATGGCAGCATTCCCAGTCCGACCACACCACCAGGGAAAAGTAGTACAGAATTAGTACTACTTCCTTCCCAATCACATTTACAGATGAATGATATTCATCTGCCACTTGGGTGTCTGCTGGCCGGCCCCCCAAGGATTGCATTTTTATTCCCTCCTTCAACCCCATTCCGCCGGGAAGGGCAAGGAGGTAATTTTTTTATTCAGAGCTCTTTCAGGAGCTGTTTCAGAGCCCTACTCGGGTTCCTCTCTTGAACCCCATTATTTTTCTGTGGCATGCACAGTGCGTGCTTGCATGCATGGCACACACACCACACACACACACACACACACACACACACACCCTCCTTCACCCTCTCATGCTCCTCCCAAGAATCTGAGGTGGAAACCCCTAGCCTCTCCTGAGTCCCTCTCTCCTCCTCACACTCAGGGGCACCGTCCTTCACCCTCTTGTGCTCCTCCAAGGAGGCTGTGGTGGTGTTGACCCCGAGCCTCCCCAGACCCCCACCCTCCTCCTCACACTCAGTGTCCCCCTCCTTCACCCTCTCGTGCTCCTCCAAGGAGGATGGGGTGGTGGTGAGTCAGTCACCCTCGGACTTCTGATCCCCACTCTACTCCTCACACACCACCACCCACGTTTCTTGGGATGGAGGCTCGGTGTGTAGTAGTGGGCGCTGCCGTGGGGGCTACGGGGGTCGTGGGGGCTACTGGGGACAAAGTGTAGTCTGGTGGTTAGCAATAGTTAAGGAAACAAGTGAATCTGTTCTTTACATGTTATCTTTATTATAGGTAATTTCGGATTTTAAAAAAAACTTTTTTCTCCCATTGATTTCAATGGGAAAACGTCCCCATTGATTTCAATGGGAAAAAAAACCGGTACCGGTATACCGGTTTTAATCTGATAATCCAAGATCCAATAGCCGGTAAAAATGGTATCCAGTATTTTCAACCAAGTCCCACCCCTAGAAGGAACCCAAACTAAAAAAAACCCCGAAACTGAAATTCCCACCCCTAAAGAAGGTATGGTTTTGCCCTGACAAGCTTACAAACTGAATACATTCACAAGAACACAACAAAAGTTGTTAAACTGTATACAAATTAATTATTGTCTAGATATTCGTCAAAATCCAAGCATGTTCAAAAAGCAATTTAAGACCTATTTATTTGGTCGGGCTTTTAGTGGACAGGGATAGGGCTTGGGGTATTTGGCCTTTTGCTGTAAATAAAGAATGAATGAATGAATGAATGAATTATAGGACTTGGAGGGTGGAGGGAATAGTTTTAATGGGGCGTTTATATAGTTTTAGCTTTTTTAAAATATATTTTTTTAATTGGTTGAGCTGCCCTGAGCTTTCAGGAAAGGGCAGGATATAAATAAAAATAAATAAATATAAATATTTCATTCAAAATTGCAATTATAAAATATCAGGATCTTTTAACACTCTTAAATTAAAGATATATCTAAATGATTGGGAAGGAATGTCATAAAGATGATGAAAACCATTCTGCTACTGGGCTGAGATTTCTTTGCTAAACTTCATTTTAGGGCAAGTTAAGGACTCCTGTGTATAAATGAGCTTTATAAATAATGTAATGATTGTTTGATTAGGCTTCATGTGGTAACCCTATAACAATAATTGTGATACTTCCCAGATAATGGAGACAAAGTAGTTCAGATAGTATCTGTTATTGGACCAACTTCTGTTGATGAGTCGGCAAGATTTTTGTTTGCACAGGGGCCTTCCAGAGGCGTGTAAGAAGTCAGCGGCCCTTGTTTGCATGGCCTCGGGTGATTTCAGACGTTACGGGCGGGCGGTTCACCCCGGTGAACCCCCAGGGGGAGTGAACAGAACAACCACGGCCCGGGGTGAATAAAAGCCCCTAACAGATGTGACGGGACCGGGACCACGGCCGGGAACCGGGGCAGCACAACAGACGTGCAGCCGATCCCCAGCCATGGTCAAAAGTCCCAGAAGGCACCGGGCAGGGGCGGGACACGGACATGGCCGCCGAAGGGCAAACGAAGCCACACGGCACAAAAGGGAACACCCACACAAGGGAAATGGGAAGGGAGGGGTGAAGAGGGAGAACAGGTTGACAGGTACCACACACAGCACACACACACAGAGCGGACCCGCGGCAGGACACACTGCAAGACCACACGCCCGGGCGCACGCGTGCACGCACACACACACACACACACACACACACACACACACACACGGGAAAGGTCGGGAAGGGGGGGCAGGGGCTCCCGGAAAACAGCACAAGGAACAACGGGAGGGACGAGGGGGGGGCACAGCTAAG
>QEPC01001478.1:5742673-5769648 GCA_003113815.1 Sphenodon punctatus
ACGCTGCGTGCCTTGTCCCCGGCTGCGGCTCGTTTCCTTTGGTTCTGCCTGGGGATTGGCATCCAGATGTTACTTTTCCTTGGTTCCCAGTGGGGGTCCATTTGACCACGCTTCCCGGGATATTCCCCCGGCTAGCCCGGGAAGCGTGGTTGAAATTGACCCCATGTGGGTATTGAGTGTGATGAACATCTGGCGCGCGCCGAACAGACGTTCACGGCCCTTTGGCCCCGCCGCGGGATTGAGCGTGGTTCACTGTGGTTGAGCGTGATCTCGTAACATCTGAAAATACCCCTCATCTCTGCTCCCTTCCTTTGAGCTCAGTTTTTCAGTGATTGGAGGTAAGAACAGGATCCAAGGGCCAGATCCAGGACGTGGAAGGGGGCCACATAAAAACTTGTCATGGGCCGCATTTGGGTCCTGGGCCTGTGGTTCCCCACCCCTGTATTAGAGTGTTGCACACAACTGGGAAGAGGCTTCACTCAGATAATTTACCGTTGGATCCCAGCTAAGCTCTGCAGATTGCAGTGTGGTAGGGCGGGCAGAGACCAAACTCAGCTCTCTGAGGAATGCAAAGGGAGGCAGTGAGCAGCCACCAGTCCAGAGGCCAGCAGCCCAGGAGTGAAGTAAGTCAGCTGGTGTTCTGGGGCATCCTGGGATGCGCCAATATTCCTCCCCCACATTTTGTGAGAAATCTTGCGAGATCTCTCACTGGGACTAAGATTTTGGCATGATCTCAGTCCCGATGTTCAATTTCGTGAGAATTCCTTATACAATTTTTTTAGATTCTTGTTTCAGCCCTAGCTGCTTCACTACTGCCCTGTCTCTTCCAGTGTCAGGCCTGGCCCACCTCCACTCAGATCTTGCTCTGGCTATTTCCCACCATCTGGTAATGCTGACTAACCCCCCAGTGCAGCTCCCCTTCCTACTGGTGACACACTGGTGCCCACAAATATTGGGGGGAAAAAGACAATTTGGGGGGGAAAAGTTGGGACACCTGGGATATGGCTAGAATAAAGGACTGTCCCTTTAAAAATGGGACACATGGTCACTTTGTCTTTAATTATGATTGTACAGTACAAGGTACATTGCTGTCACTATATAAATAGAAATATTATATTATTTTATTATTTATAAAGCAATAACTTACATGTGGATGGATAAGTCACTGACTTATCAAATGCAATGAGGGGAAACCAAGAATCAAATTATAACAAGTATGAATGAATATATTTGGGATCAACATGGCAGCCACACTATCTCTAAATTTTCTGGTAATGCATGATTCTTTGCATTTGTCCATTTATAAATTCCTTCCTCTATACTTCTTGGGATTTTTCTTCAGGAGGCTTGAGAGGTGTGCAATTTATAATCTCGGTTGTGTGCAAAAACACCTCCTACCTTTTTATCTTTGAAATTCAGTTACATAAAACACTTCTCAAAGGATAAATTCCATAGTGTGCATCAAGCCAGCTAATCAATATGTTGCAGCAAAGTCTGCATAATTATTCTTTTTTTTGCTGTGATAGAGCCACATTGCACTTTATGGTCATCATTAATTATTAAGACAGCTTCCCTCACTACCATGGATCTATAGATAGCACCTACTGTCAATCATCTCTGCAGGTCAGAGTCTTTTGTACGGTCTCCTTTTCAGTCTACCCTGTCTCTATCAGTCTGGGTGCTGCCGCATTCTCCTGGGACTGCAGTCAGGCTCTCTGCACCGGTTTTCTGGCTCACTCTCCATTTTTCTGCCCAAGTCCTTCAATTTTTGGCAATACAGAATGACATTTTCTCATTTTCTTATAACAGAAATAAAGGAGTCTTATTTATGTGTAGGAGCTTTGGAGCTTAAAGAGCATTGCCTTCCTCTAGTAAAAAAAGACTTTCTGTTGACATAGCTAAGTTCCTGCTGATTTTGCTCTGATCTATCGAAACTGCAGTATATGCAATGAATTCACATTAGAAATGTGATTCCGCTCCAGATCTATACCAGGTACTTTATATATCTCCTCACTTCCCACCTCCCTCTCCTTGGGAACTTAGTCTGGGAAATGGCCCAAGATGTGTGACACCTTTCTTTCAATGCCTAAAAAACGGCATCTCATTTTACAAACCGCTGAAATTAACTAGGCAACTAGCTTGATTTTTTTAAATTTTTTTTTTTAACATCCCTCCTATTTGTCATCTTTTCCCTGTATCCTGACAATGCTGTAACAGTTGATCTAAAATATTATCTTGCTATCTATTTTTGCCTAACCTGACCACTTCCTCTCTCTTCTAGGCTATTTTCCCTTATGCAATTCTGTTTTTCCTAGAGGTTTGTGTTAGTATCTGTACCCCCCCACCCCACCCCAGTCTTTTCCATTTAAGGCATATTATTTTCATTAGCTCTTAAAATCCCTGAGTTTCTGAATATTTATTTTCTGCTATTTCCCTTATGTTTTCTCTCATGTTACCCTGTATTGCATCTTTTTAAAAAACGTACTTCATTTTTAATTTTTGTTATCCTCTGTACCGAGTTCCTAGAGATCATTCTAACCACTTTGGGTAATTTGAGACGTTACAAGACCATGGTCAACCACAGTGAATCCCCTGTGGTGGCCGTTGGTCCCGTTATGTCTGTTGGGGTTACCGCCAGATGTTCACCCCAGTGAATCCCTCGTGGGAATCTCAATGACCACGATTCTAGACCTCCGACCTCCCAGAGGTCCAGAATTGTGGTGGGATCAGGCCCCAACCGTGGTTGGATTGGCCATGATCTGGGATCGGCCAAAGGTAACGTCTGTTACCTTCAGCTGGCCCGGATCATGGTCCCGAGCATGGGACGGGATTGGGCGCCGCGGCTGGATTGGCTTCTGCGCCTGCCCGTCTCCCAGAGGTGGGGCAGCTGGGGGAGCCTGGGGGGGGCAGGGCTGTGTGGCCGCATGTTGCACTGCGCAGTCCCGCCCCCTCCCACGCAGCCCTGCCCCCTCCCCAATCCCCCTCCAGAATCAGGCTGGCACATCTAAAGGACAGATGGCCTGATTCCTGACTGGGATCCATAACGGATCCTGGTCCGTGGTTTGGCATGGCAGGTCTCTGGGCCTGTCACGTCTGAAATTACCCTTTGTCTCCCTAGTCTGTAACTGACTCTGTCAGCTGAATAGTCAACCTTTGTGTTACTGTGAACCCAGTTCCTCTGACATGCTAATTCCTTTCACCTGAAAAGCTGTCTCCCTCAACCTACAGCCTCCCTCACTATAGCCTCAGTCCATATGTTTGCCATTTCTGTATGTGTACCAGTATGTATTGTTTTATTAGTTTGTCTCCTACACCAATATATCATTTTGCAGTTGTTTTTAAACATCTGACACAGCTCTCTTTTGTTACCCCCACCCCCTTGTTCTATCCACTCCTACCCATTCCATGCCCCCTCATACATACCTGCTCTACATTTGCTCAGTTTATATATTTCTACCAGCTAGGCTATATACCCGAGGAAAGGCCTTGTTTGACCCGAAAGCTTGCTTATTTCCACCAACATCAGTTGGTCCAATAAAAGATATTATTTTAAGTACTTTGTCTCCCAGGGGAATGGAGGAAGTCTCTGAGGAGAAGGCAATAAATCAATCAGTCACAGAGCATGATCAAAATGGCCACCGGGGCCATTCTGAGCATGTACACTCCTTTTCCAAAATGGTGCCAACGTTGCTGGTGCCATTTTTGAAAAAGCTGCACATGCCCAGAACAGACCCGGTGGTCATTTTGAGCATGTTCAGTGTTGTATTTTTATTCTTTTGCCTTCTCTTCAGAGGCTTCTCCCGTTCCCCCCCAGAGAAGCTGAGCGGGGTGAGATCCACAGCAACTATAAGAAAACCACATTTTCTGCTATGTGAATTGTGAAGTTCAGCTGTGTTTTTAAACAAATATCTTTTACAAACAATGATGTACAAATACATTAATTTTCCTAATAAATATTCCCACAGAGATCAATAAAAACTTCATTATCTCTACCACAAAGTGATCATCAGCATTACAAGTACAAAATCTCTACTCAGGAATCCTGGCTCCCAGCCCCCCCTACTCTAATCCACTACCCCCCACTCCCTTTGCAGAGAACTTAGAGGTCCCTACTCCCTGCTCTAAACCACTAGCCCCCCCGGTCATCCAGCAAACCCAGACGTTCCGGCTCGCCCTCACCCCCGCCCAGGTGAGTGTCCACCTGCCCATTTATCTTTTCAGTTAGGGTCCGTGCAGCAGCGTGAACGCATGCACAGGTCCACCAGCACCCCAGAGTCATGGGCAAAAAGCCTAGAGAGCTTTGAAAAGCCTAGACTCACGGTTCCCCATGTCACTCCCCTCCTGGAGAAAGTAGGGGTCCTGGCTCCCAGCCCTCCCTCCCACCCCGCTCTAACAGTGCTAGAGAGCTAGTGAGTTAGAGCGGGGGGGCTGGGACCCAGAACCCTTAAGTTCTCTGAGAGATGGTGGGTTGTCTCCATTCCTTCTCTCCACAGATCTACTTCCTTTCTTCACTGTCTCCCTCTCCTGGGCTGTCTGCAAAAAGTGTCAGCCAAAGGGAAATCCAAACTGACTGAGGAAGACAGGTGGTGAGGAGGGGTGGCTGACTGCAGCATACCTCAAGTGACTAATACTAATAGAGGTAGGGTGGGTGGAAAGAGAGAAGGAGAAGGGAGGACAAACCCAGAAACAGCCCCAAGTCCACTCTCCACTCTTTGGCTTCAGCTTGTTGCGATTGACCTGAGGGGGGAGGAAGGGGTTCTAGATCCCACCCCAAGAAGGAAAGGGTGTGTGGCTCCCATCCCTGACAGCTATGTCACACTCCCTCTGTGTCCCTGCCGCTAATAAGCAGCAGCTCTGAAGGAAAGAAAGAATGGAAGTCAGAGTTAAAGAAATAGCTGCACACCTTTCCCTCATCCGGTTCCTGTGGCTTCTCCCTCCATCTGTCCCACATCTTTCTCTAGCAATGGAACAGGGGAAGCCAGGAGCTGCACAGCATGGCTTGGACGCCAGAGGATTCACACCAAAGATGAGACTCTCAAATAGTAGGGGTGGGTGAACAGATCGCGGTTTGGGTTTGGCCGTTCAGTTTGGCTGCGTTCGGTTCATCCGTTCGGTTCGTCCATTCGGTTTGTTCGTTTGGTTCGTTCGTTCGGTTCGTTTGTTTGGTTCGTTCGCCGAGTTCGGGTTTGGCTGTTCAGTTGGGTTGTCCAAACAGGCCGTTCTGTTCAGCCGTTCGGCTGTTCTGTTCGGCTGTTCTGTTCGGCCGTTCGAAAAAAGTATGGGAACTTTGTGCTAGGAATGATGGTCTATGCACCTGTCTCTTATACACATCTAGATGTGTATAAGAGACAGATGTAGCTGCTATTAACTATTCTAAATGCTATGAACTAAATGGATTATCTAATAAGTACACAGACCTCCTACTACAAACACTAAAACTAAATCACTAACGTTATCTCTATCACTAAGCTAACTCCTACAACTGTCTTCATCATCATCTATCTATCTATCTATCTATCCCCCCCTTCCCATATCCATATGCAAATATATATATATATGCATATGGATATATATACATCCATATATATGGATATATATATGGATATATTTGGATATATATACATCCAATATATATGGGATGGGGGGGGAATCACAAATAGAAGAGGAGTCTGTAGTGAAATATATACATTACATACTCAGTGAGTCTGTACAGTGCATAACACAAGGTTTCAGTTTATGGTTTAAGTTTCCTTTCATTACAAAACTGAAATGAAACTTAAAGCAATCTAAAAATCCTACTCAACACCTGCTGTTCAGGAACAGTGACTAGCTCAGAGGTGTTGGGAAGTGGGGAGGCAGATAATTAGTTTCGTTTCTTGCAAGCCTCTCCACCCCTGGTGCCTGGAAGTCTGCTCCTCAGTGACTGACACCTCCCTGTAATGTTTGACCTTCCAGTGAACCTTTTTTTGCCACCCGAATTCATCCGAACGCGATCTGAACTGACCGAACTCTTTGGCCATTTCGCCGTTCAGTGTGTTCGGTATGTTTGCGTTCGGGTTCGAGTTCGGTCGTCCGAACAGGCCGAGTTCAGGCCGAACTCCGAACTGCCGAACCGCGTTTGCCCATCCCTATCGAATAGCCCTCCCCTAGCACTTGCAAGAAAGGGAGGGGCCCTTTTACATACACACACAACCACTTCTCATAGTTCCTTTTGTTCACTTTTCCTTCCTTCCTTCCTTAGCTGGGGGGTAGGGGGGCTCTCTCACCTTACTGTAGCTACTTTGGATACTGCCATTCTTCCTCTCTGCTCCTTGGTGCTATCTTGTGTCACACCAGGTGATGACATGTGGGGAGGGGTAAGGAATGAAGTAGGGGAGAGCAGCAGAACCAGCTGTCTAGGAAATCAGAAAGCAGTCCCTGGTAGCAGGGATGGAAAGCAGGGAGGTGCTGCTGGAGGGGGGTGGAAGGGAAAGGGTACTGGGCTCAAGACCCCCTTGTTGTACCCCAACTTCTGGTAAGTATGCCAACATAGGGCACTTTTGCACAACCACTTCTCAAAGGACTGTGGAACTGCACGGGACCCTGTGTGTTGGGGGAGGGGAGCATAGGGTTCACAATATTTGGGGTTCATGGATATACTTGAAATGACAACAAGGCCACTTTTAAATGAGTGGCCTGGGAAGCGTATTCTTCAATGCGCCGGGAGGAAAAGCGGTGTGGGGTGCATTTACACGCACTGGAAATGGCTGCCCGCCATAGGAATTGGCAGCGCACGTGGCCTCCCGCGGCCTCTTTGAAGACACATTCTGAAAATTCCAGAATTCCTTTAAAGAGGTGGTGCATGCAGCCGATTCTTATGGCGGGTGGCTACTTCCGGTGCTTGTAAATGCACCCCGCATGGCTTTTCCTCCTGGTGCGTTGAAGAACGCGCTTCCCAGACCACTCATCTAAAAGCGGCCTGAGCGTCAGAAGCACTTATGTAAAACACAGACCTGCAGAGCCTCAAATACAGGACACCCTGGTCCATAGAGGGCCTGTCCTGCAGCGATTCAGGAAGGACCTCCATCCCTCCTCATGGGCACAATGTCCCTGTCCAGGGAAGACAGAATTCTCAAGACTCCTTGCAGCCAACTTCATGAACTAGCCATCTCCAAAGCCTGAGCACACCACTGTGAAACTGGGGCATATGTTAATTTTAACCACTTTACTACTGCCAACTTTATAGCTGAGGCAATAGAAGATAATTCTGATTCAGCCTGTAACAATGCAAAAGGCGTATTGCTAGGAACGGCCAAGACTGCTCTCCGAAAATAATTTTGAAGAAACTCCAACTTGTTCTCTTAAGACACTCCCCATACCTGGGTACCATAGAGAATCTGAGGCAAAATCTTAGCCCTAAGAACCTTCAGTACAGGTGGGAGGAGCCTACCACCCCAGGTATGATAAAACTAAGCAGCTCCATGATAGAAGCATTAGCGATTATCTTAATTACTGCGAGGTGGGGACTCCAAATAGTTGCACGAGAGACCACTACCCCAAGATATTTAAATTGGTCAACCTGATCTATCTGGTTCCCATGTTCCACCACTTATGAGGGTCACGGGCTGGACAAGCTACCATAACCTCGGTCTTGCGGTAATTTATTGCTAAAAACTCAGCATTACAAAAGTTTCCAAGCTTTACCAACATATGTCTCAAACTTATCTGTGTATGAGACATCAGGATGTTAATGTCGGCATACAATAGAACCGGAACAAGGTCCTGGCCTAGCTTCACTGGATAGAAGGCAGGGTTCATAAGTTCTTTAGCTAAATTATTAATATACAAAATAAATAGCACTGGGAATAAAAGACAGCTCTGCCTAACCCCCCTAGATGTCGGTCTGGGGCAGGAAAGGTGCCCCTGTTTGCCAAACCTCACCTGTATGGAGGAATGTCGGTGACAAGCTATTATTTATTTTTACAATTTATTTTACAAATTTGTATCCTGCCCCTGCTGCCACAGGCAGCCTGGGGCGGCTAACAACAATGATCAAATAGAGAAGCTGCTGATCCATATCCGTGTCTGCCAATCTCAACCATAATCGCTCTCTATTTAAGGTATCAAATGCCACCCTTAAAGCAATAAATGCAGCATAGAGATAGATAAACTTGAAACAACGTAGGTTTAGCATACAGGCCTGAAGGGGTTGCAGTGCAGGGACACCCAGCCCCTGGAGGGGATGTTATATTTAACTGAACACCAACAATGAATTGTGGTAACCTTTCCCTTTTTCTAATAGGAGAGTCAGCATGTATCTGTCAAACGTTCCTATATTAGGAGGGGGCATTTCACACAGGGCCCCCAAGTTCCCTGAATTCACAGGCTGGGAAGGGACTCAGTGCAGAGCTCTCCCTGCTGTGCAGCAGTTGTGCGCAAGAGCCCCTTCTGAAGTATTTGTGCTGCATTTTAATACTACAGGAACAGGTGCTATGGAAACCCCTGGAAAGGGCCATTTAAAGGTTCAGCGCAGAGAGAAATGGTAACAATTATAGAAATGCCATTGCTAAACTATGCAGTGTTTTTCCTGAAGCCTTGGATGTTGCTATGGAGACAGGCAGCCAGCAGCGCTAGGGGAAATCCTGTGCCTGAAGGAGGGACAGAAGCACCACTCAGTGCAATTTTGCTCCTCTGGCTAGCTGCTGCTTTCCCCTCATGCAGACAGGGACAGCCCTCCACCATCAAATTCCACTATGATACTTGACATCCGCGTGTGTGACATCTTCAAGGAACCTAGAAATGAAGGAATCAGCCTTAAAAACAAACAAACAAACAAAACCAAACACCCAGAAAAACCCAGGGACAGGTTCCCTATGTTGGGAGAGAGGCCTGACTAATCACATTTGTCGGCTACTTAAGAAAAGGTTTGAAGAACTAACTGTGAGCAGAGTTTAAGCTCATCTGCCTAGAAAAATGATATTCCTAACAATCTTTAGGAATAAAGGCTTTCTTTCTCGATGTGCAGCTGCCCATTGCACTCCGATCCTCAAAGTGCTGCACTGGCAGAAATTCACAGAAGTGAAGGGGACCTGTGCCATTGCATCATTTTAAGGACTGGAGCCTTCGTTTCACAGCTCCACATCTCACCCTTTTCTCCCTGTGCGTGCGTTTAGCATGAGTGAAGGTTTCTCCATTTTTCTTCATCTTTACTTTCCCAGCCTACAACACCACAGAAAAGAAATATACAATAATAATAGTAGTAATAATAATTTTAATAGACTTCAGCTTTCGCCATAGTCAAAAATAAAAAAGACAAATAACAGTGCAAAATATATATATACAAACATACATATTAATCAAAAGGGCAGGGGAGACAGAAAAAAAAAGAGGGAAGCTCAACTTCAGACAACGAAACCACTGAACAACCAGAACAAAAATCAGGTCACTGTGTTCCGGATTCTTATGGCTAACAGGGCAAAGGTAGCTACAGCCTGCATGGATTTCTCATCCTGAGATGTCAGGAGTTCAATTAATTTACTCTTTGATGAGAAGCGTCTCTCATCCCAGAGGGGGGACCAACCAAATCTGCCGAAGGGACTCATACAGAGGGCAGTAGAAAAGAAAATGTTCCAGATCTTCAACTGCAAAGTTCTTACAGGGGCAGAATCACTGGTCATAAGGTATGTTTCCACAACAGCAGACGGAAGAAGCTGAAATCGAAGGCATGTAAAGGCTCTGTGCAGTGTGGCATCCTTTAACACATCAAGGTACAGCTCAACCCTATGCAACTGTTTGAAGCAATAGAACTGGGGGAGCCACCGTCCAATAAGCCAAGTCGGCTAGATCTTCCTGCCTGGAAATATCGGTCATCCTAAGTTTAATCAAATTTTTACCCATGGATACATTTTCCTCCCAGAAGCAGGAGAATGAAAGGCCTGCATTGGACAAGTACGATGTAATTTGAGAGATCCAGGGATAAGATGACACCCCTGAATATTCCAGTTCTTCCTCCAGGCAGAGCACTGGCAAATGGGACTCCCCCAAATTTGTTAACTTGAGCCAATATCGAAGAGCTCGCTGCTTCCTAAGGCCATTAATAGCTAGCATGCCCGTTTCAGTTCTTACCATTGAGGCAGGAACACTCTGCGATACCTTCAGTAGCTTCCTCAAGAATACACTTTGAACCGTCTCAAGAACCTGAGCATCTGTGGAAAGGGTAACCTCTGATCCAAATGTAAGAATAGACTGGACTCTGGCTCTAAATATGTCCAAAATGAGAGAGATATTTATCCCAGTAGAGCGGGAAGCCAGCCTTAAAATCCCTCTATACGCCGCCCTTGCCTTGAGGGCAATTAGCCTCCTGTGCCTTTCCCAGAGACCATTATCTGAAAAGGAGATCCCTAAATAAGAAATATACAGTTAAGATTCAAGCTGTAGCTTGTCCCACTGTTACGTGGTATGGTATGGTATGGTATGGTATGGTATATCACAGCCCCTTATCCATCAACCATCTCCACCTCCACTCTAGACATCATACATTCTAACACCAAAAGGGTTTGTGCATGGAAAAAGGGAGTTCGGAGTTAACTCAGCCATAATATCATAGCGTATAGACTAGACAATTCATGGTTGCAATGACAGCATGAAGCATTTTGTAGCAGGGCAGTGTGATCCTCTGCTAGGGGAGGTAGCAAAATGTGGTAGCCTAAGGTGGTGAATTTAACAGAGGTGACAAAATGTCACTTTCCTTACTTTCTTTGCCCTAGGGACCGCACAGCAATAGCATGCCAGTGTCAGTGGATGGGAAACTGAATAGTGAAATTGACTAGAAACAGACTAAAAGCTAAAGCAGCCCTAGTCAATTTACTTACTAAATTAATTTCTAGTCAATTTTCCATCCCTGTTGAGCCTGAGGGTGGGAAATTGACTAGAAATGTAATAGTGAAATTGTATAGAAAGTGACAAGAATTGCTTTGGTTTCTAGCCAATCCAGTTTCCTGGCTGTTGGCCCTGAATTGCTGGGTGTGAGGTGTTCCACTATATCTAGAGCGGCAGAAGTGGGGAATTCTCTCTCAACATGCACTTAAAACAGCCAGTGCAGATCTCGCACTATGGGCTGGGGAAGACCTCCTGATCCCCAACTCATCACCTGTAGAGAAGGACATCCCCAGCACTCTCTTCCTCTCTCTGCAAGGGATGCAGCAGCTATAGTGTGAAGAACTTTGGGTGTTTTTAAATGAGATGCTACCACGCCCGGCCATTCAGGAGCCACTCATCCAACAGCCTATCTGAAGGCGGTGTGGGGAGATGCATGTGCCCGTGAACCACAGCACCCACTCAGGTCTAGCCACCCACAGTCCACTGCTGAGAAATCTGGAGTGTGCTATGTGGGGCAAGTAAAAAAAAAAAAAAGCATGACAACAGGCACCCACACATCCTCTGCTTGTATGAACTGGGGCAGCCACCCATGTCAGCAGACAGGTCCCTCACTTATAGGCACTTTGGGTGAGGGACACGGCCTTTGCAAGTCACAAGAACTGGTTGCAAGTGCTGAGAGCCCAGTTCCCCATCACTCACACCCAGGACATAACAGTTTCAAAGGCCAGCCTCAGTCTGGTGTAATTCCCTCTCCCCCATAGTCTGTGGCAGGAGGAGTATGAGGCAGCTACTGCGGTAGCCATGCTGCGAGCTGCCCATTAGAATCTCTCCCAACACACTCCACCTGAGTGGCTGCTCCACTCAGCAGTCACTGACCCCCTGTCAGGGCCAGACTTCAAACCGTTGGCTGCTGGCGTGAGTGGGTGTTTTTTTCCCCTTGCATTGCATCCTGGCCTGTCTATTGACAAGCCTTTCCTTGTACCTGTTAGGGTTCCTCTCCACATTGATCCCAAGCTCTCACCATGCCAGCTGAGCCAATTATCACTTGCACTGGTGGGACTAGCTGAGGTACCAGGAACAAAGCTGTTTTCCCATTGGTCCTGAGGACAACTACCTGGCTTTTCTCAGAGTAGCTCAATGTCTTTAGCTGGTCACATTGTTTGCTTGGATCATGCTCTCAGCAACCTGCAGTCCCTTGCTGCCTAGTCCTTATCTGCACTCTTTCTCTCCTCCCCTTGGATTGATCTCTTGGCTTGACTCCTTTGTCTTGGACCGTGGCTTGCTATCTCCTTGAACTGGTTTCCTGGCCTGACCCCTGCTTGCTCTGGACTCCAAAGTATTGCTCCCACTTGCCCCAATCCTGGCAGGACTTGCCCAGCTGGGCCCTGACCCTGTAAGTGCTCACCTGGCTAGATTCTGATCCTGCAAGACTTACCACCAAAGCTGCTGCCCACACCCTGGCTGCTCCTGACACCCACCCTCTGTTGCAGCTCTCTTTTAAAAGCACCCTTAGAGTGCTTAATCTTCCCACCCTACAAGCTGTACAGGCAGGGAGTATTCTCTTCTGCCGAGCTTGTGAGAGACGGAAAGAGTGCTACGGGCTTCTCTTCTAAGCAGCTGAAGAGCGGGGTTTCCTGCTTATCAGCCCTTGTGTAGCGAATTCAGATCCTTCTGTGCTTGCAGGTTGTGAAGGAAGGAAAAGAGCACTTAACCATGCTGCAGGTAAGGGAGCAGTCCTGGCATTTTGTTGAGGGCAGCAAAATGTCCAAATCTGCCCCTGTCTGTAGAAGTTGTTTTAGCAGCTGGCACAGCAGGGGCCCCATTCACTTCAGTGGGAGTCATGCCTGTGCTGTTACCATGGACAGGACATTATAGAGGCACTCTATCGTGCCTCTATTAGTTAAGGCGAGAAAGCATTTTCCATTCAATCCCCGCCTATCTTTAACCTGCGAGTTTTGAGTCACTTCACTTCTGGGGTTGCAACTAAAATCATTTGCTGGTCAATATTCTTTAGTTAGGGATCTTAACAAAAAGTAAATGTTATAGACAGTTAAAGTTCTGGGTGAAGGAATCGCTGATAGTTTTGTGTAGACAATGGTGCTTTTAATAAAAAGTTCTCATCAATTAAATGACACGTTGAAGACAATAGAAGAAATAGTTAAGATGCGCATGCCTATTGTAGCTCTCCTAGCGTTGTGTGTACAACATTCAGTGTGAAGGAGAGCTGAGAGACTATAAAGTGTATTAGCAAAGCAAGAAAAACAAAGTCAAAATAAATACAGCTGTCAGAGTGATGGTATGGGAGAGGATGACTTGGATTCAGAGACATGGTAGCTGGGGTGGGGTGGTAGGTATAGCTGGCGGTGGGGGGGGGGGTTAGGTTAGCTGGGGTGGTGGGTAAGTATGGGAGGTGGTGGGGTCAGGTTAGCCAGGGCGGGGGGTAAGTAGGGTTGCAGGTAGTAGGGGGAGGGGGACAGTTTGGGAGGAGGGCAAGGGGGGTAGTTTGTCTCACAGTACCAGCTGAAGAGGTGAGTTGGGACTGGGAGGGCAGGTGAGTTCAGGGGGGGAGGTGAATTGGAACGCACTGGGGCAGGGAAGCTGGTTTAAATATCCCCCAGGCAGCTGGATCCACTAGAGTGGAGCCGGCTGCATGCGGGAGGATTCAACTGCTGTCACCACTTCCCTGCCTCAGCACATCCCAGCCGGGGTACACTGGGGCAGGGAAGCCGGTTTAAATGTCCCCCAGGTGGCTGGATCCACTAGAGTGCATCCAGCTGCCTTGGGGAGGAGTAAACCTCTGGCCTCACTTCCCTGCATCCTAGCCGGGGTGTGCTGGGGCAAATCCCCCTTCCCCACTAACCTCCAGCCCCTCCACACACTCTCCCTCCCCACTAGCCCCCAGCTTCCACATCCCTGTCTCCCCATTAATCCCCAAACAGCCCCTTCCTCCCCCACTCACTCCAGTCCCCCACATCCCCATTTCCCTCATTAACCTCCATCACAACATCCCTTTCCTCCCTATTCAGTTCCAGCTGAATAACTCTTACCAACGCATATTACATCACTTCACACAGTCTAAAATTAAAGAAATTAAGTATTATTCACATGCCTTAATGAGATTTTTACTCTATCTGAAATTTAAAAGTTAATATTAGTGTGATATGTACTATGTATAGATTAACTCATTAAGGCATATGAATAATAAGTAATTTCTTTAATTTTAGAAGTGAAGTGATGTATAATGCGTTGTTATGACAGAATTGTCATGTTCTTTAAAGATGAGGGGGTGCTAATTTTGAGGGGGGAAGGATATAGGGAGGGTGAAAAATAGTGATGTGATGTGGTGAAGTATTAAGTTGAAAGTATAGGACTTAAGATATGGTGGTTGGGGAAATGTGAAAATATTACAGATGATTAATTTGCCTTAACTATGAATTTAAAATCTTGTTTTTTTAAATGTTGGAATTAACTGTATGAAGGATCACCCCTTTGGGATTAATTTGAGTCCCATCCACAGCTTTTTTGGTTTATATGGATTCTGATGCAGGTTAGGAAATGGTTGATTCCCCAATTTAAAATTGAGAAGCCTTGGAGGGCATAATGTTTTGCCAGGGGCTGTTTTGGCTGCTTGACATTGCTGGAGCACAGAGGAATCCCCATTGCTTCAGGCTGTTTCCTGTGGCCTGGGTGGGCCTAAAAGAGTTATGATATTTCTAGACTAACAGGAATTCCCGTGTATCTGATTTAGCCAAAAACAGAGGACTAATGTGAAAATGTGGCAATTCAGCTGTTCCTATGTTCCTATTTAATGCAATATAATCCTGTGACAAGGTACACTACTGAGTGCGCAACTCGCATTGACTTTAATGGATGGAGGTTTGTGCCCTAAGTCAACCTTAGGTTTGGCATCTCCAGAACTAATTAATCTCTACTCTCAAAGAGCTGCAATGAGGGAGGTATATAGTATACCAATGAGGGAGGTATATAGAATATCAATGGCTTTAGAGGCAGCAGGGAAGAGCGGTGGAAAATGGATAGTCCAGTTGTTTTGTTAGCACTCAGATTTTGGTTGTTGTTGGAGTACTGCATACCTCTGTGCAAAATGCTATAATACAGCATGTGAAACCAAAACCAATGAAGTTAAGTTACCCAGATTCTACTGTACTTCTTCCTCCTATCTTACTCACTAACATGTCTGCCCTATTTTCTCGCCTTTTCTTTCCCTCCTCTTCTTCTCCTCTTCCTGTCCATCTTTTTCTTCCTCTACTTTTCTCCTCCCAGCTTCTTCCTCCCCCCAACCGATCACCACTCTCTAACCTCCCCCATACATCCTTTGCTCCCTTGGCTACTTTCTCTCATTGCTCCCCTTCCACTCCTGTCTCTAGCCTTCCTCGATGCTCCCCTTCTCCCAATCTTATCCCTATTCCTCCTGTCTCTAGCCTACCACGACGCTCCCCTTCTCCCAATCTTATCCCTATTCCTTGCCTCCCCCCTCATCAACTACCATTTTTCTGCTCCCTCTGGAACTGTCGCTCATCTATCAGTAAAGCTCCCTATATCCATGATCTTTTCCTCTCTCGCTCCCTCCAGCTCCTTGCCCTTACTGAAACTTGGATCACTCCCTCGGACTCTGTCACGCCTGCTACCCTCTCCTGTGGGGGTCTCTCCTTCTCTCACCAACCCCGCCCTGAAGGACGGGGTGGTGGGGTGGGCCTCCTTCTTGCTAAATCCTGTCAGTTCCAACCAATTTCTCCTCCCCCCTCTCTCTCCTTCCATACCTTTGAGGCTCACTCCGTGCGCCTCTACTCCCCCCTCCATCTACGTGTTGCTGTCATCTACCGTCCCCCTGGTCCTCTCTCTTCCTTTCTTTCTGACTTTGAGTCCTGGCTCACTTTCTTCCTCTCTGTTGATATCCCCACTCTCATCCTTGGTGACTTCAACATTCATGTTGATGACCCATCTCAGCCCTCAGTCTCTCGCTTCCTCTCCCTAGCCTCCTCCTTCAACCTCCACCTTTGGACCAACTCCCCCACCCATACTAATGGCCATTCTCTTGATCTTGTCCTCTCTAGAAACTGCTCTGTCGCTGATCTCTCCTTCGATCCTCATCCTATATCAGACCACTTCCTTGCCTCTTTCAACATTTCCCACTGTCCCCCCTCCTCTTCCCCTTCTCTACGCCCCTTCCGTGACCTTCAAGCTATTGATCCCCTGGACTTTGCCTCCTCTCTCTCTCCCCTTCTTCCTACAGTCTTCTCTTCCTCCTCCCCTGACTCCGCTGTCTCTGCTCTCAACGCCTCTCTCTCCTCCACACTTGACTCCCATGCCCCTCTCTCTTCCCGCCCTGCCTTCTCCCACAACCCCCGTCCTTGGCTCACCCCTAGTATCCGCCACCTCCGTTCTTGCACTCGTGCTGCTGAACGACTCTGGCGCAAATCCCATTCTCACGCTGACTTCCTTCACTTCAAATTCTGTCTCTCCACCCTTACTTCTGCTATCTCCCTTGCTAGACAACACTACTATGCCTCCCGCATTGAGTCCTGTTCTCGGGACCCTCGCCGCCTGTTCTCTACCTTTGACTCCCTCCTCAAGCCTCCCTGTCCTCCCCCTCCTTCTTCCCTTTCTGCTCAGGATCTTGCCTCCTTCTTCACCTCCAAGATAGACAAGATCCGCCTCGACATCGCTTCCCACTCCTCTCTTCCCACTCCCACCCCTCTCCCTCCTCCCCCTCCTTCTCTCATGTCCTCCTTCTCCCCTGCCTCCCTTAAGGAAATCTCCTCTCTGCTCTCCTCCTCCAACCCTTCCACTTGCCCCCTTGATCCCATTCCTTCCCGCCTCCTCACCTCCATTACTCCCACTGTCGCCCCTTCCTTCCTGCACATCATCAACCTCTCCCTCTCTACTGGCTCTTTCCCTTCTGCCTTCAAACATGCCACAGTCTCTCCTATTCTCAAAAAGTCCACTCTTGACCCCTCTGACCCTTCTAGCTATCGTCCTGTCTCACTCCTTCCTTTTGCTTCCAAGCTGCTTGAACGTGTTGTCTACTCCCGCTGCCTTGACTTCCTATCCTCCAACTCCTCCCTTGACCCCCTCCAATCTGGCTTCCGCCCCCTTCATTCTACTGAAACTGCTCTCGCTAAGATCACCAACGATCTTCTGGTGGCTAAATCTAAACGTCTCTATTCCATTCTTGTCCTCCTTGATCTCTCTGCTGCCTTCGATACTGTTGACCACTCACTCTTGCTGGATTCCCTTCACTCCCTTGGCTTTTGTGGCTCTGTCCATAACTGGTTCTCCTCCTACCTCTCTGACCGCTCCTTTAATGTGTCTCTCTCCAACTCCGCCTCCTCCTCCTTCCCCCTCTCAGTTGGTGTTCCTCAAGGCTCTGTTCTTGGCCCTCTCCTCTTCTCGATCTATACCTCATCCTTAGGCAAACTCATTGCCTCCCATGGCTTCCAATACCACCTCTATGCTGATGACACTCAACTCTATCTCTCTACTCCCTCTCTCTCTCCCTCTGTTCAAGCTCGTCTCATCAACTGTCTCTCTGACATCTCTACCTGGATGTCTCAACGTCAACTCAAACTCAACATGGCTAAAACTGAACTCCTTATCTTCCCCCCTCATCCTTCCTCTCCTTCCTCACTGTCAATAACTATTGATGGAGTCACCATCCTGCCTGTCCCCCAAGCCCGTAGCCTAGGCTTCATCTTTGACTCAGCCCTTTCTTTTAAACCCTACATTGACTCTGTTGCTAAATCCTGTCGCTTCTCCCTCCATAACATTGCTAAGATTCGCCCTTTTCTCTCTGTCTCGTCTGCCAAAACTCTTGTTCATGCTCTGGTCATCTCTCGCCTCGATTACTGTAACCTCCTTCTCACTGGCCTTCCCCGGTCTCACCTTTCTCCCCTCATCTCTGTCCAAAACTCTGCTGCCAGGGTCATCTACCTCGCCAGTCGCTTCGACCATGTGCAGCCCCTCCTCTCTTCGCTTCACTGGCTTCCCCTTCCTGAACGAATCCTGCACAAGCTCCTAGTCTTCACCTATAAAGCTCTTCACAACCTTGCTCCCCCCTACCTCTCTGCACTTATCGCCCTCCATACTCCAGCCCGTGCACTTCGCTCCTCCTCTGTCCCCTCTCTCACCCTTCCACGCCTTCCCTGCTCCCCTAAGCGCCTTCGTCCCTTCTCACTTGCTGCCCCCCATGCCTGGAACTCCCTCCCTGTCCACATCCGCCTTGCCCCCTCCCTTCATACCTTCAAATCTCTCCTTAAAACTCACCTCTTTCGCTCTGCTCTGTCTGACTCTTTATCCTGCTGAGCCACTATTCCTATACCTACGATCGGTTTACCCTTATCCTTGCAACATGGACCTGCCTGCTGTCATTCTCATCGTAACCAAGCCAAGTACGTGCACTTGAGACCTCGCATCTTCATGAATGTTAGACCCCTTGTCTCTCCCTCTGTTCCCCTTCCTAAGTCTCTCCCCCAGCTCCTGTCTCTCAGATTGTAAGCCCTAGGGGCAGGGACCCTGTCTTTTTTATTACTTTGTAAAGTGCCAGGTACACTGCTGGCGCTATATAAATGTTTGTTAATAATAATAATAATAATAATTGTAAGATTGGCTTGATTTCAGCAAGGAAATGAAATTGCCGAGTCTTCCTGCAAGACAATAATGGCAAGAAGTTATTGCATGACATGTGATGGCTTTTCTTGTACAAGTTTTGCAATATTGGAGGCACCTAGGAGAATCTATGCACAGCCTGTGTAATTTGACGCATACTGTGCACAATTAAGAGAAACACACTGTACTGCTCAAACTAATTTCCTCCTTTGCAATGGAGAAGGATATGTAGTATTTTGAGCACAGCTGTGAACTTCTTCCAGTCATGATCAATCTTTGATAGGGGCTTTTATTTTATTTTAAAAAATGTAATTATGGCCATAGTGCAATTATATAGTGTTCTGGGGAGATTATTCAATCTTGAACAAAATTACAGTAATGCCAAACCTGTGCTAAAAAAATTAATAAATTGCAAAACTGGTTGACCAATCAGGAGGTTTTGGAAAAGCAAACGATGTTTGCATTTTGGTTTGTGAGCCTTTAGTACATTTATGTTTTCACCCTTTACATCAGAAATATGGGGGCAAAAATACTTTATCCTTGAAATGAAGCCTAAGATTTTCACATACTTACGTGACTTCAAGAGTGGAATCTTTTAAAATAATTTCATCAGGCGCCAAATAAAATCACAAACATTTGCAGTGCTGAGATGGTTATTCATAAGCACTGTTGCTGCTAGTGCAAAAAATTAATCTGAAAAATTAGGCTGTTTGCAACTGTGATATAGGGTGTTTTCAGACGTGCCGGGGTGCCCATTGGTCCTGGCATGGAATCACGTATTGATTTCCCTCCGGAATCAGAATGGCCCATCAACAGACGTGCTGGCTGATTCCGGAGGGGGATTGTGGGAGTGGCGGGGCTGTGCAGCGCAATGTGTGGCTGCACAGCCCCGCCTCCCCATGCTGCCAAGGCCGCCTGCCCTCTGGGAGATGAGCGGGTGCAGTGGCCAATGCGGCCGTAGCGTCTGCCTACCCCCTGGGATATTGGCCACGGCCCGGAATTGGCAGCGGGCACAGTCGCCAACTCCGGGCCGTGGTCCGGGAGCAGACATGATGTTACCACGGTGAACCATGGTGAATCCTGCCGTGGTTGACTGTGGTAACGTCACGTCTGTTGGGCCAAAAAGTGATTCCCGCCGGAAGTTCACCCCTGGCGGGAATCGCTTTGACCATGCTTTCGAGGTCCGAAATTTGTATACTTTACAAATTTGCTGACTTTACACATTTCTGAGGTCCAAAATTTGTATACTTTACAAATTTGCTGTCAGGTTTACTGGGGAAATTAGAGCTGAGTTTGTCTGGGCAGGATTTTAACCCTTCCCCATTCTTTCCCACGGGGACCCCTACCTTGCGATCTCCTTCCTGACCAGGGTATTTCTGTTTAGTGCAAGTGTTAATTCCAAAACCAAATTGTAGTATCTCTGCTGAGGAGGATTGAGCTCTCAGTGCAGTTTTCTCTGTGAGACAGATATGTGGTTACAATATGTGCTGTTTAGTGTATCCCCGCTGAGGGCCGGTCAGCAGGAATAGACAGGACAGCATTTGGCAACCCACAGCTTTCTTGCGAGCAGTTGGAATGATCCCTGCACAGGGCTTTTTGCCTGGGGACTTTGCTCAAGCTAATTTAAGTCCCATAGTCCTTGCCTTCTGTACAGCTGGTTCACCAAGCGATTTCCAAGATATTAAGACTTTGTCTAAAACACAGGACATAAGTTCCCTGTGCGCCCTTGGCATAAGACCTCAGTCTTCCATTTCACTGTAATGGGCACAATACCTCCTCTCGAGCATTCTCCACCACTGTTATGAATTGAAAGGGATTCAGCTGCTTTTCTTCACTTTAGGTGAAGCAGGTAAGCTGTTTGTCTGCATCCTAGTGAAGCAGGTCCCTTCTAATTCTGGGATCAAGCAGGATACTACTATGTTTTTGAGAGGGAGGGAATTACTCCTTTCTGGCTCAATAAACACTCCTTTGTTTTAAGCAAATAAGCATTTATTTAATAATACCAAATTAATATGCCAATTATCAAAGGAACATTTGCACAAAACATACAACCTGCACCCTACTCTGACACTAGACACACATGTTCCCATACAAGAAGTATATGCTTACATGTCAAAGATCCTTAGGTCTCGTCTCGGAAGGGAAGGCAGGGTGGAGGCCCATAGTTGTCTGCCTAGGGGCCTGCCTGCTGGAGCTAGGCTTTTCAGGGCCTTTGAGAGCGATGGAAAAGGGTCAATCACCGAGCTAGCTGGCACCCTGATAAGGGCTAGTCGACAAGGACCGTGAAAGGCAACTTCTCTGTCTAAGGACTGGCCTTTTATGCTGTTTCCCTTATGAGTTATCCAGAGCACGGGGCTAACAGTTCCAGGTCAAGAAAGTTCCTCCCCTTCGCTATTCAGGTTTGGGGGTCCTTCTCTGTTCGTCACTGTTGTTTGGGGTTTTGCATGACCAGATTAGGTCCTGCCTCCCCTCCCTCCGGAAGAGAGGCAGGATCTTAGATCATAGATTTCCCCACACCCCTTCTCTGAGGCGTCTCTCTGTCTGATCAGGCCATCTCTTTTTCTCTCTTGTAATGTTAGTTCTGTTATCAACTTTTGACCTTCCTCTGTTCCTAATGTTCCTGTGAGTTATAAACTATTCAGTTTTGCTTTGGGAATGAGAAGTTCCTGCTTTCTCTCAGTGGTCATTTGACAGGGATATTGCCTCCTTCACACCAGTTTGCATACCATCCTGTGATTTACTTCCTCTGACCATTTGACCACCTTACTCCTAACACATTCTATTCCTTAACTAACTATCTAAATCAGTGAATCAATGCATATACTAAATAATGTCTTACCTAACTTATAACACTCTACATAATCTTAAATTAGGGCCACAATGGCCTATACAGAAGTTTCATTTAGTTACAATATCACATAATTATAAATCCAGTATATACTTTTAGTTACATTTCAACAAAGAATGAGTTACAATAGCATTCAATGTCTGCTCTGGCATATTTGTGTCAAAAGAAAGCACTTCTGCTTTGGTTACATTGGGTACTTTCAGACATGACGCTAACCACCCTTTAACCACCCTTGGTGGTTATTTATGCATGTTGCAGGGCTGCATAGGGCACCAATACAGCCCTGCAACATGCATAAATAACCACCCAGGGTGGCTAAAGGGTGGTTAGCATCATGTCTGAAAATACCCATTGTAGCAAGGAAATCAGCATTTCTTGTTAGACCTGTGCCATTTCACAATGGCTGCCATGAACTCCTGCTCCACTCCTGAAAGGCTGGCTTTGGCATGTATGCTGAAATCACCCAAGACAATAAGTCTAGAGGATCTCAACACCACCTCCAAAACTAGTTCAGCTGGTATGGGGTAGAGTGTGTGTTTAGGGTGTACTTGCATAGGGAGCTATCGGTTAGTTGGGGTTGGCAGTGCCTCCCTTTGGGAGGGCAGAGTATCTGATAGTCCCAAAACTGCAGTCATCTGACCCATGCTCAAGAAACCATAGCTTGATGTTGACTTCCCCGCCAGCTGCTATTCTGTCTCTAATCTTCTGAATGGGTGTTTGTCTCACAACTTCAGGCACATCTCGATGGTGTCTGATTCCTGGACCCATGTCAGTCAGGATTTTGTCCTGGGTATGGCACTGAAGCACACTTGTGGCCTGGGTTGATGATCTCCACTTGCAGATTGATAAGGACAACTGTATCTTGTTGATTTTGTTAGATCTTTCAGTGGCCTTTGATACAGATGACTGTGGTTCCACTCTTTTCTGTCTGGGAGAACCCAGAGGAGGATGATTGGTGGTGACTGGTTGTCCCTCAGGAGCTACCTCCCACAATGTTGCATCTTATCCTCAGTCTTGTTCAATGTGTATCTGAGGCCCCTGTGCAAGGTTGTATGGAGATTTGGAGTGAAGTGCCATCGGTATGCTGATGTCACCCAACTCTCTCTCTTTTTCATCTGACACAGGCCCTGAAGTCTTGGTGCTGACCCAGTGCCTGGCTGATTTTGGAGACTGGATGTGGGTGAGTCAATTGAGGCTAAATCCAGACAAGACCGAAGCAATGATGGTTGGCTGGCTTTGTGACCTGGGAGATATAGGGACTCCTGTTGCTGATGGGGCCAGCTTCCTTTGGTCACTTAGGTTTGTAACCTTGGGGTGCTCTTGGATTCGTTGCTGTACCTGGATTGCCAGGTGGTGGCAGTGGCCAGTAGTGCTTTCCACCAATTACATCTGGTGAGAAGGCTATGACTCTCTCTTTTTTTAAAAAAAAATCAGATTTGGACCTGGCCACTAGGGATGGGACTCTGGGCAAAATTTTGGTTTTGGTCAATTTCGGTTCTCATATATTTCAGTTCTTTTTTGGTTTTGGTACTATCGGATCTTTTGCATTGATTTTTTTGTACCAGATTTTTAACATTGAGGTTTTTCAATGGGGGAAAACCACAATGTTAAAAATCTGGTACAAAAAATCAATGCAAAAGATCCAATAGTACTGAAACGGAAAAAGAACCAAAATTTCAGATTAATCCGAAATGGCCATTTTTGGGTACTTTCGGTTTTTTAGCCGAAACCAAAATTCCCATTCCTACTGGCCACTATCTTCCATGCCTTCATAACTTGAGGCTGGACTACAGCAATGCGTTCTACATGGGGCTGCCCTAGATTGTTCAGAAGCTGCAGTTGGTGCAGAGCACAGCAGCCTTTCTTCTATTGGGGGTGGGTTGTCAGGACCACATTACACCAGTGCTCCAGAGTCTGCACTGGATACTAGTAGCTTTCCAGGCACAATTCAACGTGCTGGTTTTTGACCTATAAAGCCCTAAACAGCTTGGGCCCAAGTATCTGAAAGACCTGCATGTCCCATTGCAGATCCTGATGTCCCATTGCAGCCTCCGAGCCTGAGGTCAGTACCTTCTTGTGTATACCATCTCACCATGAAGTTTCTACAAGGGTGTGCAGAGAGGCATTCTTGAATGGGCAGTGGCACTGCAGCTCCAGGCTCATCTTGACAGCATCGGTTTCCTTGACCCATTTCAATCAGGGTTCCACTCCGGCTATGGCACAGAGATGGGGTTGGTGGCCTTGGTGGACGTTCTCTGCTGGGAGATGGATGCAGGATGTTCAACACTTCTGATCCTGCTAGATCTCTCAGCCGCTTTTGATACAGTGGACCACAGGCTGCTGTTGAGACGATTGTGAGCCCTGGGGGATCTGGACAGGACCATCTTAGGGTGGTTCTGATCATTCCTCTTGGGGAGAAGCCAATGGGTTGTCCTGGGAGTGGAATCTTCCAGCCCTCGGGCCCTGGATTGTGGTGTTCTGCAAGGTTCTATTCTGTCTCCATTATTGTTTAATGTGTATATGCAGCCCTTGGGGGAGATTGTGAGAGGGTTTGGTGTGTGTTGCCACCAATATGTGGATGACACCCAGCTATACCTCTCCTTTTCATCCGACCCAGGTCCTGCCATCTCAGTGCTGTCCCAATGTTTGGAGGCCATGGCGGATTGGTTACGGCAGAGCAGACTGAAGCTTAATCCTGATAAGACAGAGGTGATGGCAGTGGGTAGGGCGAGGGAGGTGTTGGCTCCTCTCATAGAGGGGGTCTGCCCCCCCGTAACCCAGCAGGTTCGGAGTCTGGGAGTGTTATTGGACTCGGATCTCCGCCTAGATCAACAGGTGGAGACAGTGGCTAAGGCCAAATTCCGCCACCTGTATCTGGTGCGGAGACTGCATCCATACATTTCCAGATCTGACCTGGCCACCCTCATCCATTTCTTCATCACCTCAAGGCTGGACTACTGCAACATGCTCTACGTGGGGCTTCTCTTGATACTGGTTCAGAGGCTGCATCTGGTGCAAAATGCGGTGGCTCTAGACGAGCTAATGGGAGCACATCACTCCTATGCTCCGCACGCTACACTGGCTGCCTATAGCGTACTGAGCCAGATTCAAGGTATTGTTTTGGCCTAAAAGCCCTACACGGTCTTGGCCTGTCATACCTCAGGGACCACCTCACAGTCCGTGCCCCAGAGTGACCCCTTCGGTCTGCTAGGGGTGCCTTCTTGGAGGTCCCCCGTGTAAAGCGGGGGGCCACAATGGAGAGGGCATTCTTGGTGGCCAAGCCGCATTTATGGAACTCCCTCCCGGAGGAAGCCCATCTGGCCCCAAGTTTGCTGGCCTTCCGCCAGGTCTGGCTGTTCTCCCAGGCCTTCGGAGGAGGGGAAGGGGGGGGATAAATGTTTGGGGTGGTGGTTGGTTTTTAGGATTTTAGATGTTTTAATTTTTGTGTATTAGTGTGTTAATGTTGTTTTAATTGTGTTATTTTTCGTATTGTAAGCCGCCCCGAGATGCCGCGGGCATGAAGGGGTGGCTAAGAAATATAAATAAATTCTTGTTGGCTGCCCCACAATTATGGAACATTCTCCCCTTGGTTTTGTTTGGCACACCATGGCCTGATGGCTGCTGTACCATTAAACTCGAACCACACTCGCACTCTCCCCTTGGAGATTCCTCTAAGCCTGAGTCTGCTCATCTTCCAGAAATGATGTAAGAACTTTTTGTTTGACCAAGCATTTGGCAGGCAGGAATAGGGTTGGGTGGGATGTGTGGGGGAAGAGTTTTAGGAGACTAAGGGGATTTTTAAAGCTTTTTTTTATGTTGTAAGATGCCTTGGAAGGGTGACATATATAAATCTGAATGAATAAATAAGTTTCTGTTATTCATGAGGCAGCATGAGATCTTTAACTTTCTTGATAGTGTAAAGCCCTCTTTTCTTTCTGGCGATCAGCTAGAGTAACAGATTTTCCATTGTAAAATTGCAAGATATGTAAAGAAAGCCGTTACATATTTTTGTAACACAAATTGTCAAAGTCACTTCTCTTATTCACCTTGTTAAAGAGAAATGTGTACTTCACTAAAATCACAGAAGATGTCATAAAGATGTGAAATTGACTCCGTGTGCTTTTATAAAAGTCAAAGCATTTTTATTTAAATATGCTTCCATTTTATAAAGGGTAGTACTCTGCTACTACAAATCATGACATTTAAACAGTGACATTGAAAACCAACTGAGGGAGAAAAATTGCTTTCAGAAGATATATGTTGGAAGGCTGAGAGAGCACTCAGAAGTGCATGGAAGAGGTAAAGAATTATTTACCATAGGCTTTAGGCATTGCAACTTTAAATACATATTGAGAAGCATAATGCTTGGGTAAATAATTATTGGTTAAGGCTGCAACCCACACACACACACACACACACCACTTACTCTGGAGTATGCCCATTGAAGTAACACAGGCTACTCTAGAGCAAGCGGCTTGTGGATTATAGCCTATGTGTATTTGTACCAAGATATTAATGAGCAGGCGGCTAATCTCCTGCTTCTATTATAGAAATCAATAGAATTATACTAAAGGCACAATCTTCAGTCTGAACGGATAGTTCTGGTGCTAGCACTTAGTACAGGTGTGAGTCCCATTGAAGTGAAAGAGATATGTGTTCATGATGACTACTAGCTTCTGTGCTATCTACCCAGAGGATCATGCTGACCCTTTTTATACTAGGGTCTGGCTTGTATTTTTAAAATTTCCACTGTCTTGTTTGATAGCATATGTTTAGGGTGCTCCAGCAGAAAGCTCGCATAGTACAGCCAGAGTATAACCTAGAGATCTGTGAGAGGTTTGCCATACACTATCCCAGAGTGGACAGAAAAAATTTAACCCAGTGGTAGCCTGCTGACCAACTTCTCTCAAGGAAGATGATGATCCTCTTGGAGGAAAAAGGGTTGTCTGAATTTTTACAACCAGGAAATGGCTCGATAACTGTTTAACCCTCTTTTGCTAGGCAGTTCCACTTAGGGGCCAGACATCTGGTCTGTCTGTGTAGGATTGTTAGATTCCCTGTTTGGGTGTAATCTCACAAGACAGGCCTCCACATTGCACCCCCCCTTGCCCTGGAGCCCCCTGCTAATCTGAAGGGTGCCTACCAGATGTTTGCCCTGGGTTGGGTCAGGGCAGCTCCACACAATGTCATCCTCAGAAATGAGGAGTAGGGATGGGCGAACGCGGTTCGGTAGTTTGGTATTCAGCCCGAACTCGGCCTGTTCGGACTACCGAACGCGAACACGAACCTGAACCCGAACAGAACCGAACACGAAATGGCGAACATACCGAACAGATCCGAACGGCGAAATGGCCGAACAGTTCAGTCAGTTCGGATCACGTTTGGTTGTGTTCGGGTGGGTAAAACGTGGTCTTCTGTCACTCAGGTCACTGGAAGGCCAAATGTAGCAGGGAGGGGAAAGTCATCTGACTCAATTAGGAGCAGACTTCCAGGGGTGAAGGGTGGAGAGTGGCTTCGAGTAGCAGCCAGCCTGCCGAATCACCATCTCTTTCGCCACGGGCTAGGCTGCACGGAGCCAATGGGGCTGATTTGAGGCGGGCGCAGCAAGAAACAAAACTGTCTGCCTCCCCCCTTCCCAATACCTTCT
>QEPC01001478.1:5769748-5832790 GCA_003113815.1 Sphenodon punctatus
GCCTTCTTCATTTTTTTTTTTTTTTTTAAACAAGGACCACTCTCTCACCCACAATACTCACGAACCGAGCCAAAACACAGCACGCAGCCAGCCAATCCAACAAAGTCACAAACAGTCAAACACAGCCAAAACACACAAACCGAATCAAACTCACACTCACTCGCCATGCAGCTCCTGCACGCACGTGAATTTCCGGTTTCCGGCATGCCGCTCTTTTGCTTTCCAGCTCTTGCGTGATTTTAATGGCTGAATGGCTGAACATGAACTCGCCGAACGGCCGAACATGAACTCGGCGAACGGCCAAACAGCCGAACGCGAATGGGCGAACGCGAACGGGCGAACGGGCGGACACGAACCGCTGTCTGTTCGCCCATCCCTAGTGGGTTGTTTTTAGGTGGATGGGTTGCCTGGAAAACACCCAATAGAGCTCAGCAGGGCAGCCTTTAGGGAAGTTGTATCTGGCTACAGGATCTGTTTATCCAGTCACTATTTTGGGTGATGCACCCAGAAGTAGCCACATGGGGATCCCCTTCTTTCATCTCCTCATCTTTCTTTTGGCTTCTCTCCTGGGCAGCCCTCGGTTCTCCAGCTCCCAGAACAAATTGAGCATGCTCTCACAGAAAAGTGCATCCTGGGAACTTGAGTCTACAGAGGCCTTCCCAGAATACATGATGCAGGTCATAGGCCCCATAGTTTCTGACAGGCCTACAATTGTAATGCATACAGCAGAGAGAACATCATGAAGAAAGAAGACTGGTGGGAGAGCTAGCATGGTGAAAGTCATTCAGAAGGAGATACCTGAACAATAGTTTCAAGGACATCATTTAAAGGGCCGGGGCAAACAGACAGTCTTAAGGAACCAGTGGGCTTCTACTCAAGGGTAGGTCTGAAAGAAGGTTGCAACTCGAGGCACTAGGAGAACAAGATTACAGCTTCAGTCTTTGAACAAGTGGATGAATTATTTTCTTCAGCTGACCAATGAAAAATATATTCTTGTCATGACCTCGCCAATTCATACTTTTGGGAAGGTGTGCGAGCCTGCAGGGCACCAGTGAGGATGAATCCTTGAGCTCAGGAAAAGGATGCCTTTTGGGCAGAGCTCTTTATATATAATGCCCAAGCCTTTTGATTATGGAGAGTCTTTCCCTCCACCTCCATAGTGGTGGGGAGCTTTTCTCAACATAAGGCCTCCTGTAGGCACAGATTCTGCAGCTTCTCAGAAGCTGACTTAGCCTTTGTGAATGATACATTGGTGCTTGTGGCTACTAAAGTACAATACAACATGAGTCTATATGTGTCATGCTTTGGAGATGTAAAGAGTGGACGGGGTTGTAAAGTTAAACAAATGTGTCGTCACAGCATATTGTCCACACTCTCTTGTTGGTGGAATCAAGCCTGATCTTGAAACAATTGTTGAGACTGCTGGAGAATCACACTGGTATGAAAAAGATATGAGGGATGGTGGATTTCTCATGCCAGATTTATACCATGCTTGGTGCTATTAGGATTGCCCACAGGATGACACTGAACAAGATCCTCGGCTGGCATAAATCAATGACCGCAGCAATGAAGCTACACCAATTTGCATCACTTTGTGGGCTGACAATATGTTACCAAATTATTTTCATATCAAACATGAAGCAAGTGCTATGTGCCAAGGACTGGCAAGCATTTGCCAGGGCAGCTACTTTGGCATACTTCCGCACAATGATGTGAAGTGGAGACAAAGTAGTTTGAATATCTTTTTTTATTGGACCAACTATTGTTGGTGGAAAAGTGCAAACTTTTGGACCTCACAGGGTCCTTCCTTGGGCAATCAAGAGTTGGAACTGAAGATTTGAGCAAAGTATCATTAGAAACAGTGGGTGTTTTGAGATGTGGCATAGATAAGACCTCTATTATTGAGGTCTTATCTATGCTGCATCTCAAAATATTCGAGAGTCGTGTGGTGCCGCTGTTTCTAATGGCACCTAGGCAACTTCCAGTTCATGGAGGAGTCAGGCGTGTCTAAAGCCCCTCCTGCGGGGATTTCCCAGAACTGCAGGTTTAAACTGTGGGAGAAATCTCACTTGTTTAAAAAGGCCCTACATCATGATGGCCCAGGTCATGCTTGTCCTTAAGCCCTTTAAAGGACATGATGGCCACCCTGAGCTACATCATCCTGCTCTTCCAGATTCTGGGCAGGAAATTGGCAGGCTTTCTGAGGGACCAGGGCCAGGGGCCAGAGGAGCGGTGCCTCGTACCAGAGGTGTTGGCCCTGGTATGAAGGTTGTAGGATGGGCTGAGGAGCACTTCAACCTGCTGGTTGGGAAGGAATAATATATCCTTGCCACCATGCTGGATCCCCCAGGTGAAGGGGAGTGTGGCAGCTTGCTCTCTGGAGATCACCCTGAGGAAGCATGCACTGGTGGAGAGGGTGTGAAGGACAGAGAGAACTGTAAGTCAGGAACAGGGACCTGAGGAGGAGGGAAGAGGCAGGGGGGATGAAATGCAGAGCACCCTCAGCAGCAGTGCTAGTGGCAGTACAGGCAGTATGGGCACAGGCTGTTGGGAAGGTGGTTAGCAGCAGCCACATCTGGAAGGAGCCTGATACTGTAGAGTGGGTAGTGGACAAGTATCTGCAGGAGCCTGTTGTGGATTTTGACAGTGATCTTATGCAAACTTGGGACCAGAAGGGCCAGATATGGAAGGGCCTGGCCAAGGTGTCCCAGGAACTGCTCTCCTGCCCATCAACCAGCATGCCAGCGAATGGGTGTTATCTCAGGTGGGGGACACTGTCAGTCCCCACCGTTCAAGGCTGGGCGCTGGGATGGTGGAGCAATTGGTGTTCCTAAAAGTCAATCTGTCACTTCTGGAATTCCCTGAACTGTCCTTTGAGTTGGAGTGAGGAGGCACACTGTCAACTCCAGGGGCAACCTTGTTGCTCCTCCTTCCTGCAGGTCTCTCTTGATGCCTCCCTCCCAGCCTGGCTAAATGCATGCTGCCCCATGCCTGTCTCTCTGATCTTATTCTACAATCTCTGCAAGTTGACACCCTGTAACATGTAGGGTACATGTAAGGTGTCTCTCCAGTGTGGATTCTCGTATATATATATTGAGTGCTTCAACTTCCCCTGAAGCTTTCCTCTCACTTCCGGCATATATATTTTTTCCTTTGTTGATTTCCTATCTTTAAAATAGCAAATTTTAGCCAATGTTCCTTTACCACAAGTAAACTCGAGCCCTCGATCTGCCAATTTTCTTTTCTACCACCTGTCCTAAAGGAGCAAATGCTCCCCTTTTTGATTTGCTCAGAGCTTTGAATTATGCCCACTATTATGTGCCATAAATATTGTGTAATCCTTTTAGTTCTGTATTTACTATGGAACACATAATGAATGAAAAAGCACAGTGAAGTGTGAAACTTTAATGATGGCCCAGTGCCCCGGCAACTTAAAAGTCCACCGACTGCCATTGCATCCAGTTCTCTCATATCCACGGAAATATGCTCTTCAGAGATTGTAAAGGAGATGTATAGTAGTTGCTTCCATTTATGTAGGTATAGGAGAGAGGCAACTGTGAAGTCTGCCTAGGAACATACAGAGGCACCTGTTGAAATAAAATTATTTTGCTGCCGCATCACTAAATACACAATCCTTGAATGCTTGCAGTGGAACTACTTTGGAGTAAGTAGTTCAAGGACTGCAGTCAAAGAATGCCATTGTGATTAGGAACAGGGATAAAAGCATATTGGAGTTGCTGATACTGTACATGTTGATTTGGGCAAAGCACGACAATGTGGAAGCATGGTAAGGCATAAGCCATGCCCTATTTATCTGTATTGGATAAATAATAGAATTGAGGGTTACAGCTAAAGCTGCTTCCCCAGTTATCCTCCCTGCTGAAAACAATAATTGTTGAACAGCTAAAATGAAAAGGTTTGTGTCAACAAATGGCAGGAGTTTTGGGAATTGAATGATGAGATAACTTATGGAAAGCCTGCATTTTAAAGTTGGTATAGGCTATGTCACGAGATTATTCATTCAGAACCCATTGTAATTGCTCTTTTCAAGATTAATGTTGGATATGCAGTTTGTTAGGAAGATGGATGCAAACGCAAAGGACCAATAAAGGTTTCCACACACCTAGGCCAGAATTAGACATTCCAATCAAGGTCTGTGAAAATGTCTTATATGAAATAACAAAATTTATTGAAACAATGAAAATATTACTAATAAATAAAGAAGGAGTAGGGAACCTCAGGCCCAGGGGCCAAATGCAGTCCTCGGCAAGTTTTGATGTGTCCCCTTTCCAGTACCTGGATCTGGCCCCTGGATCCAGTCTCTACCCCCAAGCACTGAAAAAATGAGCTCAGGATAAGGGAGCAGAGAGGAGGGCCTGCACACAAGGGTAGGGGACAGATCCATGCACAGATCCATGATCTGGATCCTCCTTTTCTTGGATACACCCATTAAGCACCCCCACCCACAACCTCTGTGTGGCCCTCGGAGCTCATACTACGTTTCAGTGTGGCCCCTGGGACAGAAAAGGTTCCCCACCCCTGGAATAAAGTAAAAACAAACAAACATGTATACCTCATATATTTCCATAGATAAAATTGAAATAGAACACCCTAATCAATAAAGTAATAAAAACTTAAAAAGTAAAGTCCAAGTTAAATAAATAATAATAATAATAATCGAGCCAACGTGTTTCAAAATAAATTCTCCAGAGCTACGTGAATCTCTTCCAAGATAGCTTGACTCTGTAAAAGTGAAACAATTAAAACTGCAAAAAGGAAAAATAAGAGGAGTATATGATTTAAGGTCCAAGGCTGATTTTTTTTTTTTTTAATAATGAACTTTGCAACCCAATCTTACCTACTGAATGTGAATAAGGTAACCTACTACAACAAGGGAAGTCTAGAAAAACTCCTAAAAATATATAATATCAATGGAGCCTAAAAAAGAACAAATTGTTTATTACAATATGGTAATAATGTGAACCCAGCCAGCAACAGACACACAAAGTATATGAAATATCAGGCAAGATTGTGACCCAATCCCCTGCTGGGGTCCTGAACCACAATTTGGGAACTTCTTTCTTAAGCACTCTTAAGGATGAGAGTAGTTCTGAGTTTGCAGGACCAGGCCTAAGGTAATTATTTATTTATTTAGTTGTACCATTTGGCATCCCACCCCTCCAGAAAAAACAGCTCTGGGCGGCTCACAATTTGAATCACCGATGAAAACAATTAACAAAGATACAAAATCTCCAACAGGGGAGAGTCAAAATTAAATGGAAACAAAGGAATAAAAACAAAAAAACTCCCACCCTCAACCCCTCCACCCTACCTATCCCCCTCGCCAAACAGCTGATGGAACAGCCAAGTCTTACACAATCGTCTAAAGGGGGAAAGGTCTGGGGCCACCCGGGCCTCTGCCAGGAGGGAGTTCTACAGCCATGGCGTGACCACCAAGAACACCCTCCTCATTGTGGCCCCCCATGTATTTAGCACATCATGGGTCAAGTCCAGTGTTCTATAAGTGCAAACAGAGTTTATAGTATTTGTGTCAGTGTGAGTAATTGGGTATTTAGTAAGCAGTATCTACATCAATGTTGTAATAAAGATAGTTGCTAAATAATAACGGCATGTTTACCAGTGTCGCAGCATTAACAAGATTCAAACACTGAACAGCAAGGAAATCAATAGTTGTGGACACAAATCTCACGTAGGGCTAGCTCATCCCCTTTCAGAATAAAGTGCAGAACATTAGTGCATTGCCAGTGGAACAGCCAGAGTGGAAGACTCTGACTCCTAAGGTCACAACTTCTTGCTAGGTGTCTCTATGCATCATTTGTTCAGCACTGGTATGTATACAGGTGCAATGTATGCTTCCCAGTGCTCCAGGGCAGCTAAACCATTGGATACTCTTGGTGGGAGGGGAAAGGTTCCTCCATCTCCCTGTTCCATTTTACCCACACAGCAAGTAGCTGCACAGCAATGTGAAAGAGTAAGCAAAGGACCACTTACTCTCTTGTAATGACATTCAGGACAGCCATAATCTGGCCTACAATAAATATCACCTCCTATGTATTTCATTAAACAACCACCTCTGCACTAACCAAGAATCATTCTTTTTCTGGGTGCTGTGCATGCAAAAATCCTGCCAGCTCTGCAGTTATGATGAAGGCAGTCTTCTGGTGTCATTGGTTAAAGATAACCAACTATCTATACACAAGCCTGAGATCTTGAACCTATGTCCCTACAGGTTCTGGAGCAATGGCCAGCCCTTCTGAGCCATTGCCTTCCTTTCCTTTGGAGGTGGCCACTCCTTGAGGAGGCTCTGTACTGGCCAGACCATAACCTTCCCAAGTCTTGTTCCATGCTGTGCCTCCCATGTCTCCTGGCTGGCTGGCTTGCTGCCAGTAGTAGCAGCAGGAAGCTGACTGGAACAACACTTCTGGTTTCTGTCCCTCACGCCTTGCTCCTGCGTTATACATGTTCCCTTCAGCCCTGACTTCTTGTAGGTCAGCATTGCTTCTTGTTCCCCTTCCCCACTCCAGTTGGGTTCCCTTGTTTCCCTAAACCTTCCCCTCACCAGGACTGACTCCCCAGCATGTCCTCTAGCTTTGGCTCCTGACCTTGACTTCAGTTCTCCCCTTAGCTTTGTTTTCTTGGCTTCTGACTCTTGGTCCCAGCCAACTTGATATGACCCTATGCCCCAGACCTGCTGTTCACCTATGCTCCAGACCTGCTGTGGACCTGCTGTCCACCTATGTCCCAGATGCCCCAGCACCCTGACAACCAACAGCACAACTCCTTGGCAGGTTGAAAAGGTGGAGACTTATATACTTTGCCTCTGTAGTATAAACAGAGAAGCTCCTGCACCGTCTGTGAGCCACAGTCTGAGTCATTTTTTTGGGGGGGGTCTGGTGTGCACATTGGTTTATACTTGTGAGCCTGAACAACCACTCTCTATAGCAACAAGGAAACATTTGATATGCTCTCTTAAATCAGGACAGGTTGTCAGAGTAAACCTGATGTGTTGTATTCATCTAGCTGCTAGTTATCAGTAGGGATGGGCGAACAGAACGCGGTTCGGATATTCGGTAGTTCGGTTCGAAATCTGAGTTTGGGTTCGATGGTTTGGTTCAGCCGAGTTCGGTTTGGCCGAACTTGGCCGAACATTCAAAAATAGCGGAACTGAAACTTAATTTTTGGCCCTAAAAAGATGTTTTTACCGTCCCCGAACTCATCCAAACTCATCCGAACATGACTGAACTGTTCGGTCATTTGAGAGAGTAGTTCGAATGTTTGGTTCAGAGGTCCGAACAGACCGAGTTCGGTCTGAACTTCGAACATCTGAAACGCGTTTGCCCATCCCTAGTTATCAGTTTGGTTTCATTTTGTAAGTTTGTCCTCTTCAGTGTCCTGTAGCTTTGCTGCAGGGCCAAAGGGAGGTCAGCAGGGGGACATGGGGAGGAAAGAAATAAGAGAATTAAGATTGCAGAGACTTTATATGAGGCTTAGAAATAAAGATCCCTGTTATTGTTATAGCCTGTCTCCAGCATCTATGTACAGAAGGTTAAAGTGGGAGTAGAATCATGCACCCTGAAACTAACTAAAAGGGGTGTCGTTACTTCCTGTTTCTAGGTGGGCATTCAGCTAATGAAATGGCTCTTTGGTGCATGCATCTGACCATTGACTTCCCTTTAGTACAATCCAGAGATAGAGTGTGGTCACCCTTTAGTACGAGGGAAGTTGTGACTTAGAAATGAAAGGCTAAGCCATCCAAGCCTTCAGCCACGCTTACCAGAGAATGTGCTATAAAATACATCATGCCCAAAACACAAACAAGCCTGTGAATAACTTACAATTATACCAGTGCTGAACTTTCCACCTCTGTGTTGATTGTTACCAACAGTGGCAATTCCTGACTAATGATGAGCCAAGGTGCCAGTAAAGAGATTCAGGCACCTGGGAGCACAGAGCAGGAATAACTGCGTAATGCAGTATAAACCAAAATAATTAATGTGTCAGGTTTGAGACTTCTTAAAACAACCCTGGCTAGTTTCTCTTCCTGCCTTGTAGCTTTACCAATACCAAATGAAACATTGTTTTTAATTGGAAGCTCAGCACTTCAGAGCCCTCCAGTAAATTATCTTTAATTATATCGTTCTTTGGCACGAAAGCCTTTCCCCCCCATAAGTGCCAGCACTAAATAAATAAAATGAATGTACTGCCAACAGCTGTCTTAAAGAGTAGTTTATCTATTGCAATCAAATAATCATTTATTCATCCTCAAGTTGCAGCTTGTGATATATGGACTTTTTTATTATTATTATTATTATTATTATTATTATTATTATTATTTTATTTTAAAAGGTTTCTGTGCCACCTCTTTTATAGCTGATGTGAAAACTGATGGCCTGCTCTGACTTAAGACAGCAGATCAAATGTTTTCTTATTGCTATGGAGGGTGTTTGATCAGGCTCATAAATATAAACCAGTCTGTATCAAAGAAAGAGATGTAGATCAGGACAAGGTCTGCAAAAATATGTGGAGGAGTCTGAACTGCACTAAGCTGCAGTGTTATCATTTATCAGTATTGCTTTTTTTTTTAAAAATCACTTTCTTCCAGACATGCACTCTATTTTCCATATCCTTTGACAATCTGCATGGATAATGCGTGCCTGACCACTCTTTTTTTATTTCATCAATAAAAAACAGCAAGTGAGTTCTTAGGATGATAAACAGTTTATAAAAAAACAACATTAAATGAACAGGATTCTTCACATGCAAACCATAGAAAAGAACATGATATTCATCCTAACCTCCATCTTACATTCTTATGAATCAAGCCTTCTTGAGGGTCATAGTTTAATTATGTGCTATGTGTACTTTACTAATTGACCAAATGAAGACAACATGCTCTTGTATAAGATGTATAAAAAGGGTAAAAAAATGTGTATAGTCCCATCCCTGTCTTTGCCATTATTGGATACAGCCACACAAGATGTTGAGTTGGGCAGCCTTACCCCAATTTAGGCACTGTTACCACACGATGCAGTGGTTTGTGTGCCCAATGGCTGCCAGATGTTATTGTTCACCCCAGCCTGAGGTGGGGCGGGCAGCTGGCTGCTATGACCTGCATTCTCAGCAAAAAGGCCAGGAACACAGGGCATAGCAGCTTTACCCAAAGTGGAGTGAGTCTGCCCAACTCGTGGTAGTACACCGCCACTTGTGGGCCTGGTTCTCATCTGTGCTGCCCCACGGTGAAGTCTGCTGCTGGGCTTTGAGCGGCGGGTGCTGTTGCCATTCCTGCGTGGCTACGTCATAGCTGGGAGCGGGACTGGGCAGCCATTCATGTGGCCGATGCTTTTGCCTGCTCCAGGGCATAGTGGGACAGTCAATACTGGCCTGCCCACCCAGTTTCCCCATGGGGGCTGGACCATCTGCCCTGCTCTGCACTGGCCCTGAAGTGTGGCAGCTGCAATTGCCCACCATGGTGCATGCAGGGGGTCGGTCCCTCCTGGCTTGTGTGGCATCACCCATTGTCTTGTAGGATACTAACTAAACATGACTGCTATTGCCTTCAACCCAGCTAACGTTGCCATGGCAACCTCTGATCCCCATCAGTATGGTGGCAGGAAGATGTACGGGTCTGCTATAACCTGTGTTTCCCCACCTGGGTGACCCTTGGGCTGGTCTGTGAACCCGGGATATTCTGGAGGACCACATCTGGGCCAGCTACCTACCGGGGCTGGGGCAGCAGCAAGATCACACCTGGCAGCCCGTAAACTCATGTGATACTAGTTCCCAGCCTTGGTGGGCCATAGCAGGTCCACATTGCATCTGTTTTCACCCACAGTGTCTCCATGTTCAAGAGTGCAAAGCATTGCAACTCCAGGCAAAGGAATGCACTCTGGTGCTCAGCTTGGGAAAGTGAAGTTCCAAACCTCCCTTATCTCTCGATTCCCCCAAAGGTGTTATCCATCCAGCCTTATATGTCTAGGAAATGACTTTCATGGTGGATGCCTTTCAGAAAAACTGTCAAATCAAGAATTTGCTACATTTCCCCAGAATTCCTCACTCTACCCAGCTTGATTTCTACAAATGGAAAATGGACTCTTTATGCCAACATCAAATGAAATAAGAGCATCCAGATGTCCTCCCTTTAGGTGGTGTGTGAGCTTTGCAAACAGGGACACTCATTCTTTATGGATTGGGATCCATATAAGAATCCAATCGGGGTGGTGGTTCAGATGCCTTTCTAGATTTTATATCTTTTTTAGCTGCTGCTCTTTTAATTTTGTATATTTTTGGTTTGTATTACATGAATACTTTCTATTGTGTGTGCAACACAATATCTGTTCTTAAGGAACTGAGCATATCATTTATGGATCAGGTAATACACTGAGATATCAGACAAACCATGTGGCTTTTATTGTAGTTTGTTGTCAGGAATATTTGGAGATAAGTTTTATAGTTCACATATAGTAGTCATCCTATATTTAGCAAGCTGAACAAGAGGAATACAAAATGTCATGTCCTGCAATTTTACTGTGTCTGGGATTAATAATTTGTCATACACCTCTAACTAACTGTTTGTCAGAAATATGTGAACATCTTGAGAGCTGGACACAGGCCATTTGGAGGTGAACCCTTCCTTGGCTGTGACCTGTTCCTGAATCCAGTCGGGGAGATTCATACATATGTTCCATTTGTCCTAGCTCTTGTTAATACTGATGAAAAAGTGGACGATGGCTGTCATTTGCAGCTCTTCATATACCAGCTCAAGGAATCTCAGACAGCTATGGAGACCTAATAGAGGGATCTCAGCCTGAAGATTTAACGAAAGTCAAAAGCACAGGCCATCACAAGTATAAATACTTCAGCAGATCTCCAACCCCCTAAAAACATGCTCAAAACGATGGTGTGTGTGTGTGTGTGTGTGTGCGTGCATGCGCATGTGCGCCCGAATACAAGCATTTTTTCTCTGGATGACATTTGAGGTATGGACTGCCAAGCCCATCTGTCCCATTATTCACCGTAACTCTGGTTTCTATGAGTTCTCCACATGCTGTCCAGTTTTCTGGTGGAACGGTTAGTTTTCCCTTTATAATAAGCTTCCTTTCTGTTCAGTATGTTGGTTTCTGTCCAACTCAGAATCTGTGACCTTCTGGCCAGTTCTAGGATTTTGCATGCTTCAAAAGCTGGTGATCTTTGTTGAACAGATTCTTAAAATAGAGTCACAACATAGCCATTTTTATAATGTATTTTTTAAACCAACAACTCAAAGCTTAGGCAAAATTTAGCAAATCAGTTTGGCCCACATGGGAAGTCTATAAAGTCAGGTAAGGCATTCTGGTGTGCAATTCATCACTTAATTAAGAAACTTCTAACCCAGTCCAACCATGGTGTTGAAAACAAAATGCTGCAGATATGTTACCTGCCTTGAGTAACTCTCTAAAAAGGTGCGCAAGAGAGCAAAGGGATCCAGGCCAACTTTTTATTATTATTATTATAAACATTTATATAGCGCCAGTAGTGTGATCTGGTGCTGTACAGAACATAGAAATAGACACGGTTCCTGCCTGTGGCTTACAATCTAAAAGACGAGGGGGAGACAGGGAGAGGGGACAGTGGGAGAGACAGGGGAGAAGACCAACAAACATTCAAGCGGATGCAAAGTCTCAGGTACGTGTGATTTTGAGTATCTCACTCTGAATACCCAATTTAATACATCCATCGTGACTTGAATTTCAGAATTGCTGAAACTACTTAACTCCAGATGAAGCCAATGGAACTTCAGGGATTTGGCTCCTCTAAAAATCAGGACTAACATGTCTCAAGTTGAGAAACTGAGGTATCCAAAATCTGAGACACTTTTTAGCCTATAAGATCAAATAAAATTATTTTGATGGTTTTTAGCCAATGAACTAATTCCCTTCACTGCTTGCAAATAACGCCTTCAGTGTAAATTAGGGAGAGTTTTTGGTCCCAAATGTAAGTGATGGATACAAAGTAGTTCATATGACATCTTTCAGTCTGTTGGAGAATATACAAGTTTTGGGGCCAAATGAGCATTAAGTGGCATAATGTAAAGGTATATCACATGCACATTCAGGTAATATGTGGTTTGTCATGTGATTTTAATGGTATTGTGAATATTTTCCAGGGATTTCCTAACACAAAATTGCTGCATATTTATTTTTCTTCAATAAAGTTTTATACACCAAAAATCCATTAAGGCTAGTATCAGTGATTCCCAAAATGATTGCCTATGTGACTCCTTTTGAGGCATAAATATAATCTTGTGACCCCAAGACGGCAACAAAGACATGCATGATATAAAAATATAAATCAAGATTATGTCTCCATCCACAAATGGTGCAACTCCTATGGTGTGGGGTTTATATATATGGTGGTCTGGGGGTGTATGTGGAAATTGAGTTATGGTTACTAAGCAACTCTGGGTAACTCACGGTCATATCGCTCAATCTCTGGACTCTGAGGAAGAGTCACTCAAAATGTAGGACAATGTGGGACATAATTTGTATATGTCCAAATTCAGAGTAGTCTATTACTTAACTATGAGGCAGGGCTAAAAAACACTTCATGTTTTGTTAAAAAGAAAGCAATCTTAAAAAGTTAAAGGACTTGTATATCCAATCCAAACAACCACCTCACTCATAAGGCAGACTTAAACCCTTGTCCTGCCCATTTTATCACAACACTTCCCTTAACTACTTGCCAACACACACCCATGCCCAGTGAGCTTTAGAGTTTACACAGTCCTCTACTCTTTCTGACAATAAAACTTTCCTCCCACTCCAGCCATTTCTCCTGTGAGGATTCTCTGACAGATGAGATGCTGTGAAGATTCTCTCATGGACAAGTATTAGCAATAGCCCATTACCTAACAGAGAGGCTGGTCAGAATTTTTTTGGCTATTATTTTTTAAAAAAACTTACTTAATCACAACATTAGCCCCTTACAAAGACCAGGGTTGAGCCCATAGCCCATTTTGCAGGAAAAATGTTTAGAGAGCATAGCTCTAAATTGTCCCCATGATTTTATTATTATTATTATTATTATTATTATTATTAAATACCAAAGACTGATCATTTTCTTCTAGGTGTTGAAAAATCCTATTCTTTTCCCTGAAAGTAGAAGAGTCATTAATGAGTCAGAGAGAACAATAGAGAATCCCTTGTCTTTCCTATGGGAGGGGCTGCTCTGAACTAGCCTGGGGCAAACTATTTGGCTAACGTGGCTCTTTAAGGCTGGAGAATTCAAGTAATTGGGAGATGGGGGACTTGCTCCAGTGTTGTGCACCACCGTGCCCCTCCACTACACCATAGCATTGTGGCTGGATCACCTGCAAAGCTATGGTGTTGCCAGGGCAACCCCCAGGTGAGAGCAGGGTTGCAGTTCCGGGGCTGCGCTGCCCACTCTGCTGGCGGTGCTCTGGGATGTTCTGGAGCACCACTAGCAGGGAAGTCACAGTACAGCGACAGTCTGCTCAGCCTGCACATCTGGCGGGCTGCCATTAAATAGATGGCCTGAATGGGGAGTTGGGAGGTGGGACAGAAGTGGCACAGCTGTCTGTGTGAAGACACCCATTGTACCACTGATGACTTGAAAATTGTTCTCCCTCTCACCTCCCTTTCTAATCTGGGACTTAACAGGAGTTTCCCCAGACAGGTAACAAAAGAGGTATGAAATCCAGGTGGTTCTGGGAAATTCATTACACTTGATAGGTATGTTTACTGTCCTGAACTAGTACATCATGTGGAACTCTGATCCATCTGAGAGTGTGAGCTATTGGAGCTATTGCAAAATCACACCCTCATTGTCTGTCTTGGGGTATTTTCGTACCCCGGGTGCACATCTCTTGCAAAAATTTGCAAGTGAGTAGCTCTCCAACTTTGCCCTTTTAGGACTTTGTCACCTGCACACAGGTATACAATATCTCCAAAAGAAAAGCTGGTTACTTTAATTGTTTATGTTGTGTGAGCAAAAAAGCCCTGGGGTAGAAAATAACAGATGGTACCTTTCTTCCAGGGACCTCAAAGAACTTTATGTTCACATTAACTAAACCTCAGAAATTAGCTGAGTACTATTCTTCTCTATTGCACAGAGGTAGCATTTAGGGGTGTGCATGTCATTTTCATTATAATAATGAAAATGACAACCGATAACAATGATAAAGAAAACAATGTTGTTATCGTTGTCATTATTATTAGTGTTGTGGCAGTTGGGTTTTGGAGGGAAAATGTGGAGAGCGGAGGAGGAAGCAGACATCTTGGAGCCCTAAACAGGGTTGAACTTTTGAACTGTGCCTGTGTTGGGAGGGGCGAGCAGCTCAGCAGTATCTGATGGATGTATCGCTGGCCAATGAGCAGCGCAAGCAGGCCCCAGCAGTCTCTTGGCACTCTGTAATTGCTCAATTCCTGCTGCCTCCCACAACCAATCAGAGGGGCTCTGGGGGAGGGCACTGCAACCCTTTATAATGGGAGGGCCAGGCTTTTTCTCTGTGAGAGCTCTGCTTGTCCGGTTGCATTTTCAGAACTGTGGTGCTTGCACACAAAAAAATCCTCTCTAGTCCTTATTGTATTACCAATAACTTTCCTTCCTCATACCCTACCTTCTCCCTTTCCATGCCCTTCTCCCCCATGTACATTATATATAGATAGGTAGTATAGATTAGATATAAATATATAATATATACATATAGATTAGATTAGAATAATTATATAGATAATTGATTAGATAATAGATAGTTTTCCTTTTCCCTTCCCCTGTCTCCCTTAGATTTAGGTATTAGTTGTGTACATATTGAGAGAGATTAGATATTATATAGGTATTTACGCTAGTCTGTTTTATTATATATTTTAGGATTATAGGATAGGCATATTTTATAAATATTTGCACACGGGAATCAATACAGATACTGATACCAAAACTAAAATCTTTGTTTGAAATGATACCAATACTGATAACAACAACGAAAACAAAAACAGTAGTTAATAACAATAATGAGAATGACATTTTTAAATAACGGAAATGACATGGGGGCCAGGTGCATAACCCTAGTAGCATCAGAAGTCTACTCCAATGTGTTTTACTATGGGGAAGATTTATACCCTGACCTGAGGTAGAAATCTACTCTGTAGCAGGGAACAGTCCTGCATGGCTGCTGCTCCTTTAAGAAGGGGGCTATGTGGGCCAGACAGAGGGCTGAGCAAGCACAGGGGCGTGGCAGAGCCAGCCCCATAGCTGGGAATCAGCCTGTGAAGGAAACAGGCTGAGAGACCCTGGGACATATTGGGCAGGACACTGGCCCTTTAAGGCTGAGAAGAGGAAGCCTGGCCCATGCCCATTCTGCCTGGATATAAGGAGAGGCAAGGCAGAGAGGAGGGAGTCCACAGACAGCATTTTTACACACACCTTAAAGTTCTGGATTTTTCAATCTTCTGCGTTTACAAGTCCACAAGTAAGTTCCGGATGCATTTTTCACACACGCATTGCCCTGAGGCAGTTCCTAGAGGCATNCAGCTGTAGACGTGACAGGCTGCCATGGAAACCAAGTGACCACAGCTGCCTGGAGCAAAGCAGTTTATCAGGAGAACTTTTTACACACAAAAGTTCTGGGAGAAGTTCTACGCAGAAGTTCAAAGAGCCAGATGTTTAAGATCTGGGTGAGTGATTTAGACACACAGAAAGTTCAGGATGTAACAGCAAACATGCAGGAGAAATGTGTGTGTAAAAACACCCAGAGAGGCAGAGAGGATGGGACCTATCTCCCTGAAGAAGCCTGAAGCTGATCCTTCCCACTCTATGCTCTCCAAGGTGCTGAAGGCTGGAAAACCAGGGTGGACCCAGGCAAGTGGAAGAGGCTGTGCTCAGGAGGGAGCCTCATGCCTGGGGAAGACTTGGCCAGAGCCTCTGGCTTTGAGGCCTGGCTAGATGGACAAGGGGGGTTGATATTGTGGTGCTCTTGTGCCTGAGCGAGCAGGGTGGAGGCAGACGAGCCGGCAGCCCCAGGAATTGTGGACACTGTGGACTGTATGGCGTCAAATGAAGACTGTTGATTTGGTACCCTCTGGACTGATACAGTGTTGGGTCCTACAGATGGTACCCCTTTCCTAAGAAGGGGATTCAGCCAAGGCCAGGGCTGAATAGGCATGGCAGCAGGGTAATGCTAATTCCCCAGAGACACCCCCCCCCCCGTGTGGCCCTGGGAAGACCCCCTGCTACATACTCCATCACATTTCATGTTATTGCACACTCAAGCAATGTAAGTGCCAAAGGACTGGGGTAGAAATCTGTCCCAAACCCCATGTAATGTAAAAAAAATTCAACACAGAAGTTGACGGTTAACTCCTGATATAGAGAACTGAATCGCCTCTCTCCCTCTGAGAAATGCAACATTTGAGTGACAAATGGAATACACATCTATGATCAAATCCACCAACTGATTCTGAGTTATCCATAGGGTAGACTGACTGCATTTTCACAACAGGTTAAAGTTTTATCATCAGACTAACAGATTATTGGACTGTCACATCACACCTCCTCCAATGAAGCCTATTAATAATCTAATCTGCATACGAGACATCTGGCTAACAAATCTCAAACATACTAGGTGTCATTTCCCCAGCCATGTTTTTCCTCTTTTGTTTTTCTATACAAGATTTTTCTCTGTTTTTACATAGGTATTAGTTTTGTCCTCTATTGTTCTTGGCCAAGCAAGAAAAAGATTTTTACCATTCTGAGACTCTATATGCCGAACTTCATCTTGGAAGGGATTCTTATGTCAAATTATTTTCAAAGTAATACTAGAGTATAACAATATTTCTGGTTAAGGAATGCCGAGCAAGGCTCTGATTCGCCAAGTACTACACCAATGCAAGTCTCGTTTTTATTACAGTGGGGCCTAATGCACTACAGTGCTTTTGAGCTTCAGAGCCTAAAGGGAAAAAAAACCTTATTACAATAATAGATGGCATTTTTCTTCCAGGGACCTCAAAGTACTTTATGTACACATTAACTAAGCCTCAAAAGCTAGCTGAGTACCATTCTTCTCTATTGCATAGAGGTAGCATTTGGCACAGAGAAGCTAAACAAATCACATAATAAAAATATACAGAGAATGACCTTCTAACTTCTAAATAACAATTTATTCCCACAAGAACCAGTGTAGTCTAGTGGAGTCCTGGGTACCAATTTCACCTTAACCATGAATTCACTGGGTGGCCACCATCTCTCAGCCTCAGTTCTCCATTGGTAAAATAGGAATAACAACGATTTACTTCAGATGGTCATTGTGAGGATGAACTAGATAAGGGTTGCAAAGCTGCAACTGCTATACACCGCCAAGAGCATAGGCTGCAGTATGTTTTCTGGTTGGGACTGCTGTGGGTGGGCTGGCTGGTTGACTACATTGTGTCCAGCTGCCTCTTCCATGCTAGGCCGATACTGATGGGAATAGCTGTGGACCACAGGATGTTAACACATTGGCCAAGAGCATGCCAGGCCCCAGGTGGTGCCCCCACCCCCCAGGTGTCCCCACACAGCTGCAATCCATGTGGAAAAGCATGGGGAGCACAACAAACAGCCAGCCCCCTGCCCACAGTATATGTGCTTGTGGCAGCTGCTAAAGAGGGTGCTAGCACACTTGGGAACAGCGCAATTGGTTCCTCCCCCTCTCTGCCCCCTGGCTGTCAGCTGAAAGGGTTAAGCTATCACTGGCTCTGATGGAAAGGGGGGTCATGGCCAGGGAAGGTTTCTTCCTTAGCTGTGACCCTACTTTTCCATTGGAGCCAGCTGTCAGGCGGTGGGAGAGCACATGCCCTCTTCTGTCCCCTCAACACCTGCTCGTGTGTCTTGTGCCGGCCCCACAGTAGGGAAAGTCGAATTGCCTGCCACAGGGTGGCAGAGGGATTGAACCTCTTGCTGCACCCTTTGGGTACTTTCAGACGTTACGGGCGGCCGGTTCACCACAGCGAACCACCAGGGGGGGCGAACAGCGCAACCACGCCCGGGGGTTGGAAAACGACCCAAACAGACGTGCCGGGAACGGGACCACGGGCCGGAACCGGGCCGCACCATCGCGGCCCGTGGCAGCACAACAGACGTGCAGCCGAACCCCCGGCGGGCGCTAAACCCCCACAAGGCACCGGGCAGGGGCGGGACACAGACATGGCCGACTGAGGGCAAACGAAGCCACAAGGCACACAAGGGAACGCCCACACAAGGGAAACGGGAAGGGAGGGGGGAAGAGCGAGAACAGGCTGACAGCCGGCTCACACAGCGGTCCCGCAGCGGGGCACAATGCACGGCCACACGCCCGGGCACACACACACACACACACACACACACACACACACCAGGGAAAGGCCGGGAAGGGGGGAAGGGGCGCCCGGAACACCCCACCCGGAACACCGGCAGGGAGGGGGGGGCACCACCACGGGGCAAGGCACAGACAGCAGCAACCCCCACCCCCACACCACCCCAGTCCAGTCCAGTCCAAGGAGGTGCCCCCACAGGAACAGAGGCAGTCTCGGGGGGGGGGGGCGGACCCCCGGAGCAAGGCACGTTGGGGGCCCCCAAAGCACAGCGAGGCCGGCGGAGGGGCGCCAGGAGGAGGAGGAAGGGGGCCCCACAGTCAAAGGCTGGCACAGGCAGGGCAGCCGGGTCCAGCGGTGCTCCTCCGCAGCACCAGCGACGCTCAGGCAGCACCCACGGAGTCACGGGGATGGAGGGGGCCCAGGACCACGGCCAGGGGCAGCAGCAAGCAGCGAGGCGGGCGGGAGCTCACCGAGGTGGGGTCCGCAGGTCGGGAGCGGCCAGCGGGGACCAGGCCCCCCCCCGGGCCGGGGCGGGAGCCCACACGGGGGCACCACGCGGGGGGGGGCAGGCCAGCGACGCGGGGCTCACGGGCCGCTGCCGGGGGCCCCGCTGGCCCCAGGGCCCGGGTGGCCCGCCCGGTGGACCAGGTGGGGCCAGTGCAGCATGCCCCGGCGGTACCCCTGCAAGGACATGTAGTGGGCGATCAGGTAGTAGGCCTCGAAGGGATCGGGCATGGTGAGGGCCAGCTGCACATCCACACGCGCCCACACCGCCAACAGGGATGACATCTCCACCGCGGAGGGCTCCGGCACACAGCAGGCAGCAGAAGGGGGCCACGGAAGATGCCCCAGCTCCAGAAGCCGCTGGAACGCCGCCCCACGGGTGCGCTGGTACCCACGGGCCCCGTGAACACAGGAGAAGTAGCTCACGGCCAAGGCAGGGCCACCCTCGGCCAGGCACTCCGAGTAGGCGCCCAGACCACACACCACCAGCGCTGACACGGTCTCCGAGGCGCTCCAGGGCACATGGGCGCACAGCACCTCCGGGATGCGCCCCTCGGGGAAACGAGCCAGCCCCAGGGCCTCCGCATGCAGCCGGCAATCACGGGCGCTCACCACATGGCCAAAGTAACGGAGCCCGGAGCTCAGGCTCTCGTAGGCACCTGCACGGCTCCCCGGCCCGGCCAGGAGCAGCTGCACGGCAGGGGTGTGCCACAGGTCGCACAGAGACATGGTCTCGCGGAAGGCCCAGATATGGGGGGCCCCTTGGGGGCCGGACAGCGGGAGCCCCATGGATGGGCAGCCAGCCATGGTCCAGCACAACAGGGAATGGGACACGGAGCCCGGAGGGCACACAGACTGCCCAGGGCCGGGAGAGGCTCGGCCCGGCCCCCGGGACAGGGAACACGGGCCCGCACCGCAACATTGTAGCACAACAGAGCGAGGCGTGGGGTGCGGGCCCGGCACAGCTGCAGAGAACAACAGCGAGCTCTCTGTCTGCCTAATCGCACCTTCAAGGCCATCCCGCTACAAACAGCGAGGGGAGGGGGCCCGGGGTGCTGGGGGCGGGAGCAGCCGGAACGCACCGGCACAGGGCGCGCGCAGGCCCGCGAGGCCGACCCCCGGGCGGAGCCACCAGCACCGGGCCGCCATAAGCGCTCCCAGCCCCCACCGGGGCCCCAGCACCATGGAGCGCGATAGGGCAGGTGGGAACTGGATGTTCCTCGCGCTCGCGGCTGAGTGGCACCGTGACCACACTGAGCAGCTGTGCCTCCTGACCGAGAGGGTGCACCTGGCCGTCCGCCTGCGCTATGTCCTGGCCCTGCGGGCTGGCGTGCGCCTCCGGGGCCAGCAGGCCCGCAGGAGAGTCCGTGCCCGGCTCAGGGCTCGGCGCCGGGCCTGGGGGGCGTGGCTGGCCGCCTGCCGGAGCCTCACCCGGCCCGCTGCGCTCCGAGGGGCCGCGAGGCGGTTCCGCTGGGCAACGCAGACCCTCCGCCGGGCAGCGCTGCTGGCTATGCCCATAGCGCGGAGCCTATGGGTCACGGAGCGGCCCCAGGCCTGGTGGGAGCGGGCCCAGGCCCACTGGGGGGAGGCCGAGTGGGGGTCCCACTTCCGGATGGGCAAGGCCACCCTGCTGCGCCTAGCGGAGCTCCTCACGCCCTGGCTGGAGCGGCAGCACACCTCCATGCGGGAGCCCATCCCCATGGTCCAGCGGGTGGCCATAGGGGTCTGGGCCCTCGCAACGCCCGACTCCTGCCGCTCCGTGTCCCAGCACTTCGGGGTGGGGCTCAGCACGGTCGCCTGCATCGTGCGGGATGTGTGCGAGGCTGTGGAGGGCGTGCTCCTCGACAGGACCATCCAGCTCCTGGACCAGGGCGCTGTGATGGCTGGCTTCGCGGCCGGGGGCTTCCCGAACTGCATCGGAGCCGTGGACGGCACACACATCGAGATCCTGCGCCCGGCCGCGGGGGAGGCCCTGGAGTATGTGAACCGGCACGGATACTACTCCCTGCACCTGCAGGGGGTGGTGGACCACCGGGCCCGCTTCATAGACATCTACACGGGCAACTCCGGCCGGAGTCACGACGCCAGGATCATGACCATCTCCCCCTTCTATGCCCGCATGTACCGGGGGGACTTCGCGGACATGGGCATGAGGTGGATCGAGGGTGTTCCCATGCCCCCCTGCATCCTGGGGGACCCCGCCTACCCCCTGACCCGCTGGCTGATGAAGGTCTACCCTGTCCCGAGCACCCCTGCGGAGCAGGTATACAATACCCGCCTGTGTGCGAGCCGGACCGTGGTGGAGCGTGCCTTCGGGGCCCTGAAGCAGCGCTGGAGGAGTATAGCTGGCCGCCTGGACTTCACCGTCCCCACCTCCGCCCTGGTGATCGGTGCCTGCTGCGTTCTGCACAATGTGTGCGAGACCGAGGGGGCGGCCCTGGAGTACCCCGAGCCCCACCGGCCCCCCGGTCCTGTTCCCCTGTACGTGAACGCAGGGAACCCCCGGGAGTACCGGTATGCCAAAAGGATCCGGAACGCCCTTGCAACCCACATCGCCCGGGGGGGCCCGCTGTGAGGGCCTTCCCGCCCCTGGGGGCCCCACCCCCCGTTCCGTGCCCATGCCCCTGTACACGCGGTCCCACAGCCCTGTCCCCCCCACAAACGGGCCGGGGACAACTGTCTCTTTACAACACTTTATTGCCCACACAGTTCACACAATCACCCTGTGCCCCCTCCCCACCCCCGTGCCCGTGACCCCGTCCACCACCCGCCCTCATGTGGCCCTCCCCCTCCCCCCCCTTCCCACCATCCCCCCGCGTTTCCTGGGCCGACCCCTCGTGCGGCCGCTTGGGCCCACCGAGCTCTGGGAGCTCCCCTCCCCCCCACTGTCCGTGTCCCCTGCCGTGTCCTGGGCCGGTCCCGGCCCCGGCAGGGGGCCGGGCGGCGGATGGGCAGCTGTGCCCGGTGCCCCGGTCGCGCCCCGGGGGGGCTGGACCCTCCGGAGGCCCGGGGGCACTGGGAGGCGCATGCGAGGGCCCTGGGGCCGGGGGGGCGCCAGGGGCGGCAGGGCTGGGCCCGGGGGCGCCGAGGGGCCCGGCATGGGGACCTGGGCGGGCAGGGCGCCCGGAGGTGCGCCGGCCATCACGTAGGCACACATGGTGCCCGCATGCAGGAGCAGGGAGGTCCCAATGTCGTGGGACCTGTCCATCTTTGCACTGTGCTCCCGCACCATGCCCTGTATGTCCTGCCGGAGGCCCCTGAGCAGCCCCTGCTGCCGCTGGTGCTCCCGGCGCTCCCGCCTCCGCTCCAGGCGCACCTCCGCCTCCAGCCGGCGGTCTGTCTCCAGGGCCTTCTCCATGGACCGCTCTATGGCCGCCTCCATGCGGTCCACGGAGGCGATCATGCGCTCCCCCTGTTCCTCCGCCCTGCGGACGATGTCCTCCGCTTGCTCCTCCCTGCGCCTGCGGACCCGCGCCCGGTACTCCCGCATCCGCTGGGCTGGGGCTGCGGCCGGCGGAGGCGCCGCGCGCGGGGGCTGCCCTGTGGAAATGGGCGGGTGGGTCAGTGCAGGGCCCTGTCCCCTAGCGGGGTCGGGTCCCGGGGCCCCCTGCCCCCCCTCCCCCACTGAGGCCGGAGGCCCCCCTGGGCTGGCGCCCGGGGGGCCCTCCCGCCATCCCAGCCCTCCCGCCTTACCTGGGTCCGGCACCTGCTCTCCTGTGCCCTCCGCGGGGGCCTGCACCGTCTCGCTGGCCCGGTCCTGGGGCTCCCCATGTCCTGCGGGCGGGAGAGGGGGGAGCGGGTGAAGGGGGCTGGTTGTGGCCCCTGCAGCAGGGCCCCCACCCCCGCCCCTGCCACCGGCCCCCTGGTCGTGCCCCCCCCTGCCCTGGGGGCCCGCTTACCCTCTATGTCCGTCTCCGAGCCTTCGGAGCCCGGCGCCTCACCCTGGGAGTGCTCCCCCTGGGACCACTGGCTGAGGGTGGTGAAGGTGCCGACCTCCGACTCCGCCTGGCCGGCCCGGCGTTGGGATGTCTCCGGGCTGCTGCTGGGGGGGGGCCTTGGGGCTTCTGCGGGTCCCGGGTGGTCCTCCTGGGGGTGGGGGTCCCCTGAGCTCGTGTCTACCGGGCGGGCGGCGAGGGGAGGGGGTACCTCGGCCCGCTCCCTGCCCTGGACCACAGCGCTGCCCACCAGGCGTGGGGCAACGATGGAGCCCTTCATGTGAAGGATGCGGTCCAGGGCATCGTAGTAGGGGGCGGTGCGGGCCCCGTGGCCGGAGCGGCTGTTATTGTCCTTGAGGGCCTTGTACCCCCTCTTGAGCTCCTTGGCCTTCGAGCGACACTGGTTGACAGTGCGCTCGTGCCCCGCCGCCTCCATGTCGCGCACGATGTCCCGGTAGACATGCTCGTTGCGCTGGTTTATTGCGAGCTCCACCTGGTACTCGAGGGTCCCCCAGATCCGTATGAAGTCCCGGGTCTCCTGGAGGCCCCACTGTCCCCCTCTGTGATAGGCCTTCCTCCGGCTGGGCCCCTGCTGTTCCTCCTCCCGGTGCAGCTCATGCTGCACCTGCCTCTGCTCCTCCTCCACCTCCTCCTGGGGGTGCGCCTCCGGGGGCCGGGGGCCGGGCTCCTCCTGGGGCTCGTCCGCCCGGGCCGACTTTCGTGTCTGGGGGGGGGAAGGGGGGTGGTTGGTTGCTGGGTGAGGGTGTGGGCCCTCTCGGGGGCCCCCTGCCCCCCTGCCCTCCGCCCGGGGTCCCCCTGCCCCCCTGCCTTCCGCCCGGGGTCCCCCCGGCCCCCTCCACAGGGGGTTCCCCTGTGCCCCCTGTTCCCCTCCCAGTGGGTGCCCTTACCCGTTTCCTGGGTGCCTCCTGTGGGCCTGTTCCGGCCGCTGTCCCCGGGGCGGCGCGACCCGGCTGCAGCTGTGGTTGGTGTTCCCGGGGCGCCTCCCTGGTCGGGTGCTCCCGTGTGCCCCCTTCCTGCACCTGTGCCCCCTCCGCCTGCATCGCTGGGCCTGGCTGCACGTCCTCCGCCTCCTGTCCCGCCGCTGTCGCTGTTCGTGCCTCCGCTCTCTTCCGCTTCCCTCCTCGCTCCATCCCGCCACGCTTGCTTGCTGCTGCTCTCGCTTTAAATCTCCCTCCGGTGTTTGTGTTGGTGCTGGTTGCCTGGCAGCGACGCTGCGTGCCTCGTCCCCGGCCGGGGCTCCATTTTTTTGGTTCCGCTGGGGGATTGGCGTCCAGACGTTACTTTTGCTTGGTTCCCTGTGGGGGTTGGTTTGACCACGCTTCCCGAGACCTTCCCCCGGCTAGCCCGGGAAGCGTGGTTCAAACTGACCCCATGTGGGTATTGAGCGTGATGAACATCTGGCGCACGCCGTTCAGACGTTCCGGGCCCTTTGGCCCCGCGGGGGGGTTGAGCGTGGTTCAGTGTGGTTCAGCGTGATCTCGTAACGTCTGAAATCACCCTTTGTCAGGGACCCAGGTCAGATCCATAGGAAGTGTTGGGTAACCAGGAACCAGAAGAGCAGAATCAAATTATGCGCTGTGGAGTGAGCTGAAGTCCAGGAACTGTGCTGGGTTAGGAACCAGAAAAGAAATATGTTAGGAGCCAATAGGTCAACCCACAGTCACGGTCATCAGGCTGTTAGGACCCAGGTCTTGAACCCTCACCCCTAGAGGGTTTTTGGCGCAGTGGCTGTGCCTGCTGTGCCACTGCTTTGCCTTGCCTCAGACCAAGTCACTCTCTCAAAGAAGTCTCCCTGCCTGGTCTCTAGCCTCATCACTTCTGTCTTTCTCTGGCTCCTGCCACACCTCCCAGATTCCTGGCTGGTTGCCAGCCAGCATTGCTGGTAGCACCTGTTAGCTGCAGGGGTCCGTGGCGACTGCACCCCCCCCCGTCGGCCCGGCTAGAGCAATCCTCGGGTCAGCGGGTTCCTGCTGGGCATGCCTCGCCGATGTGGCCAGTGATCCCGCCCCCGGCAGGAATGTCAGACCTGGGGTCAGAGTCTCGGGGCCCAGCCATTCCCCCTACCTGGTTGCAGCATGCAGGGGATCCCCCGCCCCTGTTGCATCACTTTGAGCACCTGCGGGCATGCATGGGGCGGGACTTGGGAAATAAAGCCCAGTGCCACTTGCAGAGCGGTGCCGGTGATTCAGAGACTGGCCCCCCTGTGACTTGAACCCTGTTACATGAGAGTTCAATGACAAAGATAGAGAGAGAGTGCCTGCCTTCAGCCCCGTGTGTTTGGACCCCTGGGACCACCTTCCTTGCAGTGACTGGTGAGTGTGCGAGAGAGTGTGTGTTTGGAGGGTAGGATTTCTCATCACCCCTTTCTTCCCTTGGGCTTATTCCCCAAGCGTGAGTGTTCCCTGCCCCCTCTCCTTACTTGGTGTTTCCCCCCCTGGTCACTACCCCACACTTCTGCCCTTGTTCCCCCATGCCCCCGAGCGAGTGTATTGTGTGGGTACCCCTTGGGGTGGACCTTGACTTCCCTGTGTCTTGAGCACCCTATGATGATAACAGCCTGTTCTCTCCTCAAGAGGTAAAGGCCACCACTCTATCCTGACGGGCATTGGAGCCTCCTCACTACCCCCGAGACCAGGACGCACCTCGGTAGCGAGTGGTTCCCAACGAGCGAGTGTTCCCCCCCCTCCCAGTGAAAGAAATCACCAGCACCCCCTTGGCCCAGGTACGGGCTTCTGTAATTACGGATGTGGCCAAAGAAATCGGGCAATTGGTCCAGACAGTTCAGTCCCTAGCCGTGGAAATTAAGGATATTCGGGGCAGAGCAGGGGAGTATCGCCACAGCTGTGACTCAGCTGCAGGTGCTGGCAGTTCTGCCAATGCCTTTCCTGGTGCCGGCTGCAGTCGCTGCACCCCCCCTCCACCAATGGCGCCTGCACCCATTTTGGGTCCCCGAGAACCCAAGGGGCCTAAGATTGAGAAGTTTACAGGGAACAGGCATGCATTTCAAAGTTTTTTGGCCCTGTGTCACCTCACCTTTACCGTGCAGCCCACAACGTATGCTGGCGATGCTATCAGGGTAGTCTTTATTATTGGGAACTTGGGAGGTACGGCCCTTGAATGGGTGACCACATTGTTAATGGGAAATAGCACCCCGTTAACAGATTATGATGGGTTCCTGAAAGAAGTTGCAAATTTATTTGACTACCCCCATCGGGTACGGGATGCAGAGACCTTAATCATGAACCTTAAACAGTCTAGAGGAGGTATGCTGGACTATATCACGCAGTTCCAGCAGCTAGCACTGGAGCTGCGCTGGCCTAACAAGGTACTGCAGATACTATTTCGGATGGGTTTGGGGGAGGAAATGAAGGATCAGTTGTCCCTGGTAGCCCTTCCTGACACTTGGGACGCATTGGCCAACCTCACCCTCCAAATAGAGGATAGGTTGACCGAACGCAAGCGCAAATGCCAGCAGGAGGTACGCCCCTCCTTGCCCAAGCCTCTCTTGTCCCCGAGTGCCCCCAGATTGCCTGAGCCAGAACCCATGCAATTGGGGGCTTCCCACACCCCGATAACTAGGGAAGAGTGGGAAAGGCATAGGGCTTCCCGTTCTTGCTTCTATTGCGGGGATTCGTCCCATTTTATTGGGGAATGTCCAGCCCTACCCCCACATCGACAGAGTCTGGGAAACGCAAGGGACCGTGACGGACCCGGGTCTCGGTCCTAATGCAACCTGATTTCGCCCCCCTACCATGCACAGGCCCCCACTTTTGGGTCCCAGTCACTCTGCAAGTATAGGAGCAGTTCTCCATGGTTTTCTGGGCCCTCATAGATTCAGGTGCCTGTGGGAATTTTATAGACTCCCACCTTGTTCACCTACAGAACATCCCTACCCAACCCAAGGCTAGCCCCGAGCCTATACATTCCATTGATGGCTTCCCATTGGTGTCTGGGCCCATTACCATCTGTACCTCCTGCCTGAGCTGCACGATAAGGAACCACCATGAGTACCTGGCCTTTGATGTTGTTTGCACCTCCACTTTTCATGTGGTCCTGGGTGCCCCATGGCTGCAACAACACGACCCCCAGATCATCTGGTCAACATGAGAAATATCCTTCCATTCTCCCTTTTGTGTCCACAATTGCCTGCGTCCCCTCCCATCAGCCAAAGATCGAGTTGGGATAACAAGCTGTTTGACCACCTCCAAGACGATGATTCCGACACCCTACCTAAATTTCCAAGATGTCTTTAGCAAGGAATGATCCACCCAGCTTACCCCCCCGCCCATCGAGCATATGTCTGCCCTATTGAGCTCATCCCGGGCAAGGAGCACCCTTTTGGGCGTATTTACGCCTTAGCCGGACCAGAACTTCAGGCCCTTCACCAATACTTGGATGAAAACCTTCAACAAGGATTTATTCGGTACTCCTGCTCATCTGCCAGAGCCCCCATCTTCTTTGTGGCTAAGATGGATGGGGGTTTGAGACCCTGTGTAGACTATTGAGGACTTAACAGCATCACAGTCAAGAACAGGTATCCGCTCCCACTGATCCCTGAGTTGCTGAACCGGCTACAAGGAGCATGATTTTTTTTGAAACTTGATTTATGTGGGGCCTATAACCTGTTGTGCATCCGGCAAGGTGATGAGTGGAAAACGGCCTTCCAGACAATATATGGCTTATTTGAGTACCTGGTGATGCCTTTCGGCCTAGCCAATGCTCCAGATGTGTTTCAGCATTTAATTAATGACATCTTCCATGATATCCTCGATCTCTATGTTATCGACTATTTGGACGACATCCTGATTTACTCCGAGACTGTGGAACAACACGTTCACCATGTGTGAGAAGTGCTTCAGCAACTCCGTGTTAATAAGCTGTACTGCAAATTAGGGGTGGGAAGTTTGGATCATCTGGTATTCAATACTGCCAGTATTTTGGTGTACCAGCAGTATTGGATTACTCCGGTATTTGGGGGTACCGGTACCAGATTCCCGTGCCGGATTTTTTTACATTGCAGCCATTGAAATGAATGGCCGCAATGTAAAAAAAGAAACAACCCCCCCAAACACTTTCCCTCCCCAGTCCAGGCTGTGCTGGTGGAAGGGGGGACACCCCCCACGCACCCTGCCCAGCCTGGATTAAAAATTATTTTTTTTCCCCCTGAAGTCCCTGCTAGTGCGGGCTCCAGGCCACCACCGGCGACCCAGAGCCTGCACCAGCAGGTAGGTATTGTGGTACTAGGGTGATCCCTGGGGTGGGGGGTGGTTTAACACACACTGCACCCCAGGGATCACCCTACCTCCTCACCCAGGGATCGCCTACCTTTGGCGCTCTGGACGGCGGCGGTGGTCTGGAGGCTTCAGCGCTGACTGTGACTGCCAGCTTCAGCACTTTCTAGGCCTTCCAGGAAACTTCCGGAAGTTCCCCGGAAGGCCTAGAAAACGCTGAACCTGGCAGCCACAGCCAGTGCTGAAGCCACCGGAGCGCCAAAGGTAGGTGATCCCTGGGTGGGGAGGTAGGGTGATCCCTGGGGTGGGTTGTGTGTGTTAAACCACCCCCCACCCCAGGGATCACCCTAGTACCTGCTGGTGCGGGCTCCGGGTCGCTGGCGGTGGCCCGGAGCCCGTACTAATAGGGATTTAGGATTCTTTTTAAAAAAAAAATCCAGGCTGGGCAGGGTGGGTGGGGGGTGCCCCGCTTTCCATCTGCACAGTCTGGGTGGGGGAGGTGGGAGGTATTTTTTTTCCCCCATTGATTTTAATGGGGACAGTTCCCCATTGAAATCAATGCAATAAATCCGGCACTGGTAATCCGGTAAAACTGGTAAAACAGGAGTCAAGATGGACCCACAGAAGGTCAAGGCCCTGCAGGACTTCCCCCCTGAAGGCTGTCAAACCACTTCAGCGCTTCCTTGGAAGCACCAACTATCATAGCAGTATATTCCGCAAACGCAGAGATTACTGCACCCTTAACTCTGTTACTGAAGAATTTATTTATTTATTTATTTGCTCACATTTATACCCCGCCCCTCCTGAAATAGCTCAGGGAGGCTTACAGTCTCAAAGGAATATAAAAATATAACTATACAATATTTTAAAATACTCTTAAAATAATAACCATTAAAACAGGACCCAGGAACAATAATAAATAACAGAATAAATAAAGGGTGGAGGGGGATAAAGAACCCCTAACCCACCCTCCCCAAAGGCCTGGGCGAACAGTCAGGTTTTGCAAATTCGCCGAAATGTTAAAAGGCTTGGGGCTAGGTGAGCTTCCTCTGGGAGGGAGTTCCAAAGGTGCGGCCCAGCCACCGAGAATTCCCTCTCCATTGTGGCCCCCTGCTTAACACAGGGGACCTCCAAGAAGGCACCCCCAGCAGACCGAATGGGGACCCAAACAACAATCAAGTTTCGAGTGCCTGAAGAAAGCCTTTATGTCAGCACCACTCCTCCAACATCCAGACTGCACAAAACCCTTTGTGGTAGAAGCGAATGACTCTGGGCGAGTCATTGGGGCAGTGTTATTACGGGTTACGCAGGACCCGAACATCCTGTTACTGTGTGCATATTACTGACACTAGCTAACTCCCGAGGAGCGAAACGATACTGTTTTAGACCGAGAGCTTCTTGCGATCAAGGTGGCCTTTGAAGTATGGTGGCATTATTTGGAGGGGGCTCAGCACCCCGTTATGGTCATAACCGATCACAAGAACCTGACCTTCCTGCAAACTGCGCATATTGCCAACGCACGACATGCTCTGTGGGCCTTGTTTTTTGCCCGTTTTGATTTTCGGATTCAATACCGCCCTGGAAAACTAAATGTATTGTCAGATGCCCTTTCGCGTTACCAGGAAGGACGCCTACCCTCAACCGAAGTAGCAAGCTAAATCTTAGAAAGAAAAAACTTTGCCGCTACCTATATATCTTTTAAAGATATCCAAAGAGCTACATCCTCAGAACGCCCCTCAACCCCTGACCCAGACTTGAAAATATTAGATGGAATGCAAGTAAGACAGGGACGAGTGGTGGTGCCTCCCTCCTGCCAATCGCAGATCTTATGGGCCCATCATGACACCCCTACCACAGGACATCCCAGAATGGAACTCACACAACAACTAATACAGTGCTCTTTCTGGTGGCCCACAATATACTGAGATGTACAGCGATATGTCGCCAGCTGTGCCACGTGCGCACATACCAAAACTCCGCATCGGCTCCCTGCTGGACTATTGCAAGTTACTCCCCCACCACAGGGACTGTGGCAATGCATAAGACTGGACTTTGTCGTGGAACTACCACTATCACGAGGATATACCACGGTCCTCATGGTGGACCACTTTACCAAATATGCGTACTTCATCGTCTGCAAAAAACTACCTTCAGCCAAGCGTACCGTGCTTTTGTTTATTTGCCATGTTCTTAAACTCCATGGGTGCCCGCTAGAAATCATTAGCGATCGAGCGACCCAATTTACCTCCCATTTTTTAGGGATGTGCGAACAGGACCAGGTTTGGATGTTTGGCTGTTCGGTGGTTCGGGTCGAAATTTGAGTTCAGATTCGGCATTCAGTTCAGTCAATCTTGGTTCAGTCTTTTGTTTTGTGAAAATGGGAACTGAAAATGACATTTGGTTTTTGAAATAAAGGGAAAAAACTGAAAAACATATTTCTAGCTATAACATTTTTGTTTCTTATTAATTTTTGATGAACGGTAGGGAGGTTGTACCCCCAATGGAGGGTGTCATGTATTTTCAGTTATAAGCCTAAATATTTTGGCTATCTGTGTTTAAATGTATTAACTTCGAGTTTTATATGTTAACTTTCTGTTTTAATGTAAGCTAATTGTGCTTTACATCATAGATTTTTAAAATCATCAAAATAGGGCCCCATAAAACCACATTCCAATAGAAGTTTTTTCTAAAGCTTCCCAAAGGAACTTTTGACTGTTGCCAAGGAAACCACCAAGCTCTCCCTCTGGTCTAAGCTAAAGTAATAAAGAGGCCCATTCCTATCCTGACTTCCTTTGATTTACTTAAGTTTTCTCAGATCACAGATGTCTGGAATGTTATCTTTAGGTGTCTAAATGACAGATAGCACTATTCAGAAGAATTTCCAGACTAAGAAGGAGGATTTGTTAGTTTATTCCAGCTAACAAATTAATCTAGACAATTAATGGTTGAGATAAAATATTGAAATAAGCTAACAGGTCTGGTTATTTTCTCTGTAATCTGACAATTATCTTTGATAAAAATACAAAAGATTCTCTTCATTTCAAAGCTTGAAGAAAGTCAAAACCTGATTGGTTTCTTTAAGAGAGCCAATTAGAATCCAGCGTATCTCTTTGCAGACTTACGCATATCTGATGTCAGAGTGACAGTCTAAAGAATAGAAACTCCCTTTGGAAGAAAACTTTATAAGGGGACACACAGAAATAATCTTTAGATTGAACATTCCAAATAACATTGGATTTCTTTCTCACTGGCAAAGGGAGGATCTGGATACATTGTATGTATGAACTCTTAATATCTTTGAGTTGTGCATATGTTAAGCTTTTACAAACTTTTTCTTAAGATAGAAATGTTTTAAGATCATGTAACTTTGATTGGCTATCATACCATTCAATGTAAGATACTGATACTTTCTATTTATATTTAAGTAAACGTTGCATATACTTTTATAATCCAAAAGTCTCATGTTCCCTTATTTATAAATTTATTGTCATTTACAATGCTCTCTTTGCTAGCTGAATAACAAAGTGAAGTGTAAACTCATATTATACAATTTGGGAAAAAGTGCAGCCCAATTTAGTTTGACTAGTTCAGCTAAACTACATAGCTCACTTTCCCTTTGTAATTTATGAGAAAAAATGCAAAACGTGACAAGGTTACTATGTATACCAAACTTAGGAATGATTAGACAAAGAGAACCAATTTCAGAAGCAATTGAATGTTGTGATTTTAGGAAAAGCTCCATACACATTCATGGCTACAACTTCTTTATCTTGCATCCAATGTTCATGAAACATGTGCATATTACATCCCTCCATATGCTTAATACTTTTGCCAATTTTCTGAAAGAGTGAATAAAGGGTCCCAAGGGTATAAGACATTAACCTGAAAATACATTTCCAGCTGTAACATTTTGATATTCCATTCTGTTTACAGGATATTTGGCAAGAATGTATCAAATACCTTTCCTGCCATTTCAGCAAATATACAGAAGATTTTGATAAAGGGACCAAATTACATAAGCAATTGATGTTGTCCCCATGAAGATCATTATTCAGATGAATATCAGCATATTCAGTGCCAGTCAGAGGCAGGCACCCTGCATGGCAGGAGGAGAGAGACTGTAGGAGGAAGGATGTGGAGCAACCCCAAAGACTGACAGACACATTCAATGGCCAAACACATTACTGCAAGCTTCTAGCTTTACAGGACCAATTGGTAGTGGCTTCGAGGTGGGCATAGGGGGCGGCCCTGAGGCGGGTATAAGCAACATAACTGGGACTTCTGAGATAGCATTCCAGCAGTCAGGAGACATAGTTTAAACACATCCAGGCTGGCCAATTATCACAATCACATCCTGCAGCACTGAGACACATGACAAAGAGAATCTCTATTGACTCTTTCCTAAACAGATGCTTCTGACTTCCCAGAAACAAGTGGGGGAGATATGTTGGGATGGTACCAACACAGAATGAGGATATTTAGTTGACATTTCTGTTGGCCAATTTGCATCACAAACCGTTCTTATACCACAGCGACATCAGAGAATCCCAGGCATTTCTGTTGGCCAATTCTCTATATATGTTTTACAGGCATATAAAATTGGGACCTTTTATAAAATCTTTCCGATATTTGGCAGAGATGATTACAAAAGTGTAATATATAGCCCTGTCAAATTTCATGTACACTGGTTGGACTACAAAGATGTTATAGTCAGACATACATTTATATGATAATTGCTTATACCACCAAGACCCTTTTTTCAATTCTTCTGAAATTTGGCAAAGGTAGTAAATATAGGAAGGGATATAAATTAAACAAGTTTCACCTACATTAGATGTGAGACAAAGAAGTTACAGCTAAGAATGTATATGTAGAATATTGCAAAATACAATAATTCAACTGCTTCTAAGATTGGATGCCTTTATCCAATCATTTTGAAATTTGGTACACATAATTATTTCTATTGGAGGTATAGGCACGCCAATTTGCAGCCACATAGCATAAAGAACAAAAAAGGTACAGCCAATAATGTGTTTTCCATTGAAAGCAATGGAAATTCAATTCCGAACTCACCAAACGCATCTGAACCATGTTCAAATTCGAGTTTGGTTTGCACGTTCAGTTCAGTCAACCAAAATATTTGAGTTTGGTCCGAACTCTGAACTTCTGAACCGTGTTCGCCCATCCCTACCGTTTTTGGAAAGCCTTGTTTCACGCCCTTCGAGCAACCCTGAAACCTACCATAGCCTACCACCCCCAAGCTAACAGGCAAGTCTAGAGGGTGAACCAAAACATGGAGCAATATTTACGCTGCTATATTTGCTACTTGCAGGATGACTGGTACATCTGGCTCCCTTTATCAGAATTCGTGTATAATAACGTCCCAAATGCCTCCCTTGGTACATCCCCCTTTTTTGTCTCTTATGGCTTCCATCCCAATCCAGGAACTGTGGAAACCATCCCCACAATGGTTCCAGCCACAGGAGCCCTAGCCCACCAGAATCATGAAGCTCAAACAATAGCGCGGCGTGTACTCCTACAGGCAAGACAGAGCTACAAGATACAGGCTGACAAAAATTAGCAGGAAGCCCCCATCTTTAAACCTGGTGACCTAGTATGGGTAAGCCATTGACATTATCCCTCCACATGTCCCTCCCCTGAACTCGATGTGAAATACTTGGGCCCTTACCCTGTGCTTTGGCAAGTCAACGATGTAACCTATAAGGTACAGTTGCCCCCTCATGTGTGGATTCACCCTACTTTTCATGTTTCCCTTCTCAAAAGGGTTGAAGCGGGATGCTCCCCTCAACCTGCCCCAGATACCGACTCCATAAATAATATGGCCGCCGGGCTGGACTTTTACGTTCATGCTATCCTAGATTCCCACATCCTCTGAGGGCGCCTGCATTATCTGGTGTACTGGGAGGGCTATGGCCCGGCAGATTGCTCCTGAGAGCCTGCGTCGCATGTATCGGCCCCTCAGCTTGTTCGTATGTTCCACTTGCGCTACCCCTCTCACCCTGGACCCCACTTGTGGGGTGTCCTGTGGCCTCTAGGGGTGTGTGTGTGTTAGCTCGGGAATCCGCGGTGGCAGTGCCCTGCCTGTCGGCCCAGTTAGAACAATCCTTGGGTCGGCGGGTTCCTGCTGGGCATGCCTCTCTGACGTGGCCAGTGGTCCCACCCCCAGCAGCAATGTCAGACCTGGGGCCGGAGTTCTGGGGCCCAGCCACGCCCCCTGCCCAGATGCAGCACGCAGGGAATTCCCCCACCCCTGTTCCGATGCTCTGAGCACCTGCGGGCGTGAACAGGGGCGGGGCTTGGGAAATAAAGCCCAGCACCGCTTGCAGAGCAGTGCTGGTGATTCAGAGACTGGCCCCCCTGTGACTTGAACCCCATTATGTGTGAGTTGAATGAGAAAGAGAGAGAGAGAGTGCCTGCCTTCAGCCCCATGTGTTTGGACCCCTGGGACTGTCTTCCTTGGAGTGATTGGTGAGTGTGCGAGAGAGTGTGTGTTTGGAGGGTAGGATTCCTCATCACCCCCTTCTTCCCTTGCGCTTATTCCGCCAGCGTGAGTGTTCCCTGCCCCCTCTCCTTACTTGGTATTTCCCCCCCTGGTCACTACCCCACACTTCTGCCCTTTCCCCCTATGCCCCTGAGCGAGTGTATTGTGTGGGTACCCCTTGGGGCGAACCTTGGCTTCCCTGTGTCTCGAGCACCCTATGATGATAGCGGCCTGTTCTCTCCTCAACAGGTAAAGGCCACTACTCTATCCTGACAGGCATTGGAGCCTCCTCAGTACCCCCCGAGACCAGGACGCATCTTGGTAGCGAGTGGTTCCCAACGAGCGAGTGTTTCCCCTCCCCGCCCCGGTGACAGCACCAGGAAACTGGGTGGAACTTCATCCTGTCTTGTTCTCAGCCTGGCTTCTATCTTGCTCCCCAAATTCTTGCCCTGAACTTGCACCCCAAAACCCAACATCTTTCCATGACTTGGATGCCCCTCACTCTATGTCCCTTACAGAGATCATTTGAGGACGCTAATCCAGCAATATGTGTTAGGGAAGAGGACATAACGTCAGCAATTAGTTCTCTTAAGAGTAGTAAGGCACCAGGACATGACTATATACCTGCAGAAGCCTTACATACCAGTGTGGCTTGGTGGGTTCCCCTCTTAGGTAGCTACTTTACGCAGATTATCAAGGCTAGGAAGATTCCTAGATCCTGGGGCCTAAGTATTCTAGTCCCGATGTTTAAAAAGGGCTGCCCGAAAGACCCGGCCTATTATATGTCTATAAACCTTCTTCCAGTAATAGGAAAGGTGTTTAGTAAGATTTTATTAGGGTACTTAGAAAGATGGGTTTATGGGCAGAATTTAGTACCAGAGGAGCAAGGAGGATTCCAGAAGAACAGGTCTACATTGGAAAATTGTGTTTTTATCTCACATATTATTGCCAAATATAGTAAGATTAGGGCTCGGAAACTTTTCCTGGCCTTTTTTGACCTGTGAAAAGCTTTTGACTCAGTCTCGAGGGGGAAACTGTGGTCCAAGTTACTCAAGCTAGGTATTGATAGGGAGCTTCTGGCATTGTTGATACAGATCCATACAGGAAACACTACAAGAATCAAATTAAGCCCTCATGGGAAATTTTCTACACCCATCCCAGTTAAGAGGGGGTTAGGCAGGGCTGTGTGCTTGCGCCCCTACTCTTTAACATTTTTTTTGAGTGATATTAAACCTGCTCTACAATGTGATGAAGGTCACCTGCCAAAAGTTGGAGAACAGACTGTGTCGTCATTAATGTATGCCGACAACATAGTGATAATTTCCCAGACAAAGAAAGGCATGAAAAATCAGCTTCAGAAGCTGATGGCATACTGTATTGCAAACGATCTCAAAATAAATTTTGCCAAATCTCAAATAATGGCCTTGTGGGGGAGGGTGTGTAAATATCTGTGGAAAATTGAAAGGAGCGAATTCTTTCAAACAGACTCCTATGTGTACCTGGGTGTCACCCTTTGTAGAAATGGGCTTTGGACGAGGCATATAAAACAAATTGCGCTGAAAGCGTCAGTAGAGGCCAAAGGATTATGAAATTAACAACTAGATCTATGTCAGCAAGACTCTCTACTGTCCTAAATGTATATAAAAGTAAGGTCCAATCTAAATTAATGTATGGTTTGGCAGTAAATACCTATAGGAAATTTTGATGATCTAGAAGTGGTGCAAAATAAATTCCTCAGGTCAGTATTCAGAGTACCACAGAGTACTCTGGGAGTGGCAGTTAGAGCAGAAACCGGTTCCCTGTCTATTGCTTGCATAGGGAAACAACATTTCCTTCATTACTGGATTAAACTATGCAACCAGGAAGTCCAGACCTTGGCCTCTCTATGCTTAAAGGAAGAATTAATACCCGTGGATAAAATGTGTGTTTATTTATTTATTTATTTATTATGAATTTATACCCCGCCCCTCCTGCAAAGCAGTTTATGCACCTAAGGAACATGGGTCTCTCCTTTGACCAGTTCTGGGGGAAGAGTATAGCCCATCAACACAGTTTAATATCCACTAGAGCTAGAGACATAGCTTGGCAGGAAGATCTAGCGGTGACTGCTGCCTGGAAGGCAGCTCCATGGTCTTCTTGTATTAAGGGGTAACAGAGTTTTGAGGAGTATCTGGATAAACTTAGAGATCCATCGCTACGTAGATGCTTTACACTTGCTCGATTCCAACTGTTTCATTTAGGGATGGACGAACAGAACGTGGTTCGGATGTTCGGTTGTTCGGTTCGAAACCCAAGTTCGGGTTCGGTGGTTTGGTTCAGCTGAGTTCGGTTTGGCCGAACTTGGCCGAACATTCAAAAATAGCGCTATCTATACCAAAACAGAATTTCTGGCCCTGAAAAGACGTCTTTCCCGTCCCCGAACTCATCCGAACTCATCCGAACATGACCGAACTGTTCAATTGTTCGAGAGTTCTATTCAGATGTTTGGTTCGGACTTCCGAACAGAACGAGTTCTGTCTGAATTCCAAACATCCGAACCGCGTTCACCCATCCCTAGTTTCATTCAGCAGACGTTTGGGGTCACTACAAGGGCTTACCCCATTCAATGCGAACCTGTCCATGTAATAACAATGACAAGGAAGATATAATACATATATTGTTCAATTGTTTATTCAATTATACTATTAGAGAAACATGGATTAAAGCATTACTAGAAGGGAAAGAATACTGTACACCGCAAGAAAAACGGTATGTTAGCTACTAAAACAGTAGAGGAGATGAGGGCAATTGCAATTTTTGTTCATTTGGCCACAAAAATATGGAGAGAGGTAGGGGAACAAACACCCGAGGTACATTAGCTAGAAAATTGTTTACGGGGCTAAGAACTTTGTTTTTTTAAATCAAAAGTTGTATACAGACGTCAGTGAATGGGGTTGTAAATTTGGCTGGATTAAATGTTGTTTTTGACGGTTAAGGCACAAGCTCTGTCTATAAAGTGAAGTGTGAAATGAGTTTTGATTTGTTGCTTATGATCCTTATCTAAATTGTATACTGTATATTTTGTATGTTTGTGTGTTTGTTGTTTTTTATGGTCATGGCAAATAACTAGTGCCAAATAAAAATGAAAAAAATAAAATAATAATACAGAGACCATGCCTAGTCAGGATAGAACTTGTCAGAACTCCACCCATGAATCAGAATCCTTGACGTGGCCAGTTCACCAGTGTCACTATCATTCCTGGGCTTGGGCCTTGAGTGTGTTATGTTGGCCCTCTTTGTGCCAGTTTGGCCACGTCTCCTAGCTTCCTGCTAGGCTTCTGACCCCTGCCTGGTCACACCCCTATACCTTTTAGTTGTCCCTGACTTTCCAGGATATCCCTGATTTAAACACAGCCTAGGGCTCAACTAAGGTCAAAGAAACATTTGAATGTATAAGTTGAATTGAAAAGAAGATAACACATAGGTAAAAATGTGCTATAACAACGTGTAGTTTTAGTTCTGCTTATTGAAACAGGTGAAAATACTATAGACTGTCCAGTGATTTAAGTATTACCCAAAATTGTGGTAACTGACTGTGACAGGGACCCACTTGACTGTGGGTGAGTGCTTGCAGGATTAGTCGCATAGGCATTTGCATAGAAGAGTTTGTTTAGATCACAATACCAGGCCAGGCACCAACCTCTGGCCAGTCTTTGCACAAGCACTCAGTCAATTACATACAGGTTAACCTAGCCAATCACAATCTCAGGCTAGCTCACTATCATCACTCACATTCTGCTTGCTAGGCTTCTAATATCCTTCCTTCAGGATCCAGGCAGCTTCTTCAGGAGATGTGCTTTCCTCAGAGGTCAGAAGCAGACTGTCCCCTTCTTCCTGTCTGGCTTTCTTTTATAGCACAAGCCGCACCCATCAACGTCCAGTTCCTGCATGGCAGACATTTTGAGTTTCATCTCATGGCAGGTGTCATCTTGTGGCATCGATCTGCCACACTGACATCAATAGTGCCTGTACAATACGAAGATGTATAGGTATATCTACAGTGCAAAAGAACAGTTGTCATCTGATCCTTTATCTTGTTTTTGACAGTGTCAAAGAGTAATTTCTTCAATAGAAATTATATTATAAATCTCCCCAGTGCTCCAGAAAATGATTTATTCTACTGGGAGCTACAGGAAAAAAAACTTAAGAAGCATGAGTTTCATAGGCTGTTCTTTGTTGTTGTTGTTGTTTCTAAAGAGCATTAGTGTAAAAATGGCAGCTATGTTTTACTCAACAGTTTGCTCTCTTTGTGTTTTCAAGGCCGTATCTGTCTATTGTAGTTGCAAAGCTACTTTTACTGTTAACACTCAAGAGTCAAAAGCATCTCAGAGAAAGTGAACTGGATTCTTTTATGGCATCCTTTCATCCTCATGATATTACTAAGTTCTTCTTGCAGTGATGCTCGTAAACCAATATGGACTCAGTTTACCATCCAGATTACAGGTTGGGATCGCAGGTTATAATTACTAGATTACGGCTGAAATGAAGTCTTCAGAAAACTTTGGTATTCAGTGAAGATTACAGTATTTGGTTTGGAAAGTCCAAATTCCGAAGTTCAAAGGACCAAGACTGTTATTCAGAAAACTTCGGAAACTGTTGCACGTGTGGGGGACTGGTGGACAGTTGAGGTTCTTTTGGAAATGAAACTTGGTGCCATATTTGGTAGGAGGGGGGTATGGGAAGGGACAGTTGAGTGATGGTAAGCCAGATAGCAAGTTTTGATTGGCTGGTCAAGCCAGATGGCAAGCTTTTGATTGGCTGGCGGGGTAAAATAAAAGTGACTACAGCCATTTTATCCATTCTCTTTGGTGAATTTGGCTGTGTCTACAGTGCTGCTGGATCTGTAAGTAATTGGTGTGTGTGTGTGTGTGTGTGTGTGTGTGTGTTCCTGGCCTGGTTGGCCTGGTATGATATGGTCTTTCTGGTTAATAATATGGTGTGTGGGGGGGAATGGGGCTTGTCTTGTATACGTGGGCTGGGCATGCACAATGGAGGCTTTGCGGGGGGGAGATGTCTGGTTTCTTGTGTGTGGTTGTTATGGCTGCTTGTCTGGCTGGTGGCACCCATAAGGCCTCACATGGACCCCCCAAAAAAACTTGTTGAAACTTGATTGATTAATTAATTTTATTTGCTTCCTAATGTAGTCTTTGGACTTTCTTTGGTGGGGCACCCCAGTCCAACCCCCTCCCATGAGCTTCAAGTCTTGCATGTGTATCATTCATGGGGCGTACTTGGGGTGGGGGTGGGGGAGCTTACTGATCACATACATTCTTGTTTTTTTAATTACATGGTGGTGGTGTTGGTGTTTTTTGTGTTGGGTTCTGTTCTCTCTCTCTCACTCTGTCTTTCATCTTGCTGGCAGGCTCAGCAGGTGGGGGAAGGGCTGCATGTGTTGGTGTGCACCCTGATTGGCTAGGCAATTAAGAGGGAGGGGGAAGGAGTATGGGGTGAATGAGTTGTAGTGCACATTGTGAACACCCTGATTGGCTAGGCAGTCAAATGGCTGCAGCTGCTGCACATGACAACACCTGCTGAGGCTCCAAGTTGGTGCTGAAGAATTCTGAAGTTTCCAAAGTTTTTTCTGAAGTTTTCTGACATCCTGGATTTCAGTTTTTGAAGTCTAAATCTTTGGAAAGAGTGCCGAAGTGCCTCTGGGTATCCGGACCGACTATTCAGAACATCGGAATTTGGCCCGAGTACCCGGAAGTACTATTCGGTTCAGCTCTACACTAGATAAAATAAAACAAACCTTTTAGTTTTTACTTTTAAGATGAGTAATCTGTTTTTGAGGTCAATGGGAGAAGAAGCATAAAACTTCACAATGTCATTTGCTTAGAATAATTGTTTGTACTAGAGCTAAACTTTTTTTAAAATGGCTTCACTTTTGGGTGCTTTTAGATGGATGGCAGCTCCGGTTCTGCCTGCACCAGGATGCTTTATTCTCAGTCTGGTCTGTCTGTTTAAAAGCGCCCACCAGATGTGTAAGCAGAGCAGGCTGTGCCTGTTCTGGGGCAGCCCTGCTCACGGTGCTCTGGAACATCTGAAAGCACTGCCGGTAGAGCAGGCTGGCCAAGCCCAGGGCACTGGCCGAAAGTGTAACTGTTTTATGTCTGATGGGTGGACCCACGCTGCAGCTCCACTACAGCCAGCTGTTGCCCCAGACAATACCATAGAGTTGTGCGCATCAGCCTAGAGCGTTGGGTGATCATCTGCAGCTCTATGGTGTGTGGGAGAGGGAGTGCCATATGGGCAGACTGTGGGTAGGGGGACCCACCGGATCCATCTAACGCGGACCAACCTCCAGGGGCAGGCAGCCTTCACATCCATCTAAAAGCACCCTTTGTGCTTGTTTTGGGGGCAATTTTTGTATTGCTTGAAGCTGGTAAAGGTACAACAAAAATCATTTTAATTTACATGCATAATCTAAAACATAAGGTGACTGGTTGCACTTGGAGTTCCTTTCAGAGATATTCCTAATGGGGAACACCATTAGAACTAGTAATGGCTCTAATAGGCACTTGTTCACTATTTTCACATTAGAGTGGTTGAAGGAAGCCCTTGTTATTTAGTGTTTAGAGAAAAGAATTGGAAGCTAGAGAGATAATGGATTTGTGTAGTTACAATGAGACCCTGGTCTAAGGCCGGAAATTAACCTGTTTCTTTATTTGCTAGGTGCTTGTACCTTCCACTTAAGTGGATGTTCTATCTCCCTTGACTCAGAATTATTCAGGAAAGTTTCTCTAATTGTTAAATGTTATCTGAGTGGACAGGAAAGCCATTTTCCCATTATCCAGAAAATTTTGTAAATTTTCAGAACAATAAGTTACTGCAACTAATGCTAAAATCCATAGTTCACAGACAACTTTCAGTGTGTTTGTTGTTCAATCACCTTCCAATTTGTCTTCATCTAAAAGTTTTGTGATGGGGTGCGGTTCCATGGGGTAAATCCTTGCAGGACTGAACCCTTTACAGTTACTGTCTCATAGGGAATTTAGCTATCAGTGTCCTTTATTCATTTATACAGTCTCTTAAAGCCAATATCCACAGTTCTCCACCTTTATACATAAAATTAATACCCATAGTCCACATCATTATACTGTCTCTCCAGCCAGGCCTCAGCCCTCTGGCTGCTGCTGTTCTAGATTATCCCTTTAGCCAGTCACACACTTCTGGCTTTTATTCACAGTTTTTAGCTTTAGTTGCTGGTTCATTCACCTCTACCCTGAAACCAGGCTGTCAACTCATCCACCTCCACTCTGCAGCCAGCCTCTGAGCCCTACCAAGCCTTCACAGCTCCTGCCTCAAGTAGAGTCCTCTGAGGAGGTTCTCCTCCTATGACTTCCCCTGAGGCAACTGACATCTCTAGGATTTTATAGGCGTTGAGACTGCCCAGAGACCTGTTTGAGTCATTTGATTGTCTGGAATACAAAAATTCCATAATGCAATTTTGTGTAGTATTATTATTTATATAGCACCAGCGGTGTACCTGGCACTTGTACAATCAGAAGTTATTGACAAGTTTCTCCCTTAAAGGGCATACAATCTAAGAGAGACAAGGGGGAGGTGAACATGAGGAGAGACAGGATATAGGGATGGGCGAACGTGTTTTGGATGTTTGGAGTTCGGACCGAATTCGGTCTGTTCGGACGTCCGAACCGAACTCTTGAACGACTGAAGAGTTCGGTCGTGTTCGGATGAGTTCGGGGGCAGGAAAAACATCTTTCCAGGGCCGAAAATTAGGTTTTGGTTTCGATTTCGTTTTGGTTTTGGTTTCGCTATTTTTGAATGTTCGGCCAAGTTCGGCCAAACAGAACTCGGCTGAACCGAACCATCGAACCCGAACTCGGGTTTTGAACCGAACATCCGATCTGTGTTCTGTTCACCCATCCCTAACAGGATACATTAATGAGGTTGAGAAAATGCAGGTGCACGTTAGGGATGTCTGAACGCAGTTCGGGGTTTGGAGTTTGGCCTGAATTCAGGGTGTTTGGACCATTTGCAAACACCTTGAATCTGAACCGCCCCCTGCCTGAACCGGCCAAACAAAGTTCAGGTTCTGAACCGGTTTGGGCGGGGGTGTGGGGGGCAGGGAGGAACCTGGTTTTTCATCCCCTCTCCCCCTCCAGGCTGCGTGGGTGGAAGGGGTGCCGGGGAGCACCTCCCCCCCCCCAGCCTCATACTTTTTTTTTTAAAACCTCCACCCCAGGGATTGCCCTACCTGGTGGTGCCGGGGCTCTAGCCCTGGGTCTAGCGGCGGCAGTACTCCGGAGCACTTTAGACCACTACTAGGCCTTCCGGGTCAAACCAGAAGGCCTAGTAGCAGCCTGAAGTGCTCCAGAGCACTGCCTCAGCCTGACCCGCCGCCACTGCTGCCAGACCTGGAGTCCTACCTACCTGTTGGTGCTGGGGCTTTGGCCCTGGGTCTGGCGGCAGCAGTGGCAGCAGCAGTGGGTCCAGCGGCGGTGGTGCTCCGGAGTGCCACCACCTCCGGACCTGGGGCCAAAGCCCCTGCACCACCAAGTAGGGCGATCACTGTTGTGGGGGTGGGGTTAAACATTTTTTTATGAGGCTGGGCAGGGTGGGGGGGAGGTGCTCCCCAGCGCCCCTTCCACCCACGCAGCCTGGAGGGGCGAGGGGGAGGGAAAACCACCCCCTGCCCAAATGGTTCTCCCCCCAAACCCGTTCAGGCTGAACAGGTTGAACTGAATGGTTTCGGGTTCAGCCAAACCCCAAACGGTCTGAACACCGAACCCCCTAGTGTTCGCACATCCCTAGTATATGTGCTTAACTTAGTTACAGGGAAGAAATTCTGAGTGAAGGAGGGATGAGGATGCAATTTCACTCATGACAAGCCTTTCGACTCATGACCAGGAAAAGTCTGACAGAAGAGGTAGGTTTTCAGGAGGGATTTGAAAGTTGGGAGGGAGGGAGGAGAACGAATGTATCCAGGGAGGGAGTTCCAAGTATAGGAGGCAGTAAGAGAAGGGGCGAAGACGTTTAGAGGAGAAGGGGAGTCACAAGCTGGCAAGGGAGGGGTCAGAGGAGGAGTGAAACTCCTGGGCAGGATGTGGTGGGATACAAGAGCGGAGTGATATGGGGAAGGAAGGTCATGAAGAGCCTTGAAGGTGAAGACCAGGAGCTTGTGCTGAATGTGTTTCCATAGAGGGAACCAGCATAGGGAAGAGAGAAGGGGCTGAACCAGGTCAAAGTGATGGCCAATGGGCAAGCTGGAGGACCTTGGCAGCAGAGCATTGAATGGAGATAAGGGAGGTGAGATCAGAGCAGGGGAGACCAGTAAGGAGGAGATAATGGTAGTCAAGGTGAGAGATGACCAGAGTGTGGACATGGGTTTTTGCAGTGGCAACAATAAGGCAGGGATGGATTTTAGCAATACACATAATATTATATTATGTATAATTGTGTGCACTAGAGTTTGCTTTTGCATTTCTTTCCCATACATGTTCATTTAATTTATAGTATTTATTTATATAATATATCTCCTTGGCAAGTTCCAGAACTGGCTAGATGAAAATAATATCATCCATCCCGAACAAGCTGGCTTTAGATCTGGCCAGTCTACTTTGGATCATGCATATGTGCTTAAGCACTTAATTACTAAGTATGCTTTAAGCCAAGTGAAAATTCCCCTGTTTTGTGGTTTTGTCGACCTGAGGGCTGTGTTTGACACAATCAATAGGGACCATTTGTGGTTACAACTCAACAGATCCACTATCGATGGTCGCTTGCTTTATTTGTTAATTAAATTACATCACAATAATTCACTACAGGTTTGACCTGCCCTGAATCAACCACTTACTAGAGATATCCCCCTTAATAGGGGTGTTCGACAGGGCTGTATCCTAGCCCCAGCATTATTTAATTTTTATGTTAATGATTTAATTCCTTTTATGGCTGGGAGTGATACTCATGCACCAAAGCTGGGTGACCGGAGATTAACTACTCTGTTATATGCGGATGATACAGCCCTTTTGTCTCTAACCCAAGTGGGTCTCCGATGGCGTATTCAAAGATTTGCTCTTTATTGTAAGCAGGAAAGTTTAGTTATAAACCATGCTAAGACCAAGGTCCTGTTAGCTGGCCATGTCTGCCAACAATATAGATGGCATTTGGATAAGGTCATTATAGAGCAAGTTTGCTCATTTAAATATTTGGGGGTAGTTTTCTACGCATCTTGTGGTTGGAACCCCCATTTCAAAGTGGCGATATTACAGGCCTGGAAAACCACAAGTATGATTGTAAGTTTTTTTCATACACATGGCGGTAAACTTGTAGGGCCTGCATTACAGCTTTTTAATGCAAAAGTGGTTCCTCAATAGCTGTATGCAGTAGCTATTTGGGGTCTCTCCATTTTGGACGAGCTTGAAGGAACGCAGAACATCTTTCTACGTTCAATTGTAGGCATTCGAAATTGTGTCCCTCAGGTAGTACTGAGAGTTGAAACGGCAATGAATTCCATCAGGTCCCAGGCTTTGATAGCTATTCTCAAATTTTGGCTGAAGGTGGCAGTATTTCCTTCTGCTCTAAATACTCTTTTGTCTTTCATCCCCAAAGCAAGTGTAAACGACCGCTGGTGTGACTCGGTTGTGTTGGAATTATTCAAATTAGGTCTTTCCAAGGAGGTTTTGAGTCCGTTAGGCTATAAAGGGGTGGTAATGCTTATAAAGAGGAGGGTTATGGACCAAGAACAACAGAATGAAAATAATGCATTGTCTATACAAAGGTTTGCACCAGGTTATATTCTTACTAGTCCAAATGTTTCTCCTCCCCAGTATTTAATTAATTGGACAATCTGGTTATATAGGAGAGCATTTTTTTTAATGCGCTACAATGTATTTCCATCAGCAATTCTAGATGGCAGATATCGGAGAATACCTAAAGAAGAAAGGCTATGCCCACATTGTGAAATGGCAGTTCCTGAGAGGACAAACATATAATATTATATTGTCCAGCTTTTAGTCACTTGAGAGACAAATATACTGGGGCTTTTGTCAAAAGCTTACCTACTGGAATGCATGACGACCTTCTAATGCAGTTATTACTGGATGGACGTGATTCGGCCTGCTCTAGAGCAGTAGCAGCTTTTTGTGCATGTGTAGCTCTCCACAAACAGAGGTGTGAAATGTCTTTCAATTCTTACCTTGTACATGACCATAGGTTATGTTATGGGTTGCGAGAGGTTATGCTTAGAATTTCTGTGATTTGTTTTCACTGTTATATGGATTTTCAATATAGATGTATAGTTTTGATGAGTTATTTACTTTGATAGTGTATTTTTTGATCTTCCAAAGTATATGCATTTGTAGTTTGTTTTCTATTTTCTTGGTATATTGTTAAAGCCTACGGCTAACAATAAATAAATTATATATATAAATTATTAGAGATGAAGCAAGCGAAGACAACTGACTCTGACCTAATTTTTAGGTTTGGTTTAAGTCAATTCTTGACCTAAGCACCATCTTCAAAATGTATATTTCAGTCCAGGTTTAAACTTGAAATCCTTTCATCTGTATTCTTCTTAAGTGCTGGCCAATATTTCAAACTTCAAATATTCAGTATTGCATAAACCTATATAGATCCTAAGTGCTATTTATTTGCCCATTTGGGCATCCAAAGATGGAAATGTGGCCCTATGGTTTATGTATTTAGGCCCAAACCATAATAACCCTACATATGAATAGGCTCTAAGCATTGAGGTTATTTGAATAGTCTCAAAGCTTTGAGGTTATATGACATCTGAATTGACACTTTATTTCTGGCCCTGGTCTCCATTATGGAGCAATGCAAAACTCCGAAACACTGTGGCCTGTTTGAAATAGAGACCCATATTTAAATAGGGCCAGGTCCTCCACTATGGCCAGAAGGCAAGCCTGTAGAAAAATGTGGAGAGAGGGAGGTTTACTAATTCTATTCTGTTGGATGCACTTTATTGCATGCTTAGTGGTGGTTATAGGCAGGGAGAACATAGTGAACACGTGTCCCTATTGGCCGCAATGGGGAAAACTCAGTGAATACGGGTCCCTGTTCATAGGAAATGACAAATTTGAAATCTGATATTAACTGCAGATGGGCTGGCACACAGAATACTAAGGAATATGAATGAAAAGCTGTTTCTTCTGTCTTTAATTCTATTTAGCCTTTCAAAAAGAAAGTTGAAAGGAGATATGATCACATTGTACTAATATATCAGGAGAGTTAATACAACAGAAAGGGAAGATTTGTTCAAATTAAAGGGGAGCGTGGATACAAGAACTAATGGACACAAACTGGTTATAAATAAATTTAGAATAGAAAACAGAAGACTGTTTTTAAGCATCAGCGCAGTGAACTACTGGAGTAAGATCCCAGCGGCAATTGTGGGAGCAAAGAACCTGAGTAGTTTTAAAACAGAGTTTTACCTTTCCCTGAAGTGTGGGTCTGGCTCACCAGTTTGAGACATCTGGATCTTTCTTTTCTTAAGGCATCAGTGTACTCTGGCTGATGCCAGTCTCTACTTGTGGCAGATTTTTTAATAGTCTCTGCTTCTTGTTGAACAAATACTTCTGTGCAGACAGTCGGGGCAGGGTAAATCCTCTTGTGGTGCAGGGGGCTGGACTAGAAGGCTCTTGAGGTCCCTTCCAGCTCTGGGAGTCTGTGACTCCATGCAGTTTCTATTGCTGGAACTGTATCCATTTACAAACACATGGTGATATTTAGCCCAAACAATGCAATAACAGAGTTCATTATTATTTCAACACTGGGCCCTGCTTTCTACCATTAACAAACAACAACAACAAAAACCCTGTACAGAGTAAGTAAAAAATGATTTGTGGTCAACTCTGGAGCATAATCTGTAAGGAAGCTTTGATTGCCTGCAAGGATAGACAGTATTTCTTAACTGCAGCAGTGGCAAGTGAAACACTTGGCATTCCATCAGCATCATCACAGGTTTTTAGATTTTGCATGTTTGATGTTTATGTTTTCTAAGGCATCTTACTACTGCTAGTATTAGGGGTCCAGCAGCCAAGATTCAATCTCTCTATTCCCTCAAGTGGAAATGATGTGTAAAAAACCCCAAACTGGTAACTTTTTATTTTTCTTTCTTTCTTTCTTTCTTTCTTTCTTGTTCTAAGTCAATTAATATCATGCCAACTGCTTCCTTCACTATTCTCCATTAAATGCATGCTCTTCTATTAAAGACAATGGCAACACTACCTTTGCATGCAACATACAAGCCACTTGTGAATCATTACGTCTAGACTGTGTGTAATAAAGTTATTAGATGTTTCAATGTTATTTTTCCCCACAAATTGATGATTACTGGCAGAAACATGTTTGGCCAGTGGAAGTTTCATTTTATTATAATAACTTTATTTGGCCAGCCTTTGACATAGCCATAACCACAAAACATATATATATATACAATATAACAATATACAAAAATAATAAAATGATAAAACAAATAAATAAATAAATAAAAATCAAATAAGAATCAAGTAAGAATCAAATAATAACATCACAAAATACAACCATCATAATATATATACCAAAACCAAAATCATTTATCACCAGAGAGCTATAACACAGAAAGAGCCAGCCAAGAGCCAGAAAAATTTGCCTTGCTCTTCTACGGGGTGTACCTTGGCAGAGTTTGTCCCCTGAAATAATAACAGATTCAGGCATTTAAGTCCCAGGACTTTTCCAATCCAATTTGGGCCAACCCTCCATTGGGTTTACTGATGGCAGTTTAATCAGCCATAACCAACAATCCATCCAAACCTCTCACGCCTTCCCTTACTACCAAACAAAAAGGAGGGCCACCACGACACACTATGATTTTACCCCCACAGGATCTCAACTCAAACATTAAGATCCTCCCTTTTCTGGGTGGCCAAATAGGCAAAATTGGTGATTACTGGCAGAAACATGTTTGGCCAGTGGAAGTTTCATTTTATTAATATTCCTGGCAGCATATACGGCACTGACAGCAGTGTGGATAAAAACATAGCAACCTTTTGTTTATGACTTGCTAAACAGCCCCCTGATGGATTAGCACAACAAGCTCACATGGTATTGCTTGGTGCTCTATTGACTAGTCTGGGTTAATTCAGTTCTTCCAGATGTTCCTTAAATCCCAGGATGTGCCCTGAGATTTGTTTCTTGCAATTTTAACAAGGCTCTTACATTTACTTTTTGATGAGTACAAACCCTCCCTTAATGAAAACATGAAATTAGGAATTTCAATATCCTCAAGAAAGTGCACACAACTTTACTGACTGTGCCAAAATTATTTGGCATTGACATAACTTCAAAACGTACACCTCCCTGCATTATTGGGCACATCTGCTCCCCTTCTATTCTGTTTTATAACTTACTGTATAAAATGAAGAGTGTCTCAAGTGAACATCAACGTTGATTATCATCTTCCAGTCATCTTTTGGATATCTGCATTTACAAATTCTGTTTTTTGTATTGTCTGGTGTCTACAAAAATCAGAACAGTACATTGCAGATATGGTAATGGCCAGAGAAATGCCTCTGCCTCCCCCTTCCAAATTGGGGGGCGGGAAGGGTGGCAGGCTTCTTGCCATGCCCGCCTGGAAAGAGGAGGTGGGACACGGCATTGAGGGCTGGTGGTGCTTTCGGGGCTGCAAGCCCTGGGGCGGCGAGGCGACTGCACGCTGGGAGCACGAGGAAAAATGAGAATCTTGCTGGGGTTGCTAGGGAACCCCGGCGGTGCTGATAGGCCCAAAGGAGCCCCACCTGGGAAGATCCTGGGGGCAGGGCTCTGAACCCACAGCGCGAACGGCTCCAGTCTTATTTGCAGGCTGGAACTTAGGCACGGAAGCAGCTCTCGCTGATTGGGAGTCGATTAGGCCCCAGTCACGGTGTTGCGTGCGCCCCATCCTACCACGAGTGCACCCTCCCTTGCTAAATCAGGTAGGGATGCCCAGATGGTCAAGGTAAAAAAGACGGGTGCTGTGGTGGTGAAAAAGCAGAAGCCTGGGACCAAGAAGGGCCAGGTGGTGGTAGTGGAGTCAGTGGAACGAGCGGCAAGGGGTAGGGAGCCCCACAGGTTCCTGGGAAGCAAAGGGTGGCGGAGGGGTGGAGCCCACCCTGGGGGACAGGCTTGCAGGGTGTGAGGCCCTGCTGCAGGCCCTGGTGGGGGGATCCTGGTGGGGGGATCCTGGTGGGGGGTGCAGGCAGAAGCACGGGCCCCTTCTCCACTGGACTTATCAATGAACAGCGGGGGCGTGGGGTTACAGGGACAAGGAGTGGGCCCAGGGTGGACCAGCCCAAGGAGGGGGACAAGGAGTATTGTACCTCCTGCCCAGTATATTGATGACCTTGTCTCAGCAAGGAGGGTGCCTGTAGGGGCCACCCGCGGGCAGCCACCTGGCCCTGGTGGTGTGGGGTACTCAGGAGTGATGCCTCCCACTCCCCTGCAGCAGGCCAGCCCCATGGGTGTGGGGCACTCAGGAGTTATGCCTCCCAGTCCCCTACAGCCCCTGGGGCTCTGGGGCCCCGTGGGCTGAAGGCCATGTGCCAGCAGGGGTTTTTGGTTGGCCAGCCAGCTGGGGGCCCCACTGGGGGCCGGCGCACAGGCCCCTGGAGGGTGGGGACAAGAAGGGGGCATAGCTGCACTGGGCATGACCCTGCCATGGGGCGTGCCAGAGGAGCCTGGGTTATTCTCTTCCAAGAATGAGGGCGTGTGAGCTGGGGATGGGGAGGACCACGTGAGGTCACACAGAGGGAAGGAGGACAACCTTTGGTCGAGGGTTGAGGCCATTGAGAGGGCCATCCAGGCACTGGTCCGGCAGCGTGGTGGACAGGGGCCAGTGCAGCAGGATCCCTCCCGAATGAGGGGGCAGCGTAACCCAGGTGAGTTTGCTGCCTCCCTATTGGGTGCAGTGGGCGGACACGGAGTTGGCTGCAGAACCAACAACCCCGGGAGGGATGGGCAGGCCAGCTGCCACCTTAGGGGAGGGCCCGAGGTCGCAGTTGCTATAGTGGAATGGGGCATGGGTGCCCGTCATCATACCACCTGCCCCTCATGTGGAGAACTCAACCCCCCCAGCATCCAGCAGCATGGGGAGGGCAGTATGGGGGCCTGCCATGCTAGGTGGGCAGGTGCTTCAAATCTTGTCCCCGCCTGCTGTTTTGCCCATGCAGTTAGCCCCGTTCCTGACCACGGCGCCTCAGGTTCTAGATCCAGTCAGACAGTGCCCCCCCATGGGGGGTGGGTACACAGATGTCTCTGCCCCAATTGGAGATCACCTCCTTCCAGCCACAAGGGAGCAGATATGGAAAGATGAATACGTTGAAATTTTTGCCCTCCTTTTCAGCAACCCCATAGTGGATCCAGCTGAGCAGGAGGATAAAAAAGAGACAGAGCAGTTCAAGCGCCCGAAAGTGGAAAGGAACATGTCCAATTGGACAGCTGCCTTTTTCATTTAGCATGGGGTAATGATCCAGGCATTCCCAGGCACTCGGCCAACTTGCTTAAATATGTCAACATTGTATGGCGGGCATATGAATCAGGTCCGGTTGGGGCCTGGCTCAGGTATGACGAGGCATTCAGGCATGCGCTGCCTATACCCCGGACCTCAGGTGGGACCTGCATGCAAACAACTTGTGGCTGAACTGTATGAGTGGCTCGGGCAATGTTCCCTGCTTGGATAGCAGCCACCTGCTGGCAAAAGGGGGAGCCTCCTCTGCAGTTGATTCCTTTTGTGATGAGGGAAAAAAAGGCCCCGGCTAACATTTCCGCCCAGTGCTGCGAGTATAGTCGATCAGGCAAGTGTTCCTGGGCCATCTGCAGATTTTGACACACCTGCCCAAGTTGTGTGGGTTTCCACCCAGCCTCAGCATGCCCGCAGGGTAGGTTGGGGGCAAGAGGAAAGCCCTCACAAGGGGCAGCAGGAAAAGGGGGGCCTGGATGGGGCAACAGCGGTGGCCCGGGTAAGGGCACCCACACCAGTTAGGGCTGATAGACTTGAGGCGGTCCTCCTGGGATACCCCAACTGGGATGAGGTGGCATATGTTATTGAGGGTTTGAGGAGGGGTTTCAAGAGTCCAGCAGGGAACGTGCAGCAGCAGAAGGTTTCCCCGAATTTAAAAATGGTGGTGGGAATGGAAATGGTGGTTCAGGCAAAAATCGGCAAGGAATGAGCAGAAGGGAGGATCGCAGGCCCTTTTGTAGCCCCTCCTTTCCCCCACATGGTCATATCACCACTGGGGGTGGTACCAAAAAGGGTCCCAGGTGAGTTTTGTTTGATTCACCACCTTTCTCACCCACATGGGGCTTCAGTGAATGACGCAATTCCGAGGGAGCTTGTCTCGGTTCATTACACTTCGTTCGATGCTGCACTCGCACTGGTCTGGCAGTGTGGAAACAGGGCCATGTTGGCCAAGTGTGACATCAAGTCAGCCTTTCATCTGCTGCCGGTCCACCTGGAGAGTTTCCTACTCCTGGGCTTCCATTTTAATGGTTAGTATTATTATAACAAGGTGATGCCTATGGGGTGCTCCATCTCTTGCTCAGCATTCAAGAGGTTTAGCACCTCATCGAATGGATAGTGTGGCAGCGTGCCAAGGCAGGGGAAGTTACAAAATATCTGGATGACTTTCTCTTCATCGGTCAGGCAGGGACGAGCGAGTGTTTAGAACTAATGCAGACCTTTCAGGGGACAGTGGATGAGCTGGGAATCCCCCTGGCCCCCGAAAAGACTGAAGGGCCTGCCACAAGACTGACCTATCTGGGTATAGAGTTAGACACGGTAGCATCCGTTTCCTGCCTATCCCAGGACAAGCTGATATCCTTGTGGGAAAAAGTGAAAGAGTGCCAAGGTCAGGGCTCTTACCCTCCAGTCATTACTGGGGAGCCTTAATTTTGCCTGCAGGGTGGTGGCACCAGCAATGGCCTTCTTGTCCTGCCTCTATGCCAGGTTACAGGGCAACACCCCCCCCCCCCACTATCACATTAGGGTGACCAGGGAAATGAAAGAGGATTTAGGAATTTGGTCGCCTTTCCTGGCAAAATTCAATGGAATCAGTTTCTGGCAGGAGCAACTATTGCTGGAGGCAGAGCTGCAGGTGCACTCCGATGCAGCGGGGGGATTCAGGTCTGGGGTGTTTTTCAGGGAAAGGTGGGTGGCGACCCCCTGGCCGGTCGAATGGAGTAAGGCAGGGGTAACCAGGGAACTTACATTCCTCGAGCTCTTTCCCATCATGCTCGCAGTGCACCTGTGGACACGAGAATTAACAAACCACATGGTGCTCTTTTGGTGCGACAACTTAGCCGTGGTGCACATCATAAACACTTTGTCCTCCTGATCCCTGCAAGTCATGAAGCTTGTGAGGGCGTTTGTGCTCACCTGTCTAAATTATAACATCCTGTTCTGGGCGAGGCACGTGCCTGGCATTGACAATAGTGTCATTGATGCCCTCTCTCACTTTCAGATGGAGCGTTTCCATTCTCTGGCACCGCAAGCCAGGGCGAACCCAGAGCCGTTGCCGCCATCGGTGTGGATCCTTGGGTCCTAGAACTCCGCTCCGCAGTGCAGGGATCGCTGGCCCTGTGAACAAGGGCAGCATATGAGCGGGAGTTTTGCTAATTTCAGGAATTCCGGCAGGTGCAAGGGTGGGAATTGGGATTCCTGATCCTGGAGCCACAAATGCTACAATTCGCCTTGCAGCTCAAGCGGATGTGGGCAGCACTGGGCACCATAGCAGGAAAACTGGCCATGTTGGGCTTCTGGAGTAGCTTGGCAGGGCATCTCCCCCCCTCGAGAGGGGTTTCTTTGCCAGATGCCTGTTGGAGGGCTGGGCCAGGGAGAGGGGCTGCACCCCAGATCAGAGGGCACCCGTGACTCCCACTGTACTCGTGGACCTCTGTGGGGTCCTCCCGCAGGTTTGTTACAATAGTTACGAAGTTTCTCTCTTTGGTGCAGCATTTAAGTTAGCATTCTTTGGGGCCTTCCGGGTAAGTGAACTCATATCTGAGTGAGCCAGGGACAACACAGGTAGGGCTCTTCGTATCGATGATGTACACATCGGGGCAGCACACATGTTGGTGCTGGTCCGCCACTCAAAAACTGACCAGAGGACTAGAGGGCAAGTGGTTAGGCTTACCTGGTGTGAGAGAACTGAGCTTTGCCCAGTGGAGGCAGTAGGGGCGTACCTGGCTATATGGCCATGACTCCCTGGCCTCCTTTTCCGTCATGAGGGTGGGCAGTTGCTCACCAGGTACCAGTTTGCATCTGTCATGCAGACGGCGGTGGCACAACTGGGCCTCCTGGCGCAGCAGTATGGAACCCATTCCTTTCGAATAGGGGCAGCCACCTTTGCGAGGGCAGCAGGGTTGTCAGATCTCAACATAAGAGCAGTGGAGCGATGGCGGTCAAGTGCTTTCCAGGCCTACATCCGCAGGCCCCTGCACTACAGCCTGCATTAAACAATTTCATTCTTGTCCACAGGTGAACCCCTCTGGTGTCAGAAGCGGATCTGGATTGTGGGCCACATCCTGGTGCGGTCGAGTAAGGAGGCCGGCAGGACCAGATGGGGAACACAGCTGGGCCTGTCGGCAAGGGTAGAGATCTACTGGATGGGCTGGGTCGGTATGAGATGGCACCACCTGCTGCCAACAATCAGTGGGCCGCATAAAGGACAACCGCCCGATGTCATTGTCCTTCATTTGGGTGAGAATGACTTACCCCAAGTGAAGGGCGTACATCTGATTAGAGCTATAAAACAGGATTTATGGGAGGTAAAGCGGCTTTTCCCAGCCACGGTAATCATATGGGTTGATCTGGTCGAACGGATTTCATGGAGAGGAGGGGTTCACCCTAGGAAAGTAGACACAGTCTGGAAGAGCATTAACAAGGAGGTGGGGAAGTGGATAATAAATTGGGGTGGGGAGCGGATTTTCAGTTACGCCTTGTCTCATAAGCGACCGGAGCTTTTCCGCCGAGACAGAGTGCATTTGTCACCTGAGGGAAATGAGCATTACCTGAAGGCCCTGAAAGAAAAGCTAGAGCAGGTTTTAGGAAAGATGGAGGTTGGGATTTCGGAAGGTGAGGGTCGGGCTTGTCCGGGTAGGCATGGTGAGCCCTTAGTGGCAGGGGTCCAGTACTGAGGGGTAAAGCATAGGTTAGAAGTAGAAAAATGAGTCATCTCCATAAGAGATGGGGAGATCATTCCCACCGGAATAGCAAGGGTATGGCAACTGGTGGGGTGGAATCCCTGGGGGTCAGTGAGGGTGGTCGGGACAATGATGGTCCCCCACCTGCAGGTTGACTCCTCCTTACGCAGTTCCAGAAGGAGTTTGGTCCTCCTCGGGTGTGACAAGTGCCAAGGGGAGGGGGAGACATGGTGTTGTGGGAGGGGTAGAAATCAATTAAGCATCGAAACCACCCGTTTTTTGGCTGAGGGTACAATGATTCAGGTACTGGACCCACGTCACTTTAGGCGATTTCCCCCCACCTAATTGCAATCCTGATAATTTGGTTCAATAAAGAGTGCGGCCGTTTTCAAACCCAACGCCTGGTGTCTTGTCTCCTTTCGGTGCATCGGCAAATGACCAGGGTAAATTCAATTGTTCATTTGCATTTTGAATGGAATTCTTTCCAGGAGAGTGTCAAAAGATGCTCATCAGCAATATGGAGGGAGAAATATGCCAAAGGCTCCTGATTGTTGCAAGAAAGATGTGTCCAAAAGGATTCACTGACTTTAAAGGTGTGAGTCTCAGGCAGTCCAAGCCTCAAAACATTCCACCAGCACAAGCTTTATTCACTCCAAGGGGGTCTACATTAGTAGGGCCCCTTGGGAATTGAACTATATCACTTTGGAACTCCAGACAAAGTGGTCATGAGTCCCTATATCAGGGGTAAGGAATCTCAGACCCAGGGCCTCATGCAACCCATGGCTAGTTTTTACTTGGGCCCTTTCCAGTTCCTGGATCTGGCCTATGGATCCAGTTCCTACCATGAAGCAGTGACTGACTGAGCTCAAGATAAGGGAACAGATATGAAGGCTTGCGCACAAAGATAGGGAATGGATCTATGGTGCAAATCCATGATCTGAACCCTCCTTTTTCTGAGTACACCCCTTATGCACCCAACGTCTATGTGGCTCTCCAAACTTATTCTAATTTTCAAAGTGGGCCCTGGGAGGGAAAAGATTCCCCACCCCTGCCCTACACATATCAGTGTGAATGTTAAGTAGCTAAACTGAATGACAATGTGTAAAGTTTATTTGAGAACGGAATCAGGAGTTGTGGAAGCTGATGTATCTCAAATAGTAGTTGATAGACTAGTCCTATAACAAATGGAAATGTACAGTAAGTTAGGGCAGTGGTCCCCAACCTGTGTGCCAGGGCATACACGAGTGGCTTAGTATGTTGTTCAGCATGCTCTGAAAAATTTCATAATTACAGTTGCTGAATGAATGATGGCCTGTAAAGGCCATGATGCAGCTGTTAGATTCGATATTAAATAATATTTAATATTATAGGTGTAATGGCTGATGTACTAGTCCAGTTAATATACCTACTTCATTACTAATGGGTATTAATTGATCACTTGACTACTCCAGTTAATACTCATTTTGTGTTTGGTTACATGCAAGAAGGGTTTTCACTGTTAAATTCATTTTAGGTGTATGCCTGTGTGGTGTATGTTGACAGGTAAGCAACATGCGGGGGAACACTGCTGAAGCAAAAGTGAGCCGGAGCCCAAAGAAAGGTTGATAAGAATTTCTGATTTAGAGGCAGACTCTAATCCTCATCATCATAAGTATTAACTTGTTCCATTAATTGTCTCACTAAAGTCAATTGGGCTATTAGTGGATAGGGTACTAGGGTAAGCAGGATTATCAAAACCTGACTCTAATCTATCTGTCTAATTTATATTGCATATGGGCCTAATCCAAACCACTGAACCATAAGAAAGACACCCTTTGACTTTATTATGCTTGTTTTCAGGCTCATTGTGAATTAAAGCCACATCATGTTTTGAGAAACAATATCAGATTGTTTGATAAATTAGTGACTAGCCAAAATGTATTTTTGATTCCCCCCCCCCCCTTTTCACTTACAGCAGGATTGACTTTGAATTGTCTTGAGTGGACCTGCGCTGGGGTAGAGAAAGTAGGATTTAGTCCACTGGTGTGGCATTTTTCAGTTATCTTCCTGTTTTTTTTAAAAAAATAAAATAATTTTAATTGATTTTTAACAAATAAAGTGATAGTCTAATGATAGCAGAAAATATAAAAAGGGAAGAGCTATCTAGGCTCTTAAGTTTTGCCTAGAATACCATATAGAAATACCCACATGTTTACAACTTACTTAATACTACTGAAACTATCAAAGTTATTAACAATCTTGAAGAAACGGAGCTGCTAGAGTGGTATGCATAAATTCTGTTACCTTTCTTCATTCTAAAATACATTTGCCCTTGTCATTGAAATGGCAATGATGATTCAGCTCAAACCAACCAATTCAAATAAATGCATCCTATCTGAACAGCTCTGGACTTTGGGGTGTTTGAATTTCAGTCATGAAATTGGCAGATTGATCACTTATTCGTATGAACAAACAGACAGATGGAAAAGATGGGTGTGACAATAAATTTGAAAACCAAGTTGATATCGACTGCAAAATAAATATAGGGTGTCTTTAGACATAACGTCAACAGGTGCTCTGACCGTGTATTTTTTGACTTCAATATGAACACCAGTTTGGCCCTGTGTTCACCATGTGGTGCTGCTTAGACACATAGCCCATCTTGGGGCAAATTGGTGTTTTGCTCACCACCCAGTCTCAGCACATAAGTGCTGCTGACTCATTCCCCGTGTTGTACCTGCTAACATGCCATGTGATATCATTAGATACAAAGTTGGCCACATGTTCAGCCAGAACATGCAAATTGCCTTTGTGATGCAATGGTGTTCACATCATGTGTTAAACGCGTGGCCAAATTGGTGTTGGGATTGTTATGGTGCTTACACACAATGGCCAAACACATGCTTAGGGGGTCTTGACACCCGTCTTTGTTGTGTCTAAAGACGCCCATAGCGTTAGTGTAATACATCCAACCCTGTGACGGTTTTTCCTAAGTGTGTTTAAAAACATAAATTGAACCTTCTTTCTGAAGTGACTAGAAGAAATATAAAATCTGAGGATGCCTCAAAGGTACCAGTGGCAGTTATTGGATGCCTTCCATATTCATTTATTTATTTGGATTTGTATTTGGCCCTATTTAAAGGCTCAGGGTGAGCAACAATATATAAAACATCTTTTTGGCCTCTGGCTGTAAATAAACTAAACTATAAAACTTAAAAATTAGCTCAAAAACAAATTTATAAAATATATTACAATATAAAATTGTAAAATAACACCCTAAAATTGAATAACCCACAAAATCCTAGGTCAAACATCAAATAAAAAGGTCTTGCATTGCCTCTGGAAAAAGCTCAAACCTGGGCTGTGGCAAATCCCTAACAGAAGCCACCAAGAATGCTTCCCTATGTACCTTTGTCATATTGAATTTTATTTATTTATTTATTTATTTATTTATTTAAATTTTTTATCCCACTTTTCCCTAAAAGGCTCAGGGTAGCTTGCAAACATATAAAACCCATATAAAAGCATATTAAAAACAAAACCAACCCCACTGTAACCCTCCCCCCCTCAATCCTCCCCTTGACCGAGGTGGGGCAGCCAGAGGGGGGACTGGGGCTGATTGGGGGTATGTGTGACACAGCCATTGGGGTCATGATGGGACGATGGAGGTATGGTCCCCATTGAGGGAATGTTAGAGCTGTGCAGCGGGATAGGTACTTATTATCAGTTCCTCTCGCTATCCCTTTAGCAGTTGGGCAGGTGGTTCCAGATCAGAGGGCTCCTGACCCTGCTTTGATGCTGGTAAATGTTAGGTTGGTAGCAAATAAAGCAACAATGGTCCAGGAACTGAATGAATATACTTTATTGCGTAGTCATAGACCATAGCATTTACATAAAACAAACACGAGAAAATACAACAAACTCATAATATCCGGTGGATAAATTAACAACTAGGGACCTAAAAAACAATTCCCCCGCAAAGGCATCTTTATCAATAATCCCATGATTTTACCCCTAAGGATTCCGTACTCCCCCAAAATTCCTAACATAGAGCCAGCATACAATTCTAACCCCTCCCCCCCTCTCGGCTGACTCAATTCCTGGAGTATTTATCCATTAATCAATGAAACTCCTAATCGTCCATTGGAATATCTGAGAAAATAACAGATGAATAAATCCTTCCCACAAGTTCCAACCCATCCTATAAGAAGTCAGAAGGATGGGCATTAAATAGTAAAAACTCTATAATAATAACTAAACCCAGGACTTGCAATAACCCAATAACAACCTTATGCCCGCATAAAAACCTCAATCCTAAAGAAATATTCAAAATTACATCGCAGACAAACAACCCACTAATACCTATGTACTCACTATTGAAATTTATGGTGGGATCCATGGGTCAGCACCAGCACTTCCAATCAAGTTCTGGCTTTGCCGGCTCTCGAGTCCCACCCGGGGCCCAAGCCCCCCCTAGCTGTCGGGATACCCCCAGGAGACCGGGAGTGTGAGCTATTCCTGCTTCGGGAACTGACCTAAAATGAGACAACTGATCTAGAATAATGGGAGCTGCCTGTTTCCACCTCACAACTGTAAGTTTTGTTTGATTCTCAATTCCCACAGACTCACACCCAACCCGCCATCCATCGCAGGTCTCAATCCTTCCTCAGAGGGAGCAACTAACAAGTCCCCCTCTGTGGCTCCCGCCAAAGACCCAACTTCGGGAGGATTTTGTGATTGCTTATTAATAAGTTCTAAACTTTCTTTGGTGAACCGACCACCAACCCCCCCTCCCCTTGACCTGGCAGCTGTACTTCCAGTACCACTGGATACCTGGTACTGAGCTCCACCCCCCGCTCTTGTAAGGGGGGTGCGGGGGGGTCAATTGACAGATCTTTAAATACCTCCCCCACATATATACCCCAGGTAGCCAACAAGTGGGCCTGATCCAAATCCCTATAGGCAAAGGTGGGGCAATAGAAATGCACCACTAACCTATGTATGCACCCATATGAGGGCAAAACCTGGACTGAGTCAATTACCCCAAATGGCACCCAACCTAAGATAGTTTCCAAGTGGTAGGCCACTGCATGTTTAGTATTCCAGGAAGGTAAGGGGTAAATCCTGAATACCACCGCCTCCAAAACCAGAACTGGCTTGGACCTGCAAGAACCCAGATTCCCCCCAATATGGGCCCGAGGACATAACTCCTCAGCACACAACCCATCCTCTAGACCGTCATACTGGCCGGGGGGCACCAGGGGAGCCAACTGGGGAAGATCTTCACTTAAAATACCCAATCCCTTATGGGTTACCCCAGGCCCAACCCACTCCCTTCCAATCAACTGTTGCAGAACTGAATTTAGCAAACCCTGCTGCCCCTGAGCCAAACTGACTAAGTCACTAATTTTACCCAATAAAGAATTGACTAGCTTCCCCATCACCACACAAGATTTCTCAATTCGATCAAGGCGGCAACAGTCCAATAAGTGCGCAGAACTGGACGTGGCAGATAAGTTGGGCCCATGATTGACTAAAGGGTCCAGGCAACACAGTTCCGGATTGCAATGGCCAACCTTCAGGTGGTCCTTGTCGAAATTTGGTGAGACATTTGAGCCCCGGGTCATAGCCAATTCAGTGGGGTGAGTCGGTACTCCTTCTATAGGAACCGAATGATGGGAACGAAGGGAATAATACCTGTCCAACCATTGTTGCGATTCTTGGGGCAGGTCCATAGTGGGAGGTTCCATTTGATGGGCAGCTTTCTTGGTAGCCCTTCTGCCCCCCATAATGAATGCTAGCCAACAAATTCCACAATACACCTAGACCACAGGCAAACAACCCACCCTGGCACCTAACACCACCAGCCTAAGTTACATACACCCACTAGGCCTAGCGGGGCTTCTAACCCCCTATACCCCGTCGGACCCCGAAGGGCCCCAAAGGGCCGCACCCTTTGGCCGCCGCCCTTTGGCTCGAGGTTGCCGGCTTGTGACCTGTGGCACAGCCGCAGGTGGTGTCCTTAAATGGCCCTGCCATGGCTTCGGGTGCCCTGGCTGGCGGAGTGGGCAGGTAAGTGGGGGGGGGGGTACCCAGGTGGAAGAATCCCCTGCTCACACTTCTCCTCTTCTTTTCTCCCCGCAGGTGTCCTGAAGTCTCCCGAAGCTGCAGCCCAGAAGCGGAGTCAGCCCAGTAGGAACAGGCGGCTGGATGGTGAGTAGGGCTCGAAGCGCAGCTGCAGGTGGCATCCTTAAATGGCCCCGTCCCGGCTTCGGATGACCTGGCTCGGGGGGAGGGCAGGTAAGTGGGGGGGTACCCAGGTGGAAGAATCCCGTGCTAACACTCCCCCTCTTCTTTTCTCCCTGCAGGTGTCCTGAAGTCTCCCGAAGCTGCAGCCCAGAAGCGGAGCCAGCCCGGCAGGAATAGGTGGCTGGATGGTGAGTAGGGCTCCTGGTCCAGGAACTGATCCTGGACCATGCAGCCGATCTCATATGTATCACGGAAACCTGCTGGGACACTGAGTTGGGGCCTATCTTGACTGACATTGTTCCAGCTGGGTATTCTGTGCAGCATTAGCCATGGTCGGAGGGTTGGGAGGGGAGGCAGTGTATTCATGATATTTAGGGAGTGTTGGGCTGTTTGGAGGTATCTGGTGCAATCCATATTGCGTACAGAGGGTCTCCATCTGGTGTTTGATTTGGCAGGGGACAGTTTGGGAGTGCTGCTTGAATACTGTGCGTATAAGGTCCCGTCTGGGGCAGGCCCGGTGGGGGCTGCAGGGGAGACGGAGACGCCAGAGGAGATCCCTCCAGCGTGGAGGCAAGAGGGGAAACCCCGCAGAGAGGGGCAGGGCAGAGCGGCATCACGTCACAAGCATAAGGGATTCCCCAATAGAGCAGCAGCACAGAGAGGCAGGGCACTTGGACCCTGTGCGACGTTCAGCACGCCTCCAGGCACTCAGGGGGGCGGAGCTAGGAACATAAAAGAAGGAAGCAGTCATCACAGCAGCGCCGGTGATCAGCGCAGCTGTGAGACTGGCCCCTTGCGAGGAACTTGTGGATTGAATACGGTGGTGATTGCGTGGAGTGCGAGGAGTGTGAAGCCTGGGAAGTGTGAGCAGAGTGTGTGGAGCAGAGTGGAAGGTGTAAGTGTGGGTGCGTGGTGGCTGTGAGTGGGGTAGTGTGAGAGTGGGTGAGTGAGTGATTACTGAGTGTTTGCAGCCTGTTCCTTCCTTCCATTCCTGTTACCCCGGTCCCCTTTTCCCTGTGCGGAGGCTCCATTTTCCCTATACCCAACTCCCCTGGTTCTTGGATTCTCCGGTCTCCCTCACTGCCACCAACACCCCCCTGTCTTTTCCCCCCAACAATATCTTAGGCAACGTGTGTGGTGTGGGGCAAAAGGAAGTGGTGGTGGGATACGTGATTTGCGTGCACGAGTGGGGCCTGAGCTCTGGGCCGTGTTGTCTCCCCCCCGATGATGATAAGGCCTGCCTTCTTTTGAAGGCCCTAGGGCCAACTGTTAACCTGAGGGGTCGTTTTTCCATATTGAGAGCAAATAGCCCGAGCGAACAGTGTGTGTGTTGGGTCTTTTCTCATTCCCCAAATCCTTGGTGCCTTAGACTCTGTCCCCTCTGGGTTCTTCCCATCCCTACACCCCCCTACCCTAACAGTGTGCCTGCCTGTATGGCGGCCTCCCTACATGCTCTAGTGGATTTGGTGTCAGGGGTGGTGTTGTGGTCCCCAAAGACGATAGTCTTGGGGGACTTCAACATCCACGCTGATGCCGATCTTTAGGGGAGCGGAGCATGAGTTCATGGCTGCCATGGCAACCATGGGCCTACCCCAGATGGTCAGCGGCCTGACGCATCAGGGGGGACATACCTTGGAGTTTGTGTTTTGCACCAGCCTTGAGGTGTGGGGTCCATTGTTGGGGGAGATATCAGCTGTGCCCTTGTCATGGATGGATCATTACCTCCTGCAGGCCTCTCTCCTGTCACATGTCTGCCCCCGGATGGGCGTGGAACCAATTTGAATGGTTCGCCCCCATAGACGGATGGAACCAGAATGGTTCTAGGAAGCTTTGCGGGAGCCTGCAAGGATCGTTACACTCACCTGCCTGCCTTGCTGCTGTGGGGGGCTCGTAGAGCTCTGCCGCCAGCGGGGGGGTGTCCTGCGCCTTACCAAGATCGCCGCTGCCGCTGCTCCATTGCCGCTGGGACCTGCGGGGACAAAACCATCTGGCAGTAAGCTTTGGGGGAGAGGGGGGGAATCGCAGAGGCCAGCCACGTGGGCTGACCTGTCCCCTCCCCCCCAACCCGGAAGTAGCTGGGGGCTAAAAGCCCCAGGGACAGC